>JBAJHX010000001.1:30055405-30068267 GCA_037176925.1 Amniataba percoides | reverse complement strand
AATGCATGTCTTTGGATGGTGGGAGGAAGCCGGAGTACCCAGAGAGAACCCACGCAGACACAGGGAGAACATGCAAAGGGCCTGCCTCAACCGGGTCATAAAAGTAAATGCAGACTTTTAGTCAAGGTGAGATACTGCTATGACTTTAAACTGCTGATGGTCAGTAAGAGATATAGAAACCACATCCTAAACATGGATAGAGGTCCGTGAAGTAGGATTTTTTTGTTTTAAGGCTCTTAAACCCCTCACCACACACTTTATACACTTTTCTCAGACAGGCATTAATATTTTCTCGCATTTCTCTCTTGTTTAAACACTCTCAAAGTCAAACCTTCGTAGATTTATAAGATGTAAATATGACAAGCTGAACGCATTCTGTACTGTACAGGAGACACTATTATTATTTATGAAGACTTGGATGTAATCCAATGTAGCCCAGTATGTGGCCTATGTAGTGACAGGGAAAATCTTTGTCTTTCAGTGTAGTAGTTACAGGTGATGTTGCTCAGTTGACCAGTAAAAGCTGACAATTGCCTCGCTACTTATCAGTTTAACCTAACAGGTCACCTTAGTCATCATCACAACAATTGTCCCCCCTGAGAAATTTGTCAGGAGCCACCACTGCATGTTAGACTCAGGCTAATAAATTTGAATTATTCATTTAGCAACCATTTAATTCAGTAAAGGGCAATCTATACAAAAAAATCTATAAACAGTTGCAGAGCAACAGTGAACTGTAGATAACATTGTAATTTTAAACTGCAACATTTCCATCGTTTTTGTTCAAAACAAACAATGGCAAATTAGGTTATAGGAAATACAAAATGGAAAATAAACAAATGCAATTTAATGGCGCAGATTATCCATGCCCAGCGCCATTTGTTTTTAAGCCTGTTGTCAATTCGGACATCTTCCCCTGGCTTCATGAATTTACTCTCCATTTTTTTATCTGATTTCGGTGATACAACTATCTGCTTTGATGCTGCATTCAAGACCACTCATGCTAGAGGTTAATTCGGTGGAGAAAAACAAAGTGCGGCATATTGTCACTATTTGCTGAACACTAATATGCAGCAGCAATTTATGCTTATTTCTGAAGATGAATATACAGTATGTGTAATTTCCAACTTTAACGCTGTTCACTGTTCAATTCATTTTCTACAATTCAAAGCCTGTTTTTTTCCATGAGTTGTCTGGAAAGCACCATCAACTGCTGCTAATCTCAACCGCTATACCTGTACCTATAGTAATGGTTGCTAACGTAGGACTGGACAGTAGCAGTTTGAGGGAGGGGCCTTTTTGTGTGTGCGTGTGAGGGGGGGTTTCTGAATCATAGTCAAATGCCAGAGATCTGGCACGATGCCGGATTACTTTAAGCCCTGAGCACAGTTTTCAATCTAATCAATGGCTCCATCATTAGACACTGGTACTTGCCTAGCACTTATGCCCATTCTACATGCAAGCCATACACTCAACACTGTCCACAATATTCTCTGGCAGCCAGTTGTCTAGCTACTCCCTCATTGTGACTAGGCCCAGATACTGCTCAATAAAATAACAATTATTTTCTTTCCTGGTTCCAAAATGGTGGAACAATTTTTTTTTTAAAAAAGTTCAAGTTTGCTTTATTGTCAAGTCAATTCTGTAGCATGTATAGGACAGAGAATTGAAATTACGGTTTCTCTCAAACCTCGGAGCATCAAATACAAAAAATATATAAGCCAATAAACAAAAAAACCAAAAGAAGTACAATCAACTAGACAAATAAATAAGACATAACAAATTGCAAATTACAGTCAGTGCAAATATATGCATATGGTTAGTGCAAAAAGAAGATGAAGTTAGCTTATGGTCTGGTTAAAGTGATTACAGTGGGTGTGTGCTTGTTCCTGGGGGTGTCAAAACTTAAAGAGTTCAAGTGTTGATGATGAGGGTGTCAAAAAGTCTCCACAGGCTATGTGTGCCTCTGCTGTCATGGAAGTGATGAGCTATCCTCCTGTAGTACTGCTCCTTTCCCTCTCTCATGTCACATGACAGGTTGGCCCTTGTTGTCCTCAGGCCCACCTCATCTCCTGCTCTCAAAGCAGTGTTCCAAGCCTTCAGCAGCCTGTGGACCTCCCCTATCAGCCATGGTTTCTGATTGGTCTGAACAGTGATGGTCTTTAGCACTGTAACATCATCAATGCACTTGGTGATGTTGGCAGTGATGACATCTGTGTACTCCTGAAGATCTGTGATGTTGTTGCAGATGACACCCTGTTTAAACATGTTCCAGTCTATGGAGTTAAAACAGTCCTTAACTTCCTCCAAGGACCCTTCCAGCCACAATCGTACCTCTTTGAGTACTTTGTTGACTTTAACCAGTAGTCTGTATACTGGCATTAGCATGACAGTGATGTGAGGCACTGAGGTGTGGGAGGGGGAAGGACCTTGTAAACTCCTCTCTGGGTGGTGTAAACCTGGTCCAGGGCGTTGTTTCCATGTGTTGGAAAGTCTATGTATTTGTGTAGCTTCGGAAACACATTCTTTGGGTTTGCGTGAATCCTCTGCCAAAATGAGAAAGGCATCCGGGTGGGCTGTCTGCTGCACACTGATGTGTTGATACAGTTCATTCAATGCCTCGCTCCTGTTGTTTCCGCTGGCACTCAGAGGAATGGAAAACAGAAACGAGTAGGATGGCTGTAAACTCTCTCAGAAGATAGAAAGGTCGGCATCTAATGACCATAAACTCCATTGATAATGACCAGTGTTTGCAGACCACAACAGTGTCACAACATCAAGCATCATTGATGTAAACACAGAGACCCCCAACCGCATGTCTTCCCTTCCACAGCAAGAGCTCGATAGTAGATTAGCCACTCAAGTTAAATGGCGTGGTCCGTGACATTGTTACTGAGCCAAGTTTCCTTGAACACAAAATCACAGCACTCTCTCACAGCCTTCTGAGTTGTCCGTAGAAGGTGTAAATAGTCTAGTTTATTGTCCACGGAGCACGATGATGGCCAGCACGATGGTGGGAATATCCAGCTTATGTGGGCGAGCCACTAGCCTAGCTCAGATACCTCCGTGCTTACACCACTTCTGCTTTCTCTCACACCTCTTGTGTCGCCTCCACTATGGCAGGCCTGTGGAGCAGACCGTGGTCTCATAGCTCTTCTACTTGCGCGGACTTTAATTTACAAGAAGGTCCTGTCGACATTGGGCCAAAACTCATGACTGTATGTGTGCTTGAAGACAGGTAAGTGTACAAAAACACTGCATCTCACATGACGAAAAACACGAAAACACTGTCTCGTTGAGAGAGAAGCTGCAGCTTGTGCACGCGCTGCCATCTTGACGATTATCATCAAGAACTCTACACATCTTCCATTGCAGAAAACTGCACATTGGAATAGGAAAAATTATTGGTTTTAAATACAAGCCTTTGAAGACATACAGAATTTTCAAGTTTATGCACATTTGGATTCAGGATTTATAATTACTTTCGTTTTTATTCTATTTATTGTATATATGCTGTTCTATATGTATTCTCATTGTAGGTCTATTCTTACTATACATATTCTCTTTTTATTGTATTTTTGTATATTTCTATTGTGTTCTCGATATCAGAGTAACTGGAACACCAGATTTCCCCCTAGGATAAATTTAAGTATTCACATTCTGATTCTGATGAAACAATGAATCTGATGGTCCAATCAGCTCCCACAAATAATGGATGACAGACAATCCTATATTTTCATGGCAGTAACCATGTTCACACTTCACAAGTGAGCCAAAGTTTTACACTGAAGCAGCATCATACTGTTGTCAGAGAGGAAATTGAAGGTTCCCATGTGAGCCAGCATGCACTGAAAGGGAAGGCAAAGGAGGCTGTCACCTACCCCTGGCAGAATCTTCATGTTGTGCAGAGCATTCTGTGCTTCCAAGGCTGATTTGCGAGTATAGTATGTTATAAAACAGCAGCCTGCCAGGAAATGAAAAGGACACTTGTGTCATAGATCTGACTCAGTAACTAAAATTATACATCTGCTACATGATGGATATGCTGGGAATAGTTTGGGAATGCTACCAATGGCTATTATGAGGCCCTTTTTAATCCAAACATGTATTTATAACGTAGAGTGATTACCTATAGACTTTACAATAACAATGATAATCATTATTATTCATATAGGAATAACTAATACAATGTCTATTATTATCAAAAAGAGAAAGATGCATTTAGACACACTTAAGCATTCAATGATAGACTTACTGATATCGCAAAATGTTTATATCAGTCTTTATATTACATGATATATACATTCAAGACGTATAGTTTACTAAGGTTTCACAAGTCATGCAACTGAGTTAAAAATGTATGTTGTAAGTGATGTATGTTCCAATCTGAAGACACAAAAACACAACACATTTGTGTAAAATGTAATAACAAATGATGTCATATTAGCCACATCCATCTCATTTCTTGGTGGGTACAAAATACATTTTTATATCAAAAGACTTTTTTATCTAAACACAAGTGTAAAACTGGTATGTATGTAAATGTGTAAGTATGTCAGTGTCTTACTACAGGCTGACCTTTGCTTTGTGGTGGATTCTGGCTGCGGTCTCGGAGAACGTTAATCTCATAGACTGCCCCGTAAGGCTCAAATAGTTCACGAAGCTGCTCCTCGGACCACGACCGTGGAATCTGTCCAACAAACATCTTAATCGCATCCGCATCTGGTTGGTCGGGGTGGTCCAGAGACCCATTCATCTTCTTCCCTCTACAAAGACAAATACTTGTGCATTAAATACAGGTTAGAAACAAACATTGATTTCTTTCTTTCTTTACTGTAAGAATTTAACAAGAACTTGCCCCACAATTTGTTGAGTGACTGCTCTTTCTACTAAACCACTACTCTTCTTTTGCTATATTGCCAAAAGTTAGACAACTAACTATTATACTCAACCTGCTTTACTTAACAAGCAGAGGTCAGTACACAGGACTTAAGTCAAATAAGGCAGACAAATCAGGCAGGTGGGAGGGCAAAGACAAGTCCAAAACTAAGTATGACAGTAGTCAAAAACAAAGGAACACTAACACTGGGAAAGACACTGTAATGCCTGACATGAAGGACAAAGACAAATTGGCACTGAGGAGAATGGAACAAACAGGTAATTAACTAATAAGGAGCCGGTGAAATGAATCAGGGCATGGCAGGTAACTGTTCAGAAAGCAAACACACAAGGACACAATGAAGTGTCTGAAATAACAGAAGAGGTAAGTAACACAAAATAAAAATGGAAAAATGCTGAACTGAGGTGAAACATGACAAGACAGAACAAGTGTCAATAGATGCATCTGCCCTCATTGTCGATCCTGATAGTAAGTGCAATGAAGGACTCTTACGGATCACTCTTGGATGCATCACTGGGGCTTCAATGTAAGGCTGAAGCTGTTCATTAAAGTTTTAAAGTCTGGATGTTTTCATGCCACTCCAAGGGTTATCTGTGCTGGTGAATCCACATTTCCTGGGTACCATTATGGCCAGTTAGTACTGTGACAACTAATACCACTTGGAAAGAACTCAAAACAATGCCTTAGTTTATTCAAAAAACAGTCTTTACTGATCAAGCACAGGTTGGTACACATGTTGGCAGTCAGAACGAGCAAAAAATCTGGCAAGGAGTATGAAAAGACCAGGTCTTGAGAAAACTAAGCCAACAGTCCAAAACCGAGAAACACTAAGCATGGGATAGATACTGGAATACTTGTACTTAAAACTTGTCACTAATAAAGCAGGAAAGAATTATTTACACCCATGTTCTTATTATGATGAATTCCATTGACCTTGTAAATTGAGAGGGCAGTTGTTCTAATTACCCGGGGTAAGCAACCATCAATCCACATAAAAGGGCATGAAACTGTACACATATATGACATAAATATCACGCAGAAATTGAAAAGTTGAGAAAGCAGTCATGTATGCACAAATGAAATAAAAAAATTAGAGGCCCAAAACTCCAAACTTTAGCGTGGTGAATGGTGAAACAGCAAATTTAGTAGCATCAGCAGTGGATATAAAAGAAGTCTAAAAATGGGCACACAAGAATAATTGTTCATATTCCTAATTATTATATATAAAATATTACAGGGCACCACCCTGTTACTGGTGACAGATAACCGAGAAAATCTTAAAATAACAAATATATATAAATATATAATAATACTATATATATACATTTGTATATACACACACACACACACACACACACACATATATATATAACCAAACCGTCTCAAATAGTCAACTTATGAGTGAACAGTAAACAGTTGAATTCGAGCACTGACCCAAAATCCAGCTGTTATCACAGGAGGTATGCACAACAACCACAAACAATGACCATTTAACATAAACAGTACTTGTTGACAGTGATATCAATTACAATTAACAATATTCCTAATCAATAAATATCTACTATACTGCAATGGTACATGTGATGCCAGTGTGTGTGCACAGGCGCCTAAATGTGTGTATAAGCGGGGGGAGGAGAAAGATGGCGGTATAGTGCCTTGTGTGTGTGCCTTTTCGTGATGCATAGGTACATAACTATGCTAAAAGGGGAAGAAGAAAGGGAAGTGCGTGCAACCAGACTAAAGAAATCCTAACAGCACCGGAAGACAATGGGCACCTATTTCACCACACAGTAGCAGGGCAGACAAAGTGGTATTTGTCAGGCCTTGTCACTCACTGATCTTGATCCCGACTGTAAAGTAACCCTAAGACTGTGGTGTGTGTGAACACTTCACAAAACATTGTCAGAGTCAGACTTGGGATGCTTAGGCTTGCAGGGGACAGGGGACCTAAATCAATTATATGTATGACCCCCCACAAAGTTACGTGTCAAATTTGGTATTTTATGGGTCCCGGGCACACATGCAAAAATGTCTCAACAGCAATGTTTTCAGAGGGTCCCCATTGGACACGGTTTCACCTACACGTACTGAATTTGGCGGGGTTTTGTAACATGCCACAATGCACAAAAAATGGATCCATGCTCTAGGAGGGAAGAACACTATTTTCAATCAAAGTCCTATTTTGGCATGATTTTGGCTATTTCCAGGCTTTGTACTTGAACATACTCCTCCTATAGCTTTGATCCAATCTACTTCAAATTTGGTCTGTACAATCTAGAGATAAGGAAAATGCAACATGATGAAGGTTTTCACTTTTTATCACAAGGTGTGGCTGTGGTGGCATGGCAAATTTTGATGTTTCACCATGAAACAGGTAGGAGGATAGGCTAGATATGCTCATAAAGTCATTCAATTTGGCACTTTTATCAACAGTGGCAAAATATCAAAGGTGATGTGGGTCTAAGGACTGTGTGAAAAAATGCTTTCATAGCGTCCCCCTACAAAATTTCAAACAAGCAGCCTCCAGTACGTTTCGCCTATCTGTTTTACTTTCACAGTCCATGTAATGGCCTCTACGACTCGTGTGTTTGCTACGCAGTGTTGAGCTGGTGCCCCCAATGTGCAAGCCCTCTCATCGGCGCGGGGGTGTGAGGGCTCATTATCAGATTACTAATACAAATCATAACCAATAAACAAATCATGTCCAAATATTATAGATTAAAAGAAAAATGAATAAAACCCTAGGGGACAAATTCACTACTCAGTGCTTAATGTAGCTGAGATGAGTGATTAGTGACCAGATTGGCTGACACTGCTTCCAGCAATTGAGGGTCAGCCCCAGGGCCGTCACTAGGATTGAGAGATAGGGGGGGCTTAGCCCCAGGAGTGTGTATTAGAATGTGCGAGCAATGTGGACTGCACAGCCCCCCCCCAAAAAAAATTACTTTAGATTCATGTAATAACTACACAAATGCCAATTTGGTGGTAATGAAGAAAAACAATGGTTATAAATCACAGACTTGTAGTATTGATCTGCACAGATAGGAAACCACAGGCCTTTTTTTATGTCGATATCTTATTTTACTTGTTGTTCTTCGTTTGTACTTAACTCTTACTTTTTCTACTCTATTTCTATTTCTTACTGCTGGAACAATGTGAATTTCCTCCCTGTGGGACTAATAAAGGCTGTCTTAACAGTTGCAATAGCAATGTCTGTATTGTGTTTTTTAGTTTTCTAGTTTGTCCAAAATATGATTAATGTTATGACTTGTCAGTGGAGTGGAAGATATACAATGGTTAGACAAACTGTTAACATACAGAGTGAAACACAATCTGACTTACAAATGTAATGGTAAATATACAGCAATAACATTTCAGTGTGTGTATAGTTACAGTTGATACTGAAAACACATCTGAATTTTACCAAAGAAATTACAGGTTTGCTAAGTTTAAAGCTAAGGTACAGCGCATTTTTGGAATTACTAATCTCTTTAGCCCAAACCTGGACCGGACCTGGACATCCGGCCTTTTGGGCATCTCTGTCCAGCCCCAATCATAAATTACAACGTAAATGAAAAGGTACAGGTTTTACGATGTCCTTGCAGTTACGTCACCACCTCGCATAAACTAATTATGAAAGTCTTATTCCATCATTCCAACGTACGCCGTCTGCAAAGTTAAAAGTAATTTTGTTGGGGAACTAGTTGATGAGCGCAGCAGACAAATACATCGTCACTTGTGAACAGTGTGTGTGTGCTGACTTTCATTATTGCAATGTTTGTTCAGCAACACCTCAGTAAGTTTGTAACATCATGTGCAAGAATATCTGTGTGTCTGTCATTTGTGTGAGTACATTTGCATTACGTCGCATCCAGAACTCCGACGTAAGCTGTATCTGCTGTGCACGCAATACAACTGTGCTGCTTTTATTTTGAAAAGCGTGACGGATGTGAACTGAAAAACATTAAAAGCACTTGGAACTTTTTGAATAAAGTTGATCAGTTGCTTATCTTTAACATACTAAAAAAGTATCTATGAAAATTAAGTTCAAAATAAAATGAGACACTGATGTAATTATTTTGTTTTTCCAGTTTTGAATTTTACTTTGACAGGAGCATTTTCCTATTTGACCTACACCGTAATTTCATATTTAAGTATTAACAGAATATCCTTATTCTTCTGATTACCATTAGCAGCTAAAAAAAATATATGGTTTATTGGTTTTTACATTTGGAAAAAAATAATATTAAGTTCAAGAAATCGTTGGTTCGGCCCTCCAAAACACTTCAGATTTCCCATGTGGCGCCTTGTAAAAATCAATTGCCCACCCCTGTCTTGGCCTAATTATAACATTCTGAAACAAGCTGGCACAAACTGGAATTTAAAGAGAAAAACTGGCCAGTGGAAAAATGTGTGCAATGAATGTTCACATTTAAACACGTAGATGAGAGTCAAAGCTGACAACCCCCATGTCCGCCCTGCTTCTTGTTGTTTGTTTCTGCAACAGGCTTAGACTGGACATATAAAAAAATGCTACTAAATTTGTTCCTTCCAAAATTTTAACAAATCTCAAAAAATGCTATCATATCATTATATCTCCACAGAGTTTTTCTAATAAGGTACATGCAGAGATGCATAGGTGTGCTCTTATTTTCAAAAGAAGGGCAATTGTGATCAAATGTGGAAGAGCAAGAAATACTCAACCTGAAGGACTACTTAGTCAGTTGAAGCACAAGCATGAACAAAGTCTGTTAGCAAATATAAATGTGATCATTCTTCAGACATGTGCTGTCTTTATAACAACTTTATAGCATAATGTTAGTTAAAGTGCTTCCCAAAAAGTTTATTTGTGTAGGAGGTCAGGCCCTTTGTCACAAAGGATAATTAAGTACCAGCTTACTTGTTAACAACCCCTATGACAATAAAACAAATGACAACGACAAGAGCAGTTCTCATTCTTAGGCCCCTTGTCACTATTACAAACTACAACACAGATGTTCATGATTACTACAAATTCTACATGAAAGCACAACCTGGACCTAAAACAGACAAATCCTTTGCAGTTGATTTCCAGATATACAACAACCCTCATAAACATAAAATACTAATAAAACTGGCCAGTTGAGAGTTACTTACACAGGACTGGAATTTAAAGAGCAATGGTCCACCATCATCTCAGGGAGAAAGTCCAACTTAAAAGAAGCCATGATGCCAAAATCTGTTTACTTCTTTTCTTTTGTCTTCGTTAACACAATGAAGCTAAATCACAGTGAAAGTGGTAGTAAACTCCAAGTGAATTGTCGGCAAGTCCCTGATGAGAGGTATAATAAGTCAGCTGCACAAAAGGCAGAAAAAAAAGTGTGCAGCAACAACCCAATCCTCATGGAGACTCCATCCACTGGACCACAAAGACAACAAACAAAATCTGGCTGAGGAACGTCCTTTGTCTGAGATAGTGGAAAAAGAGCACAAACAGACACAAAGTTGCAATGCTTCGGGTTGGCTTTCCAGGTTCTGTACTACCACTGCCACTGCATGGAGAACACAGAGACAGAAGACTACTGGGGCCAGAGAGAGTTATGGCCATTTGGGGTTCTACAATCAAAGTGCTGATGATCCATGGTCTTTGTGGACATTTCTCCTAGGCCAGCAGATCTGGCTGCAGCGTCAGATAAACAGGGTGTCAGATTGATGGTGATAAGGCCCAGTAGGCAGAGGGAATGAAAGAGTGAGTGAATAGTATTCCCCAGCCAGTGGCTAATCCCTAGACTAGCCACACCAGGGGCTAACAATTAGGTTCCGGCCTGAGGGGGGCTGTGTTTACCCTGTTGTCCTACAGGCTGCACTGGTTTGTGTGTGAATTGTGTGCATAAAAACAGAAGCCAGAGCCTATGTCAAAAGACACTGGCTTTGGTATTTGTACACCCCACATACCAGAGCAGCTTCAATGCTCCTGCTACTAGTCTGTGGAACTTAAGAGATGAACACCATTCTTCCAAGGAATATTCTCTCATTTGACAATGGTGGTGGAGAGCGGGGTCTAGCATGTCCAAAATCTCCCATAGGTGTTCAGTTGGGTTCAGATCTGGTGACGGCAAAGGTCATAGCATATAATTCACATATTGTGAATATGTTGTTGTGCATACGCACAGTTGCGCACACACACAGCTGAGCCCTGAAAAATATTGGGGCCTTCCTTTTGAGGTTTTACAGGCAAGGCCAATGGGCAAAAAGCACCAAGGAAAAGCAGAACATGCAGAGGCACTATATATCTCATGGGGCTTGGGATCATCTTGACATGTGAATGAATTGCCACATCCACATTTTTTTCAAAGTTTTCATTAAAACAACAAAAATTAGGACATTAATGCTATGACTTTTGTCAATTGTAATATGTTTACTTTTAGAAATATTCCATATTTTCCAGTACCACAATTTTTCTCATTCTGACAAATGGATGGGATTTCAGCATTTTCACACTTTTTCATACATTTTCAACTCTTAATTACTCATACTTTTAGCCAGAAAATCCACTCAAACACCAAAATGTTCTACGTCTTTCTTAGATTTGGGACATAATTTAATTTTTCAAATCTTCAAATCTGAAAAATTTCTCTTTAACTTGCCCATACCCACAACCTTGATTCTATGTAAATAATTGTATATACTTTTACAGGAAAATGTTTGATGTTCACAAACATGTGGACAAAGCAAACTGGATCAAGACAACTCCAAGGCACAGGAGTGCCAACCTACACCACATCAACTCCAGGATAAATTAGACGACAAATTATGGATGAATCTGTGTACCAGTTTTTCTAAATTGCTCAAAAGATCACATTTCTAACTCCCCACCTACACATGCATGCAAGAGACTCATTTCTCACTGATATTATCAACATTTAGGGGACAGGACTTATGGTCTGAGGAGGCAAGAGTTCAAAAGGTGCAATTCAGCTTAATCTCTCAATTCAACTGTCTGGGCAAAGAATATATAGTCATTATGGCAACCTTTGACTAAAGGTAGGAACACACGGCTGATTGAGATTAGTTGGATTGGCAAGGAATCCCAGTGTACCAACTGGTACCGCCTTGACTAGAGCAGCAAATTAAACTAGCTTTTTCTTCAACTAACTTCCTCCACATTTAAACTCTTATCTATTCAGTCATTAAAAACACTTAACACAGCCTTAAAACACTCTTCAAATAGTCAACATTTTCATACATTTTTGGCATAATTCAAATGTATTACCTAGCAGTCTAGTTTTACATCAGCCTTTCGGTAATCAGTATTCACTGACTCATTCTCATCGTCACAATTTTCACTCTTATTACATAATTTTTGCAGGAAAATTTGTACTGGTCACAGACCAGTATCTAGGCAAACACAGAAAAAACTAACTCTCTCACAAAACTTTCCATCAATTAAAGTGCCAACAAACTGTCATATTATTTATTTAAATGAGACCAGAGTTTTCAAAAATTTTCAGGTTATCATATTTTATTTGATCAGTATCACACATGCAAAGTGTTACTGCCATGGCCAGAGCACCAGATCAAAGAATGTGTTTTTATTTGAATAACTTCTTGGATAATAAAAAGGAAATATCAATATCAACTGATAAAAGAAGATTGATACACATATCGGACTCAACCTCACACTCTTTCAAACATTTGCCAGAGTCTCACCTGCTCAGTCATAACTACATTCAAACCTGTACACAAATTTCTATTCTATGAACCTAATGTTTATGTGGTGTCTATTTTCTTCAAACTGCATGAGTATACATATACGAAAAAGCCAGAGCAGCTGTAATGTAAGGATGGTTATAAAATTGTGGCCACCGGCAAGGTTAATAAAAGGAATGAGAACAAGTTGGAAGGTTTTTTGAAAAAGCGGCCAACAGAGGTCAAGATTTCATTAAAAATGAGGATTGTTTGACTTACAGTGCCGTTAAAAAG
>JBAJHX010000001.1:30029890-30045235 GCA_037176925.1 Amniataba percoides | reverse complement strand
AAGATATCTGAGGGGGGCTTTTGCAGTAACAGATATCACTGTTTGTATTTATTGTCCTAAATTGCATTTTTAGTGATTTTACTCTTTATATACGATTCAGGAACAGTAACATTTACATTTCCTCTACATAACAGGAGCAGTTTCACATCGTTTCTGTGTTTCATCCTTCCGCAGACGGAGTCGTAGTTTCTGATTTCTCCACAATATGTGTGTACGCATGGGTCAGATTTGCGTGGAGAACCGCACATTCTCCACTACGTTTGTTTGTTATAAATTACAAAGTTTGCATAGAAACTGGCATACACCTTAGGCCCCTGGTGAGCAAACACAGCTGTGTCCTGAAGACAGGGCAGAAGACATCATCCCAATCTGTTATGCTCTCTTGTCAGAGACTTTCAACATAATGCAATTGAGACAGCTTAAATGCTTAAAGACATTTAAACAAAGTTTTGTGGTGGAGTCATTGTTATTCATAATGTGTATAGTGACATTTTCATTTTTACAGCAAGTGTACATTGGTTCCAATTTTTGGTCCACTTGATTACTAATAATCGGTACTTAGCCTGAAAAAAATCATATTGGAACCCCAAATCGTTAAAGTATTTGCAGAAAAAGTCATCATTACCCTGGTTCCGAGGGCGCGGTACAGACGGCCAATTTGGTCACAGCTCTGTTCCTCCCACACCACACAGCTCATGGACATATTGATTTTGGGGGCTGTTAGAGGAAATAAACAGTTAGTACCTTTGTCTTTTATTCATATAAAATACAAACACACACACGTGTGAGCAGCCCCCAGTGCTCTGAACACCACTAGCACCACTGTTTACTTTACTTCTCACATTTAGTTCTTCTTTTAACACTTGGAATGTTTACAGCATCTAATTGATCAACCCAATGTTTACTGGTTAACCATCACTAATTTTGGGTGTATTGTATTATGTAGAGGTATACCACAGTTATAGTTATAAATATTTATCTTGGATGACTTATTTTTCAATCATCATTATTTTATTCTTATTTTATTTTATTGTGTCTGTCTTGCTTTTCTTATTGTCAATTTTACACTATATTTTGCTGCTGTTGCACTGTAAATTGCCCTGCTCTGAGACAAATAAAGGAATCTGAATCTGAATTCCATTCTGGCCAGGGGACTTCAAGTCCATACTCTGTTCAGATGTTCCTGTATACTATGCCAGCAACTTGGTTATGATGTCCTATGTTCTCTGTTCCTGTTCCTACACTGCTGTTATGTGCTGGACTGTCTCATAAGCATCTTTGCACAGCTTGGTCCTATCTGGTGTGGTGGACCCCTCCATCTGTTAAACCTGTGCTAAGTGCCTGCTCTTGTGCTGTCATGTTTACTTCTTCTGTGTTGTCTTTTAATCCAGCCTTTTCCAGCCCCTGGTAGGATTTCTAGATGTTAGCCACTTCTTCTATTTGTCAGTGGCGTATGCTTGTCCCTCCATATAGGTTTATCCTTAGCACAGAAAGTAAGGAAATTTGTGTTTGTTTTGGTCTTTGTTGTCACAATGCTTCTTGGCAATAAATCTTATACCGCCGGAAAGCCTGTTTTTTCTCTTTTAAATGGTGTTAGATTAATTTGTGGGATTAGCAGCAGAGCTGAGTATGTGAGTTGCACCCATGACAAATTTGCTTACTCTGCTGTTAATACTGACTCTTGTTTTGACTTTCTGGTCCTACCAGGTGCTGATAATCAGGTTCCTGACTGGCACCTGGTTGGCAACACTGGTAGGTGTCTGCTCCAAGAATTGGTATACCATGTTTGACTGATCAACTATAGGGCCTATGCGATAGGGAAACGTCACACTGGTGTTCCGCAAAACCAAGTCTCGCCATTATTTGGAGTGAAGTCTAATACCATCTCCAAATTGAAGGCAAAGCTCCATATGTTGGGGGATGTCAGAAAAAAGCTGCAAAGTGGGCATCCCAAGAAGATGACACCCGAAGAAGACTGTTTCCTCATCCTTTTTAAACACTTAGGAACTGTAGGCTGTCTTCTATAGATCTGCAGTTAAGGTTTGCCGATCGATATGGCAAACGGCTCTCTACCCAGACAATTTAGGGAAAACAGCATACAGCCAATCTCTGGTTTCATAGGGCTGCTATGACCGCCCTTCCCCATCAGGCCAATGTGCGCTGGTGTCGGCAACACATGCACTGTAATCTGAACATAAGGAGGAATGTTATGTTCAGCGATGGGTCCAGATTCTGCCTAAGGTTGGATCGTAGGGTCAAACTGTGGACAAGATGCAAAGCATGCATCATGGAAGAATGCTATACTGACTGCTTCATCGATTTGGTGGAGGCGATGTGATGGTGTGGGGCGGCATCTCCCTCACTGGAAAAATGAGGCTTGTCATCAATGGAGGCAATCTCAATGCAGAGAGATATTGAGATGAGATTCTGCAACCAGTGGCAATCCCATATCTCCACATTCTCTGACCGAACTCCAAGATGACAACACTCGACCCGACAAAGCAGCGTTTCTCAGAAGTAGTCTCTGAGAAACGCTCCAACCCTCCAGAATTTGGGAGTGGAGAGGACAGAAAGGCCTGCCAGTGGACTACGCTCTGCTGCCCATCCCACAAATACATCTTCCCTACAAATGTTGCACCATTTAAAAGAGAAATAAACACGCTTTCGAACAATACAACAAACACGTTTTTGACTTTGTGTCAAGTTTATGTATATATAACATGACTGTTTGCATAGTTTTACATACCAAATGTTGCACCTTCCCGTGTTTGCTCCTTTTTATGTGCCACTCTATCAGACAGAGTCATCAATGTATCAATCAGCTGCAATCAAGAATACAAAAACAGCCTCTATGTTACCACCCTGTTAGTAATACGAAGTAAGATGAAGTAATCATCTTTTTCCAAACAAGTTCTGACAACTTACCAGATGTGCTCCCTTTTTGGCTAAGACAGCTCCAAGCTCATCAGCAGTACAGTTTTCAGGAACCTGATGGAGCTCCTGGTTGAGAATGGGGCCCATATCAAACCTGTGATGATATGAATCTTAATATGCGTAAGAAAAACAGGAACAATACAGGATTTCCCTCCATTCACCTGTGAGGACGGATCTGGATGATGGTGACTCCAGTCACTGTGTCACCATGCATAATGGTATGGAAGACAGGTGCTGGACCTCGCCACCTTGGTAACAGGCTGGGGTGAACATTTAAAATCCCGCTGCAATGAAAGGTTGTGCACATCACACATACACAGTTTATATTCAGTGTCCCATTTCATGATTTCTGTGTAGAACAGGCTCTAAAAGTAATATGTAGTGGCCAGGTATTCAGGCTATCACTGTCGTGTTGTTGTGGATATCATGTTTTGCATGACTCTGGATAATAATATTATTATTGAGATCTCTGCCATTTCTCCTCTCCTTCTCTGGTCATGAGGGAGAATCTTTTAAACATTGGTCTATTTTTCTGCTGTCATTTTTTTAAAAACATGTTTTTCCAAACTTTTTCTCAGAGGAGCAACAGTGCTGTGTGGGGTTCTCCAGAGAAACCAATGTGGAGAACAAGCATTTATTACAATGAGACAGTGAAGATTATGAACTGCAGTCCCATAAATTCAACATGTGGATATCTGCTCTCTGGTGAACAAGATGAACTGCTACTCCTCAACAGAACAAACACAACCTTGTTGCTACCTATTTTACTTCATTCATTTTACTTCAAACATATATTATCAGTTGTGCTCTTATCTTTCATGGTTGAATACTTCATTCCTTTTATTTTTGTGGGTCTGAAATAATTTTCTTCAATCTTGTGATGTTTTTCTGTCTATGTACATTGAGTGCAGAGAGAAACTTGTCAAATTTCTTGTATTTTTTCATATTCCTAACCATTAAACCCGATTCTGATTCCTTTACTACAATGCAATGTAACTAATCATACTAGAAAGATCCTGAGATACCAAAATTAATTCCACTGTTGTTATGAAATTGCAGTTATAGCCATGATTACATTATTTCCGTTAGACTGCCACTGGATTTAGGTTCAGTAGGTACAGAGGACAGTGTCATCACATTTAAAAGACAACAGGTTTTAACCAATTGACAAAAAATACTCACTATGGAAAACTGTTAATCAGTCTCTCATGGAGTAAACAGCCAAAAGACACCACAACTCCAACATCAAACTGTCCATCCAGAATGTCAAGGGGCCAGCTGTGGAGTGGAAGGTGGTTCTGTTGAGCAAACCTCTTTACTGGGACATCACCAGTCAAAGCAACAACTTCAAGGGACTTCACTATCCCTTCACTGGAACTCCTACAAACAGAACAATGAAGTTTAGTTATCAAGTACTAATTTCCCTTACTACAAGATGATGAAGCCCATGTACTGTACAAGAGTCATTACATGGGCTGCAAAAAGATGATGCCAAAATGACAAAAAACATTTACCACTGTTCTCAGTTTTCATACCTTTTGTGACCACACCTAACAGATGAAATGAAGAGTGGGACTTCTAACCCCACCTTTATTCTAAAACTCATAGAGAATACATTAGGATTTGGTACTGAGTATCCTTTTAGAAAAGAGATTATGAAAATAAAAAAAAACATAAACCACACAGGAGGAGTAGTTGTATTGCAGTAGTACAGTCATGATTGCTCTGGCAAAAGAAGTTTTTAGGCTAAACTTGGATCTGATCAAAGAATATGTCAATTCTATTTTCAACAGACCAAAGTGCAACTGAGCGGCATTGATACAAATCAATAAAATTGGCATGGAAATTTGTTGTAATGACAATATTGTTAATAATGGTGTCCGTTTTAAATATGAATTACACTTGAACCTAGTAAGGTACCTTTAGTCATTGATATGATGTAATCTAAATAATTAAGGCACTAAACACTTAGGTTGTAATCTTTGTAAAGTTGGATTACCAGAAGGTGTTTGAGTCCTATTTTACTGGCACTTCCTTTCCTAGTATATGTATTAGTCATTGGCAAGTGTAAATGTCTCAGACTGGCACTGAAAATATGAACCCACCACCCCCCTTTGTTTGTAGCTGGAGCCTGATTGGACGTCCTCCCTCCTGATTGCTGAGCAAGAATGGAGAAGACAACAGAGAGGCTTGACTAATCAAGGACACAAGCTGGGACCCAATCTATAAAGAGTCATTTGTGTTTGATTGCTTGTCACTGCTCTTTTTTGATTGAAACATTCAAATGTCTCTTGCTGTGCTATTTATCACTCTGTTCACTTTACACCAACAAACACCTGGTTTTATGGCAAAGCAATATGGCTCCAAAAAGGGGTGGATTTGAGCTCCATTCCCAATCATTTCCTATAATTACGTTCAGAGAGCTTCTTTAACAGTTTTATAGCCTATTTGAAAATGGTATTGGAAATCATTATGACAAGTTTTTTTGCACCATTATTGATGGAACTAACTAACTACTAGTTCTGTGTGTCCAGCTTGCTATGTTGTTTTCTTGGAATGACAGCAACAAAACAGTAAAGTCTGGTCAGGTAGTCATTAGGGAATGGCACAAAGCACATCTCGTCGGGGTATAAGAACCTCTGACATAAGGACATGAATTAATTCTGCTTCAATACTAATCAGGTAAAACATTAAAACAGCAGCCCATGTCTGACAGCTGCTTTAGGCTCTGAAGGAGGGAGTAGACTGAAAACTTGCCAGTGAGCAGGTTAGGTCAATTACCATGGTAACTGCTCTGAAGTTACCCTTTGTGTTTTGTACTTTGCATTTTCCCCTTAAACTTGCCCATGTCATGTGCTATGCCACCTCAGTATAATGTAAAAACTGATATTACTGGAACCACTACAGAAAACTGTAGATCAGTATTTAAAATCCTGGGCTTCACATTATGACACAACCACTATGCATGTAATTATCTGGCCACAATATATCATTGGTCATATCACTGACCATATACTGTCCATCTATGTGCTCGGCTGTGATCTAGCCCTGGTATTGAAAAAACATAATCCATATGAACAATATTCATTTTTTTCATATTTTCAATATGTAAGTTTAGAATTGGTGCACAACCTGATATGCAGTTTAATATGAAATTGTAAGCTTTTGCTTTTGATGTTTAAATTTTGTATAATATAATGCCAAATGTGTACAATATTTGCAACCCTGGAACTCGCACCTGCTGGATGTGAGGAGTTTTAGAGATTCCACAGCGAACTCATCAGAGCCAAAGAACAAGACTCTCCAGGACGGTCCCAATGATGATACCCGTCTACAGAGCCGCGGTCGCCCATCAGTGCCCCACCTCCACACTGTCTGCATACAGCAGCGCTGCATGAAGATTTTCAAAGAAGTCCCTGCTGTCTTGCCGTTCGTCCACATACCAACACAAGCTGTCGCTTCAGCTAAAACTGTCGTTCAAAGTGTCAACATACGTTTCTGAGACTATAATCGATTTGCCCTAACTGTGTCCTGCACCGCCATGCTTTCTAGTACACTTCCGCCCTGATCTTCTTCGTGACTGGTTATTTGCGTTAGTCAACAAGCGTGCTGCCACCCAAGGACGTTTTCTTCTTCGTCTTCTTACTGACACCGTGGACGCAGTTTTCTTTATCCATACAAACAGAGGTCAAAAACAAAACAAAGCAGATAAAAAATCAAACAAAAACTTTAATGGCCAGATAGTGTATTTTTATTAAACATTTTCAGACCCCGGATGTGTCTTTTATTATTTTTTTTATTTAAACTTTATTTAAAAAACTCATGTACAAACATCTTTTTACATTTTTAAGGAGCAGGTGCATAAGAATTTAGAAGAGAATATCGACATGAGAAAATAATTAAATAAAATTTTCATGAAAGAAAAAAATAAATTGAAAAGTTAGCTTGGGCTTTTGTCCTAGATCCTATCCTAGAGTTTCATTGCATTTTTATCTTTCATTAAGTTAAGGGCTTTGGCGACGAAAAAAAGCAAAATCATAAATATTGTCCGTTTGAAAAAATGGCTCAAGTCGGATGTTTATGTGCAACCATGTATATCAGTCCAGAGTGCTTAAGAGAACATACAATGAAAAAAATAAATCATCAGAAAATCACAAAATCATCACAAAACACACATTTCTTTATTTCAAAGAAAAATCTCTGTCATAGTAATTAACCGGGTGGATAAACACCATTAAAAATTTTAAAATGAATTTCTTTTGCTTTTGGATTTATGGGATGTTTTAAGTATTTAGAGTGCAAAGAATATATAATATCTTTGGAGAAGATTTGTTTGATGAAGTTCTTAAAAGACAATAAAGGGTGTGAGACATCACTAAAGCCAGAGTGTATCTAATGTCAAGCCTGTGTAGTTTATGTGTCACGCAGTAGTTTATGTGAACGCCTTCCTCTTCTGCACCAGTTCTTTAGACATGTCCAGGAACACAGATAGACGACATTTTTCTCAGATGAATCCTCTCTTCTCCTTAGCTGCATTAATCACCTTATCCCTTGCAGATTGGCTCAGGAAACAGATTAGCACCGGTCTCGGAGGCTGATCTGTGTTCAGCATCTGCGCCAGCTGCCTGTGCGCCCTGTCTATCTCCAGCTCCCCATCGGTTTCCACCCCGAGGCCCTCCGCAAGAATCTTTTGGACACAATCAAGCAGCATCCCATTCGTACCAAAAGTTTCCTTTAGTCCCGCTAGCCTCACATTATTCCGCCATTTTGAATCAAAATTCATATTTTGGCCTGATTTTGGACATTTCCACGCCTCATGTTTGAACAAACTCCTCCTATAGCTTTGATCGGAGTGTCTTCAAACTTGGACAGTACAATCTCGAGACATGGGCGATGTTAAATCATGAAGCTTTTTAGTTTTTGTCGTGTGGCGGTGTTGCGAATTTTGGTCTCAGTTGTTATTTCCAGGCCTCATTCTTGAACAAACTCCTCCTAGAGATTTGGACAGATTGGCTTAAAATTTAAGCTGTAGAATCTAAAGACACGAGTGACATTAAATTACGAAGCTTTTTAGTTTTTAGTCTTCTTATTTGCTCTTCAAGAGTGTGTTTTTCCTTGAGCATTTTTTGCCAATCAAGTAATGCAGCTATTTCAGCCTCAGCTCTGAGATGTGCAGAGGCAGTAGATGAAGCATGAGATCTTGTACCATGTTTTCTACTGCTTTGGTTTGATATACTGTCAGATAGTACTACTTCATTCGGGTTATCATTTTGATGATACTGGTGAGACTGAAGCTCATTTCCATAGTCCATATATTCGTGTGCTACCTTTTCCTGTGGCAAGACCTCATCCTGCTGAGGTGGTTTACTTGGAGGTCTGCAGGTTACCGTGCTTCAACATCCTTATCAAATCCTTCTTTGTGTTTACATACCTTTGAAAACCATTCATATTGTTTTTCTTATTCATCAGCAGGAATTCAAGGCATCAGAGTGGCTGATGCCTTGAATTAGCATTTTCAGTGGCATTTTCTGAAGACTGTTAAAACATCAAGCTGTGATTCATTCAGTCATTTTTCATGAGCTATTCAACAGAAAAGAGATGTTTTATTTCATCCACTTTCCTTTTACACTCCTGAATTGACTAAATTTTTCTCATCAGGGCTTTTTCAGTGAGGATTATTTTCCTTTTTTCCTCAGACTTGCCCACAACTGAACCAGTCCTTGTATTGCTCATTTTCCATGTGCAAAAAAAATGAACACAAATGAACAATCCAAAGCCAGCAACATCAACAGCCACAGCAGTCTTATGAAAAGGTTAACACTGATATCCAGCAGTTCCACACAACAGTCCAGCTCTTCAGACCTTCTACAATCAGAGACAACACACAAATTTCCACTCAGCAGAAACCCATTCAAACTGTTTCCATCAAACCAACATAACAGCAGAATATAACAGGCAACATACCACTGATGATAATGCGATGTTGTCCAGCTGATGCGCTCCGTGTGTGGGTTCAATGATTCAATTATCCTCCACTGACTCCGCGTTCAAAGCGTGTGGCTCACTGACTCCTTCAGGGGCTCCAATCTGACTCCGATTGTCATGTTTTTTTCTGACATTACACAGCAACAGTCAAAAAAAGGGAACATATAGTCGCTGAGAAGCTAAGATGGGGAAAACTTTTTTCACCGGACGCGCTGGTTGTCAATGAATCACCGCTTTATAATGAAACCTTTTGTGCATTTATTGCAGGTAAAACAGTGAATCCATACAAAAACAATCCTAAAAGGAGCATCCAAAAGCGACATGAAAGTGATGTTAAAGCAATGTCTAAGATGACCAAGCTGACTGCTTGGCAAAAAGTAAGACTTCCCCACTCACCCTGTTCATTCACCCAACTTGCCAGGTGAACAGCTGATATTAGTACTACCTGCTGCTGTCCCACCAACACCACATGACTCACATTCCTGTATGTGACTAGAACCTGATATGGCAAACAATCAATAATACCAGACAATATAAAACAACAAACAATAACATACCTGGCACCTACACATTATATGAGGAGAAATGTGGAGTTTCAGTAAAGTAATGAAACAAATGTCCCACAATATTGGTACTTGGAATTATATTCACATTAAATACATTTGAACATAGAAATGACAAAGACCAAATGCTACATGTATAACAATACAATAATCTTATTTAATTGGTTTAATTATTGAATTAAGTAATAGAAAACCTCTGGTGACAAGTGGAACATGACAATTTACAAATACAATCGGTAAAGGATCCTTAAAAACCTGATAGTCTACCATATTTTAGGTGGACAGTGTCTTTACATGGAAATTGATCAACATGACTAAATGCTCTATTAATTTATTATTATTATTATTATTATTATTAATTATTAGACTTTATACTGTTATATCATCACAATATAAAATTGATCATCTGCAGTGGCCAGAAAATGGAATTAAACATTAATCATTGCTGACTGAATATAAGTTTGGGTGATTGCTAAAATACAATAACAGACTTCACTATATCAGCACTATGGCGATCTCAAATATTTGTCTGACCTCACTTACTATAGAAAGCTAGGCCCTGAGTTGACTGCACTTTCCAGGTAAATAGCTCCATTCCTTTTCCTGACAACCTATAGCTGTAATACTCATATTTCTAATCCATTAGAGGTGGTCAAGTTCATCTCGCTCACAAATACATGAGTGAAGTAAAAGCTTAAAGGTATAACAAGTAGGATTTGTCTAAGAAACAACATATAGACCCACACAAAAATAATACCTTTTAGCCATCACTTGACCAACTACAAGTGTGTGGCAATGTCTGTACCTGCTCTCTACCTGTACTTTCATATTTTGCTTTGCTGAAGATGTTTCTACATATCAATGTTTGGGTGCTACAGGTGCGAGAATATAGCAACTTGTTTCCAGATTCTAAGTCGGCGGCACCACCAGCAGCATGTGCAGTCTGAGCTGGGGAGGAGCAGCGAGATTTGAATGTTAATGTTGTTTACAAACTGCCAACAAAACCTACCTGGTATACGATTAAATTAGATGCTTTATGTTCTCAATTTTATTTAGAAATCACTGAACAATGGCAATGCACTGTTTTCTTTTATTCAATAAATAAATTCAATTTTTAGACTACTGGCTTTTGAAAAGCTTCAGCTTTATTAACAGAGGCATCATCTTAAGTTTAACGAAATACATGCAGCTACCAAATGTCTTGGTCCCTTCAACTGATGTGAAACTAAAGCCAGTTGAAGATGTGCATTTAATAGAGAGTTACTTTATAAGAGATAAGATAAATGTAGGATCTCTTTTGTCTCACAGATCATCAAAACACAGAATATTGTAGATGGCACATTTGTATTTACAGAGCAGGTGAGTAAATCAATGTGGTGGGCTGTTATTTCATTTCATGACAACAACCTCTGCTGTGCATTAAGTGAGTACTTTCTGTCGCATCTTCCAAGTCAAACATGTCCAGGTCCAAGTTAACCTAGAGCCAGTACTGCTCTCTTTGGTTTTTCTTCGATAGGTTCTCTCCCCTGGGTCCCTCAGTTATTCAGGCTTCAGTCTATAAGATGAGTCTCTGACCCAGGATCTTGCGGTTGATCTCAGCCAAGGCCACAGAAAACACAAAGGCCTTCTCATCAGAAAGACTGGCATAAATATCCACTTCCTTGTCTTGTTTCTCTGTTGACACAATAAAACACAATTATTTACAAGAAGTTCAATTTGGCAATACAGTAACTAATAACAATAGATTTGAATTGCAAAGGTATTAAAAAATAATGTAAAGAGTGGGTAGTTTGACCCCTGTAGTTCAGTGAAATATAATAATCAGTGTGTCGACTCAGGTTCTACTTACACTAGCATTCAGAGATCTGTAAAGACGTACTAGCCAAAATAAATTCTGATTTTGTCTGAGAGGTATCCCACAGTTTGAGACTCCGGATCTGAAATGTCTAGTATCATAGCATACAACCATCCCCGCAAACCAAAATACAAGCTGAAAATAAATGATCATAGGTTAAAGTATAAGGTCCGAACTAAGAGCTACAATACAATGTAATAACTCCAAACTCAAACCCAAACTTATTCAGTGAATAAATTGGTCATAAAAACAAAGGTAACCCAATTGCATTGTTGCAAAAAGAGAAATCAGTTATCTATTTCCATAACTCTTGTGACATTGCAAGCGACATCACACAATAATTTATAAATATTATATTAATTATAATAATAATGCTCTTGGGTGCTTCAATCAGTCATCAAATTTTTGGACTGCACTGCAATGCTTCAACTGTCTTTGTTTGAGCTTATGTATTTCAGGACTGTTGCAGAACTTAAAGTTAAAGTCACAGTCCCCTTGCCCATTAGTTCTTTAGCCCAAAGCTCCCTTAATATTGACCCAAGAAGTGCAATTTCAGATGTAGTGGTTTCTTATGACCAGATCATCAGGCAAGGTGATGACCTGACGTGAAACCACCCTCATGCACGGAAATCAGCAATACTGGTGGCAAAATAACAAAACAGAATTCCGTTTTCACATCAAAAACAAAGATGATATAAAATGCACAAGTCTAGGTGGTGAATTGATGTCAGGCAGGATTCTTACAGATGCTTTGTGATATCTGTCTGCGAGACAACTTTTAAAATGCTTGCTGAATTAAATTCAGATCAAAGCAAACATCATCTAAATGGAATGAAACATCATTTTGCAACATTATCTTTGACACACATAAATATTTACAATATAAGTACATCATCACACCAATTAATAAAGGTGTCTGTCCATAAGACCACGTGGAAATAACTAAAATCCCCGTTTGCAGAATCATAGATTCTACCTCTAAGAATAAACATTAAGAGACCTGTATATTATGAAACTATAAATGACCACTTATATTACCTTTCTCCTCTTCCAGTTTCTTTAGTCCTACAGTTTTTGGCCTGCCCCGTCCTCTCCGGATGGGATCCGATTGGCTGGTTGCTCGGGGTCTTCTCCTGTTCTCCATGTCATTGGCTAAAGATGAGTCGATCCGTTCTCTGCGAGTACGCTCTGTCCTCCTTCGCTTAAAGTCCAGCTTGTCTGAAGCAAAAAACACGGCTAATAAAAAAAAAACACATCACTATAATTTTTACGGTAGACTGGTTTCAGGCTGATGTCTCTGATTGGTTTAGTGATGCAAATGCTGCTGAGTCTGAGCAAAAGAATTTTTCCTTGAAAGAATTTTTCTGTCAGTGATCTTCCTGTGCCAGAGAGAAGATGAATTTACTTAAGTTTTAAATTTAAGGTTGATGGATTCAATAACAACTGATAAGAAAATAAACAAATCAGCTAACATAAACAGTATTAGATTGAATAACAAAGTAAGAAAAAAAATGAGAATTCTCTGACTAATATAATAACTACTAGACTAATATAATAACATAATACAATAACATAAGAGCTTAATTTAAGAGCTGATGCCTAACCATTTTCCATGGTTTTCATGATAATAACCAAAATCACTTAAGTTCTTAGATCAACAGCTATGGCACTGTACTGCCAAAAACAGTGGTTTCAGGCATTCCATGTTTTCTGTTCTGGCTGTTCTAGTCACAAGATACATACAGGAGTTAGTTCTTGATTGCATAACCATTGTTTCTGATGACTGTAGCCACGTGTCTCGGCATGCACTCCACCTACTTCCAACATTGTTCTGTAGTCACAACAGCCCATTCCTGTTACACAAATTAAAACAAATTAGCTTTTTTGGGGCTTGTGGTTCTCCATTTTGCATTTGATGATTTTCGACAGGTTTTCAATTGGATTTAGATCTGGTGACTGAGCAGGCCAAAGCATGGTTCAAATGTTCTTGTTCTCCATCCAGGCTTTAACTGACCTTGCTGTGTGGCAAAGGGCATTGTCGCATTGGAAAATCCAGTCATTCAAGATGGCGGAAGAAGACTGTTTTCAAGAGCAGCCCAGTACATATTCATTCGCCCTTCACACAATTGCATTTTCCCCTATTCCACCCATACTGAAACAACCCAACCCCAGATCATCACTGATCCAGCCCCATGTTTTACTGTAGGGGCAAGACTAACCCTCTCCAAATTTCCTCCTAACCAGTAAGTTGGCTGGAGTGGGCATCGACTGGAAATTAGATTCATCACTGAAGAGAACCTTAGCCCAGCCATCAACATCCAAATTCTTGTGATCCTTAACAAAGAGTAAACAGGCTTTCCCCTGCCTTTTGTTGATGAAAGGCTTCTTCCATGTCCCGTGTGACTTCAGATCAGCTTCAAGAAGTTGGTTTTGAACTGTCCTTGGCAAATAAATCACATTTCTCGACATTGCCCACTCATTTTTAAGGATGTCTGGTGACGATTCCTGACACGGGAACGGATGAGTGCAAGGTCATCTCCTGGGATAGAGCAATTTAGTAGTACCATGTTCAGCTTGTTTTTTCTTGGTGTAATGAACAGCCGTCTATGAGATCTTCAGTTTTTTCGCTACATGTCTCACTCATGCCAATTTCCTGCAGTGCCAAGATGGCTGCCTTTGTGACTTCACAAAATTCTTTTGTTTTAGGCATTATGTAAGAGCTGACGACTTCTGAGTTGTGCTACGACTTGAATGTAAGCAGGAAACCACTCTAGCCCATTGCATGTGCAGTGCTGCTTATAACATGAAATGGCCTCTTATACATGGGAATACAATTAACCTTAAGCATGTCAAATTGGACATAAAATATTATGTAATCAGCTGCATTTTTTGTCATGTTCATTGTATTCTTCAGGTATATACCTTTAGTGGTACCAGGCATTAAAATGAACAAAAACTGAAGAAAACAAGGGTGGTCTAATAATTTTTCCATGACTGTATATCAAGCGTCATCCTTTTTCACAGAAGAAATAGTCTCTGTAAAAATGATAAAACAAAAATGAATTACAATTCACTTTGGTGTTCCTGTACTCCACTGTTTTGCTGACACAAAACACACATTATCATGTGGTATATCAACATAAAATGTACAATGATACATGTCCCTGATTTTTCCCTGACATGTCCTGATTTTTTATGGACATTTCAAATAATTCAGTACAGAACATTCAGTGTGGTAAAATAAAAACAGAGAGTCTGATAGACATATGGGATCCCCAGAAGAGCAGATAGTATCAAAAGTGCTTCTGATCTGTTGGATGACTACTATTTTACCCAATAAACATTATATTAATCAGAAAAAAAACATTAATATCAACTCAAACACACATTTTTTGTCATAACACAATTTATGCAAGCAGAACCTCACCTGCTATGGCTGGAGATGAGCGCTCATTTAATTTGGCATTTAGGAGTTTTCTGCTAATAAAGACATAACCACATGGACAGGACTTGCACGCAACTGGGATCTGGAAAGAAACAAACAGGAAACAAGCATAAGATTATTAAGATTTCTCTCTACCTCTTGGGAGAGGGAGTGAACATTTTCATATTGCTCAAAAATCATGTCATATTTGACATTCAAGGGAAACTGGTACTTATGATATGAAACACAACTCATTTAAAAGAAGTCCAGGTGATCATCACTATAAATGATCATTTCTGTGCTTGCATGGGCAAGACTGACATTGGACAGTATAGTGTACAAACTCCTAGAGATTTAATCCCAGCCAGCCCTTTTTAGTAGAGGTGCTCCGATTGATCGGTTACCCCGATCGGTATCGGCATTGATCAGACGTGCCATTTCCGCCGATCAAAATAGCCAATTTCATTCAAGATGGCGTCGCCGGTATGGACATTTTAATACCACGAACCTAATACAACATTTAAAAGTCTGCCACGTGAAAGAATAAAACGAGTATGCCATCTCGCCCTCTGAAAAGGCAGAGG
>JBAJHX010000001.1:30011784-30029790 GCA_037176925.1 Amniataba percoides | reverse complement strand
AGAGGGTAATGTTCATATGGTGGTGCAAGTAGAGCTGTTTATTTTGTTTTGGGACAGAGCTGTTTATTTTATTTTTAAAAATTGTCTTCCAAGAGGCAGAAAGTGAAACATGACAGACTGGTGACCATTCAGCAGTGGTCCAAGCAATTACACTCAGCCGTGTAACTGCCTCAGCACTCAGGGATGATAGCAGCTGCATGCTGGTGCAATACACTGCTATTTAAGTATGATCCGATTAATCTACTTTTCACAAAAATAATCTGCAACTATAGTATATTATCAAAATAATCTTTTGTGGCAGCCCTAATACCGATGCAAGATCGGTTGCAGAGATCGCTTCTGCCAGAAATGGCCAGAAACCGTAAGAAGTAAAATAAGTAGAGGGTTTTTTTTAAAAGTAGGCTCTGTGGGAGGTTTGATTTGTTGTTGAGTTCAGAAAGGGAAAAGATCAGACAAAGTGTAAAATTTGTTTCAAGGGGTGACTGTTGAAAAAAACAAAGATAAAAAAGGAAAAAACTAAAGTAATTACCTCTCAAAAACTAGCAAGTGTGCCCTGTGTTTCCCCTAAGCACAGTGTGTGTGTGTGTGTGTGTGTGTGTGTGTGTGTGTGTGTGTGTGTGTGTGTGTGTGTGTGTGTGTGTGTGTGTTGGTAGAGCTCATAAGGTTGATGGACAGATTTATGACCAGCATAATAAAGTGCATACTGCTGACCCTATCTGAAAAAAATATTTAGCTAATTGCTTATTTGTAAAAAGGTCATGCCAGGTTGTTAAAGAGAAGAAAAAAGTAGAAAATACCCACACCTGAATCCATTACATCTGTGCCACACATCAGTGAAGGGTGGTTTGCTTAGGCGGGGGCTTGAATAAGTTAAGGGAAAATTGCCTAGGGATGGTAATATGTCCCTTCGGGGCCAATGGGATGGCAACAAACTAGCCAGAGCTGCCGTGCAATATAAAACAGTAAATAGTTTACCAGCTAAATCAATTGTTTGAATTCTGTAAATAGTACATTGATATATTAGCGTGTTTGTGAGTTTGACAACACAGTATAAACAGTTTGTATAAAGAGTGAATGCACAATTTGCTGTGTCCTATGATCTATGGTAAACTACGGGTAGGAAGATACAGGTAGTGAAGAAGAAATGTAGACATAGAGAAAGGATTTCTGCTTGTAGCACACAAAAATTAAACCTCAAACCTTGGCTCATCACTAAATTTGTTCATCTTAAAAGAATGAGAAAAGAATGGGTCGCACTCAGGAGCTCAGTGAATTCCAGCATGGAACTGTGATAGGATGCCACCTGTGCAACAAATCCAGTCGTGACATTTCCTAAATTGTTGCTTCACTTCAATAAAAATAACGACAAATTGGCTCAGTGCAACACTTGTAAAATACATCATATCATACACAGGAGGGTGCCTCTTAAAAGAATCAAAATCGAGAATCATTAGGAACTGGAACTGAAATGAGGAATTGGAATCTGTACAGGAATCGTTCAAATTCAAACAATGGCCAACCCTAAAGAAGATCTGCACAATCAACCAATTACAGCAGACTCAATGCCGTTTGCAGATGGTTAATGTTTCGGAGATGCGAAGCATATGCAAAGTATAACATCAGAAAGTCTTTTTCAGCTTCAGTTGCACACATTCGTCCACCAGGTCATACACTTAGACATCTAAGATGGACTATGTGGACATGATGGAGTGTACTGGAAGAATGAGTTACATCTTAGCAGTAATTTGTCATTACTACTAACTCAAGGGTCAAATACTATCTAAGTGGCAAAGTTTCATGCAAAGAGGTTTTTCATATATTTGACATACCAGACACCATCAGTTCACATAATGACCTACATTTTGTTGCAGAATCAGTAAAAATAATACTTAAGATTCTAGAGATAAACAGAAATATGAATGTGTTTACCAACCTCAGTTATCAGGAACGGTTGAACAGATAATAGAATTTAGCAAACAAAAACAGCCAAAATAATTGGCAATTGGCCATTAGCATTAACATCTATGAGAATGCAAACCAACAGCAATCTCACCTTTACCAACATGAAATGCTTACGGGTCAACTTATGCTTTCGCTATGCTTTTGCTCTAAAATAATCAGAAAAATCAGAAAACCAGAAGATGAATACAGAAGACTTTATTCAAGTCTTAAGATGTTTAAAAGGAAGCAGAATCAGTCCAGATCCAAGGCAAACGTGATGTAAACCCACAAGAACAACAGAAGCACTGGGACTGAGTTAGTGACAACATCCCCAGGGGATGAAAGTCAAACAGTACAGTCCATAAAGGTAGAAGAGTTTCCAAAGGCTGGCTGTCTGATGAGAGACCAGTAATACAATGAGCAGAATATGCTTCCTCACTGAAAGGGCTTGGCAATCAGGCAATTCAGACGGGGAGTCTTTAATATATTTTTCATGGCAATATCTTATTCTATTTAATTTTATTCTATATCCTTGGTTTGCATTTTCCCTACTGCTGTTTCCACTGTGTGTCTTGCTGCAGTTACAATGTGAATTTCAACCCATGTTGGACAAAGAAAGGCCATCTTGAATCAGGAAAAAGCAGTCAGGGATTGAGTGCAAAAGACTGGGAAACATAAAGAAAGTGACTTTAGTGGTAATGCTAATCTTCCATATGTCGTGTTAGGCCCAGAAACAGAGCCTCTCCCATGCAACACTAACAGGTCCACAGATTTGGTCCACACTAAAACAACATACAACACCATGTAAGTATACAAGATCTTGTAAAAGGAATGATAAAGATAGAATGGACAAATATATTGCAAAGATGCTCATACAAGCAGACCAGGAAGACAGCAAAATGGCAGATTACATCAGACAAGGGATGCAGACCAAAGATCTTGAATTCACCCTAATAGGATGATTATGATCTAATAAATCAAAATTGTGATGCATGCATGGCAATGTGCACTGAGAAAAAACTCTCATTATGTTGATAGATAAACTAAGGAGGGCGACATAGGAATAACCAGGGATACTGTGCTGCTGAGCAGAACAAGCTGCAATGACCCCATCAACAACCAGCATACAAGACATAACCGGCATCCACCCCAAGGAATCCAGCTGAACCAGAATCAAGCCAGTGAATGGACATAGACCAACTGAGACCAAATTGAGAGCCACATGCTCAGCTGACTCCAGAGGAAAACGTATATCTGAGAATGCCGTACACTGAACACATAGAGCAGACACAGAGCACCAAGCCTCCGCTACCTGTTCAGGTGAAGCCATACCAACTGGATATTCACTGACCAGCCCAAGTGAAATCCATGCTAGTCATGATTCACCCATCATGTCTGTGAAGAGAAACATGCCTTTACAGGGGCCCTCTCTCTCACTAAAAGTGTGAGATCATATCAGAAACATGCACAGTGTTTCTTATTTTGAAAACTGACCAGATTGTCCATGCCATTCCATGTCTGACTTTTCTGGTCTTTGCAGTTCCACGTGGCTTTGATCAAAAACTCACTAGGCAAGCATTTAAAGAAGAGCAGGGAGTCACTTTTGGGGCACCTCTGAGACTAGCTCCTGAAGAAATCACAAGCACTGACTGGACTGGCCGTGATCAGCACAAGGAGCCATGTTGTGGTTTGGCAGCGACCGTGTCCTGAAATCCAGACAATCATGGCTTTTGGAGGAGGTAAAAGAACTAAGGTAACAATGTGATAACAAATACATTTTCAAATAAAAAACACTTTCATTTTCTTGTTATTCACAACTTATTCTGATCCATGACTCAAAAATCTACAATCTGACCTGTAAGTTTTGTGATTCATTACACCCTTCTTATTGATATCATTCTATAATATCTAGAGTAATGATTTTCAACCACTGTAGTGTGCTGCAAGAAATTCTCCAATTTCACTTTATTGGTGGAAAAACACTTTTTAAGTGTCTGTGTTGCAGTGAATGGAATAGTAATTTAATACTCTGTCACACCCACTGTGGCAGAGTCATTAATACTACCTGCTTCCAAAGCTATGGTAAATAAGATATTGTGTCTGCATAATTCCCAAGAAAGGTTATATTAATCTGTTTGAAACTTTTTTAAAGTGAAGTGTTAATATTCATTGCACGTGTGTACTTCTCTTTCACCATTTCTTAAAACGTTTTGGGGTTTTTTTTGTTATTTTAACTGGTTGTTATAGTACACCGATTGGTTTCATTTCACGCGTAAGTATTTGTACGAACGAGACTTGAAGGTTTTCTGTCTCTATATGATACCTTTTGAGCATATTTTTCACTGGATTCAGAAAATGTACACATTACAGGTCTGCTGCCTGAATAACCAGAAGAAAATGTGTGTAAATGTGAATAATTAGTTCTATATTTCTAGGAACATGAGTGGGATCTAGTGAAGATAAAGTGTCGTTTACACTTGTGCGCTAGAGACCTGGTCTACAGCCCTGTGTATGCAGCAATTACGGTCAATAAAAGTAAAAGGATTACGCAATAATTAACAGCGTTCAAAATAAAAAAATGTATATTTTCCTCACCTGTTGGTCGCATTCAGGACAAGATTTCGTAGCCATTTTGACTTTCTTTGTTTTAATTGTCGACATAGTCCGTTTCCTCCAGCGAAACACTGATAACTCTACTGTAGCCACAACTTTTCTTCACAATACATGAACGACTATTTGGTCCAATGCACGCTAAAACATACATACAAGAAATATACACCGATACAGCTAGACCACAGTTCACAGTACACTCCCGACACGCTAACACATATGCGAGATATCTAAACGAATGCTAAAACTGTGAGCATGCGCAAGGACGGTCCTTCTTCTGGTGTGTTGCATTCAAAGTCCTTGGGGGAAATGGTAGAAAGCAGCTTCACAGATAACCGTGTCTGAAAGAGCTGGCATGCATCCTCATCACAGAGTGGGGTCAGTGGGGAGTGGTGAGGAGGTGGCCGGGGGTGTAAGAGGTTGTTTGAAGTGTGTGAATGTGGGATTTGTGGTTGTCTGGTTTGCCAGGTTTTCTCACTGACTACAGGCCTGAGAATGGATGTAAACACCAACCAGAATGAACAAGGAAATGGAGAATTAAATGGTTTGCAATTTATGAGGAGACTCTCTAAATGAAGACAGGGTGGCACATCTACAGCGTACATCCGTGTTTATGAATCTGTTTTAAGGAGCAGTAGTTTTTCTATCCTGTTGGACAGAGAACATGAATCAAGTGGAGCACACACCATAATATGAGCTGTCCCAGTCTAACAAACGCTCTTGCACGTTTCCCCTGTTGGAGTCTCATGCTATGGATAGGTTCTGCTCTGCTGAATAAAGGACTGGAAAAACTCACTTCAAAGAAAACCAGAGAAAAAGTTTGACGAGTTGAAAAATGTTTAAAAGTTCCTTCTCAATGAAAGTGACCAGAGGGGAGATATCGTGTTGGAGTGGATATGCAGGAATCTCATTAAAAAATTGCACATTTATAAATTTAACACATTTAAACAAAAATAGTAGATTAACAAAGCATAGCAGTATATTAACAAAACGACACCAGGCCCTCTAGGGTTTCGGGAATTTCCTAACAGTCAAATACCTCAAGCAAGAACATGAAAAAATAAAAGGGAACCGACTTTGAGATGAGGTGACCCAGGAATTTAAAGATTTCTATGTTCACATCACATTTATTGTAGTGTATTTAATGTTCTTTGTTTTTTCTCCATAGCTGGAACTGCATGAGTGAATAAATTAATGATACACATTCAACACAACTTTGTCATATGTGTTCATTAAAGTTGCACAATACAGACGAAGTTGTTTTTTATGAACACATTTTTATTAGTTTACCTTAATACTTTCAGTATGGAGGAGACATTACATTGCACAAATAGACCATTAAAACTGTTAAAATTTCACATTTACCTCTGAGATGACAATAAATGCAGTAATGCACCAGTGAAAACACTATCTGCGGTTTCTGCACTTCATCTTTTACACATAGAATCCCCCCGTTCTCTTTTGAAAATGCAAGGTCAGTGTTTGTGGAAAAAATGGATTTCTATGGGAGTTGTGCACCTCTAGTGGTCACAAGAAGTGGTTCCCTTCCTTTCTTAATAAAACTGCTCATGAGTCTACATGCGCATGGGAAGGCAGCCAGCCTCCGGAGCACATACACACATACTTCTTTGTGAGTGCTTTGCCCTGCTCGGAGTAGGCAGGAAGCAGTAGTTCGTGCCAGTACAGCTGCACAGTTCAGAATGTGGACAAAGTGAACCCCTACCCAGATTCTGAGTGTATTTCCTGAGTACATAGAATACACAATTACACATTTGTTGATTATGAGATACAGAGGTTACAAGAATCAAAAATCATTTATTGTCATCATGTTTTCACATGACGAAATTAATACTGACAAATATGACATTAAAGCTAGCTTTAAATGTAAATATATAGTAAAAACAATAGAAGTAATAATAAAAGTATGTAATAAATAATGCCATCCGGTCCTCAGCTGAACCCTAAAAGGCTCTGTTTATATCATATATGATATAAACACAGCCAATTCTGTGACTCGGCTGGAACACAAGTTGAATCAAATGTGACTGAGTTTAATAAAAAGGACGGTTCCCTACACAAAATATATCACATACGTAATATGTACACAAATAACTAAAGCCCAAAGTTGCAGCTGCAGTGCACAGTAGGGGAGTAAGTCATTGTTCAAGTGCAGTTAATAGGGGGAAATTCATTGTACAGCTCTGGGGAAAAAACATTTTTTTAGTCTGGTAGTTGTGTTTATGTTTTGTACTGATTTCCAATGGAAGCAGCACAAACAGCCCTTTGCCCGGGTGGATAGGGTCAGTGACAATATGTCAGGCCTTCTTCTGGATCCAGCCAGCATATATTGAGTCCAGGTCTGGAAGGGGACTTCCCACAAACCTGTGCTTTTTTCACCACCTGGGTTTAGTCTTTTTAGTCTTGTGCTGTGCAGCTGCTATACCACACTGTTGCCCAGGAGCTTGATATTGTTGACACTAAACCGCTTCCCCGTGGATGAGGAGAGGAGCGTGCTCTGTCCTCCTGGACCTATCATCGAAGAATATCCCCCTTCGGATTCAGTTCGATTCTGAACTCTCCCCCACAAGAACTGAAAAATGCTTTGTTAGATATGCTTCTGGAACTGGATGTTATATTACATAACCTTATTTGTGATAGGTTTCAAAGTAGTTTCAAACTCACTAGCTTCTATTTATCAACATTTATTTAAATATTATAATCTAAGGTTGAGTTTGCATAATTTCAAACATAATAACCACAAACATATATAAATATGTTATATTCTCTTAATGTACGATAGGGAACTATATAATATGATTCATTTTTGTAAGGTTAATGGTTTAAGATTGGTGTGGAGGTGGAGTGATACAAATGTTGACTCTTAGCCTTCAGATGTCCTGCAGTTGAAGCACATTGGACTAAGATTAAAAGAGTGCTTTTTCTTTCCCCATGAAACAAAGTTACTTTTTTAGAACCTTGGAAGTTCATGGTTAATGCTAAGAGAAGGCAGGTTAGCTCGCATTATTCTCACTGAATTTTGCTATAATCTAAGAAACACATGCAGACTGACAAGCCTTTTATTATATTTGTATGCTTCAAGTAAAATGACACACAAAAAAAAACAATACGTATGGTTAGTCATGCTATTTTCTTAATTTTAACAAACAACTATGATAACTGCTATTTAATCAGTTTATTGCATTATCTGATTTACAAGCGGGATTACAGATTGAAAAGGGGAGAGGAATTGGTCCATACCATCTCCAACAAATGAACAATAAAGGCTAAGAGAGAGAGATAGATCTGTAAGCATGGTCAGATTCTGTCACAAACAATTTAAAATTTGTACACTTTCTGTGGAAACTTTTCAACCTGCATACAATCCTGAGGAACCTCTGTACTCATTGACCAACAAAAACATGATTAAGTCATATACATTGAAGTGGACAAAATCATTACAGCATAACTGGAAACCAGGCCTCATAGTATATACATATACTAAAACATGCAAACACATGCTGCAGTTCTGTAGTCAATCAACTGGTAAGAAGTCCAGAATTAACATTACAGAGATAAAGACTAATCTGGTCAAAAGCAAGCATTGCCTAAGTGTGAGAGGATCATATGTTAGAAAAATCTTGCAAATTTCCAACCTAAAAATGACTAGATTTGAAATGTCCTTGGTCATTTCCTTGTAGTCCAGCTGGAATGGCAGATGAACCATGAAAACCATGAAAAATGCTGCACAGTTTAACAACTCAGTTGACTTGAGTTCATAGAGTCAAAATCTGACAAGATGAAAAGATGTTCTGTGCTTAAGCATGAATCAGTTTTAATGGAAACAACATTTCTCGTGGGGCCAGAGTTTGGATGTGCTTCCAGTTGTCTGTTTTTCGGTTTGGGTGGTCCTGACCTTAAAGACTTGCCACAAAGCCATCCAAAAGCAGAGTTACTGATTAAGAGGAGGAAAGCAGATCTTACACAATGCAGTACTAACACCACTGCTAGATTTGATCCATTATACACTCAGCCTCTATATTCACTTATCAGTATGGAAACATGTAAATTAGTAAATGGTTGATGACTTTGTGGATACACCTACAATAGCTTGTAAGTCTACTATCAACAAGAAGATGACACAGGTTAAAGACAAACTGGTCAAGCAGAATTTCATAAATTAATGGTGTCTAACACTTGCCACAAGTGCACACTGAAGCGAAGTGCAGTGTTGCTGACACATGCTTCTTGAATTTCCAACATGCTACAGAAACAGCTCTGCTAGTGAGGGACGGTAAAGAGAAAATGATACGGAAAAAGTAATGATAAAATGAAGGAGTGAGACATTGTGAAACATCTATGGATGGACTTCACATCCTTCCAATCTGCAATATTTTAAAGGACCAGGCCCTCATAGGCAGGGCCCTCTGACTCTGGGGATTCTCTCTGCAGCCGAAGATGCTCCAGTGTGTTGTGGAAGTGTTTGTTGATCTGCTCAGTTTCTTCACTTGCCTCCAGGTTGGGAAGATCTTCCCTTATCTTTTGGATCAGCTGGTTCAATACCTGAACAGTCACCTGGACAGGTTGAGGAAGACAGAAAACTTAAGAGTTCATAAAAATGACCAAAGACATGCAAAAAGTCCACATCATGTAATGAGTTACTGCTATTAAGATTCTAATTGAGTATCAAGTCTTTTTTTTGATTTTGGAATGTTGAGTCTTAAGTCATCTAATTTATTACTTGAAACCACATCCAGGATAATAGTCACTACCACCAAGATACTTTCCCTGTCTGGAGTCATGTGTGCTTTTGCCCTACAAATTAAAGAAATCAGTGTTCTGATTTTCATGATCAAAAACAAATAAGATTAGTGCACTAACATGGTTACAAACTGACAATTTCTCAAAGCATATGTGAATTGTGGTTTCCTACCGCATCGTTTTCTCTCTCATAAAAGCAGACATATCTGTTGAGGATCTCAATAAAAAGCTGGACTTGCAGCGATGAATCCATGCACTGGTTGGCAATCTTCAGGGCTTTCTTTAGACACTCCATCACCCGCTTACCATCACGAATCTTAAGAAACAACAACAGTAGTAGAAAAAATTCAACCAAAAATGTGTTGATGATGCGATGATAGCAATAACACTGTGCAAATATTATCAAAAGACAATTGCTGGAATTGCAGCACAGTTTAACTGAATGTCCCAGGTTTTAAGATGTTATTGCTTTCTGTTCTGGGTGTGTTTTCAATCAGAAAATCTTTATTCTCAGTGAATATACTGGTGGTATGTACTCATAGCACAACACATTTAGACCTACACTTTTACAAAATATTTTTCAGATCTAAGAATGTCTGAAAGGTGATAAAACAATCTACACACCTCTTCACCATTTTTGTCGGTGCTCCGACCTGACCAAAAGAGATGGGCACAGATACTGACGGCTCGGCACTGGTCAGGCTTTTTCAGCAACTTAGAGGCAGCCAGTGCACACTGAGTCCTCAGTGGCTCATGGTTTTCCTCACTGAAACATCGCATTCGCTCAAAGGTACCAATAATCAGTGTGATAGCTGCCAACTGGGCCTTGGAGTCGCTGATCTCATCCTCATACAGAGAGAAGGCCTGGTAAGGGGATTGTATTGAGAAGCAAGTAAAGAAAGGGAACATTGTTGGCAAGGATGGAGAGAAAAATAAGAATGAGCTTATCAAAGTCATACTAAAACATTTTGACAGATTTTTGAGCGCCGTGTACCACATAAAATCAGTTCAAGGTCAGTAAGCACAACCAGAATTCATACATAAGGCGCACGAGATTATAAGGCGCACTGTCAGTTTTCAAGAAAATTAAAGGATCTTAAGTGCTCCTTCCAATTTGGCCCAAGTCACTCTGCTTGTTTCCAATTTACGGTTTACGGATTGTGTTCAAGCGTACACACAATCATCATCATGAGAAGATATTCACTGAATTTGCAAGTGTATTGAATAAGACTTGTGGAATACTCTTTTGCTGCATTTCCATGACGTGCATATTTGCACTCATCATTAATGTCACTTTTTTCATGTAACTAAAGATTAACTGACTCACTGCCATTTTCCATAAATGCAGAAAAGACAATTGTTATAAATTTATAATGTCCTCCACACTATATTAAACCTACAAATTATGATACAAGAGATACAGACGTATCTTTAAGGATGTTTCACTCATACAAATTCAGCTAGGTAGCCTTTGTACAGATAATTAAAAAACAATATGTTTGTGAAAGTGCTGTTTTGTAATCTACTGCATATAATATATATAATGTGGTTCTAAGGGTATTCTAGAACAGCATTTGTTTTCCCTGTTTTTGTTAGATTTGCACATAAACCCCAGCAGCAGCATGACTTATAGACCCTTATAGACCCTAACAATAATATTCTTAAGGTAGATGTCCAGGAGCTTTATTAGCTCAACTCACATCGTGTTTACAAAGATGAGAAACTTTCACTACATAGCCTGTGAAGACACAGAGCAAGCCTAAATGCTCAAGAGTTGCAAAGGACTGATAGTCTTAGTGAAGATTCTACCTGTGACATGAACTCATACGCAACAGTCTCATGGTTTTCAAAGCCAATCTCGCCTGCAGCCAGTGCCCCTTGCAGGAAGAGTCGTAGAGGCAGCTCAGCAAGCTCAGCCTTGATAAGTGCACTGATGGTCTGGTGGGCGAAGGAAAATATCTTCTGGCACTTCTTTTCCCATTTGTCATCCTGATGGAAAGCAAAGTTGGGATAATTTAATAATAGGATGGACACTGCTACAAATACAGCATGTGAGATTCTGTGGAAAAGGATGTTTTCACACCAATGAAGAGTTTTCCTTGTATCTGAAGGCCAGCTGGTAGGCGGCAAATACCAGAGGAGGGAGTGTGTAGCGAATCCTTTGGTTTCCACCTGCACCAAAGTGTTTCCGAGCAGTGTTCAGGATCTGAGCACATATCAAGATGTTAACTTTAATGAACAACATAGACAACAGTAAAGATAGTGACCCACCATGCTAATTTCCTATTTCTACTGAACTGTCATATTTTCAATACCACTAATTAAAAAAAAAAAAAAAAAAAAAGTTAATGCCAAACATTAACTCTGCAAGGAGAACAAAGGAGAAACTGGTTTACCCCAACCTGCACTTTCAGAACACTTCACATCAAAGACTGCATTCAATATCAAAGCCAAAACTCCTCTCAGCTTCCTTCTTGGACTAGAAATGTTAAAGATAACTGAGCATAGTGCAAGTCTGTACGTGCTACGGAGGGTAGGGCTTAAACTTTGTGTATTTATTTACTTTGCCTTACATTATTTATTGAACTTTGAACGTTGTGATATATTTTCAAAGTTAAGTTACTGAGTAGCCACACTGCTACACTGATGTTAGTTATACTTTATACATCTAGTCATCGAACAAACATTCAGTAATATTATGTGTGGCACGTTAACATACTATCCTGTGTTCTAACCTGTCACCATTACCCTACACAAATTACACACATCTACTTTGATTTAGCCTTAGACATAGCCACGCATGCAGGAAAAACTCAAAGCTCTTGCTTCAGTCTTATTCCTGACCTAGCGCATGTGTTTGTTCTTATTTTGGTACTATGTTTTAGTTACAATACATATTGTGTTTACTTTTGGTATTTCTTAATAACTGTGTTTAAACACAAATTATATAAACCTACAACAATACAAATTCAGGTCTGAAAAGGCTAAGGTAGAAATAAGATGTTTCAAATAAGTAAACTCTACAGCATGATAGTAATATAAAGTACTGCAGTAGAATTATAGTATATAAGATATCTAGAACATGTGATATGTGCAAAATCAGTGGTATGCTCCCTTAATATTGAGGAAAGGACCCACAAGGTATTGTTGATCAGGATCTTCAGAGTGCAGCAGATGGATAAAACGACCCACAAGACTCTGCTCCTCAGCAAAGTCCTCAGGATCAGGATCATCCGCTGGTTGATCTGGCTGGTCCTGTATTAGTGTGGATACCAAGTTCAAGATAGCATCCACCTAGAGAAAACAGGACGGAAGAGTGAAGTTTTGACTTGATCAAGTAAGCAAGATGAGTAAGACATGGCCACACTCAAGGGATTTTAAACAAGGCCTTCCTTTTGTCAAATAACCTTGGTGAACTTATGTTACGCTGTCTTTTCTTGGCATCTTTAATGTTTAGGAGATGATAACCTTTGAATATCAGATTGGTTCTGTCCTGCACATACCAGCTACCAGTTGCAACAGCAGTTAAAGCAGAAGTAGGTAACTTATTAAAAAATGACTTTTAGTCATTATTGGTAAAAGTGTCACTGTATCCTGACAGTACTAGACAGAGGATCTGTGAAAAAAACGGGCCTCTCTGGCTGTACCTGCTGCCACTAAGGCTATGTGCAGAGTACAGTCAATCACTGCTCTTGCACAGGCTGCATTTAGCTCCTCTCCTCTGTACAAACTTGGGAGTGGGGCACAGTAACTGAATAACCAAGTAATAAGTAAACTGTTCATCTCTCTTTGCTAGCAACAGATTACATAACAAAGAGAGGGAACCAGATGAAGACCAGAAAAGTAAGCTAGAAAAATGATGATAAAGTGACTCTTAGATGAGGGGCTTTTGAGGTGAAGTGAAGAGGATGAAGGACCTGTTAGTTGTACCAATTCAAAATTTAAAGCAAAGTCCACCCTATTCTCAATTATACTAACTGCTTAAATCAAGTGTTTTTTAAATGTCTAAAAATATTTTTTTCTTAGAAACTGTGATTTCCTCTTTACATTAACAGGTTTCTATTGTTATGGAATAGGTTATGCTTAACCTAGGGAATCTACTCACATGATTTGAGGACGCTTCAATGTTGGTATATGAGAGCAATGAAGGTTTTGTGGAATTGTATATCAATGTTGTAACTAGCTGTGTTCATGGTTACTTCTGTTAAAAGGCCAACATGTAAAAGTTGAAATCCTTCCAAAGTTTTAGCAAGTAATCAGACCTGTTCCTGTGCAACAATGGTGGTGTTGTAGTCCAGTGTGTTGCTAAGGACATAGCAACTCATGCTCTTGCGTGATTCGTAGTCAAAGTACTCGAAGAGTGGTGGGAAGTGTTTGAGCTGCAGCACCGTCAGGATGTTGTTGTAAGTATCTACTGGGATCTTCAACAGTCTGGTAAGTTCCTTTGACACAGCGCTGCTGGTCGCTATGCTACAGGTGGGCAAAAAACAGGGGTTTATGTGTGACATGAATGTTAAAACAACAGAAGCAAAGAGTACAGTGAAATGCTAATTATTATGCCTGGTCTTCACCAAAGACCAAAAGACTTCCTTAAACATGATAGTGTATTAAGACTTTGGCGACTTACTGTTCCAAGTTGAGCTTATTGAAAATCTCAACAGTGCCTTCCAGGACCTTATCTACGTAGTCAACACGTTCAGGGTAGCATTTCATGGCCAAATTGATAAGAGAGACCTGAAGAGAGACCACGTCCTCTGAAGGCATGTCCTGGCGAGACTGATGGGGCAATCACAGAATAAAAAACATCAGCATGGTCCCTCCAACATTTCTTTGACACAAGTCAACTGTACTACAAAAAAGAGAAACATTTTTTTCGGTTCATCTGAGAGGAGATTTCATAAAACCTTCTCTACATCTTAAATTGGCTCAAGATTTAATTGTCTATCATCCATTTCTTGTTTATTAATATGACTATGCTAATACATTTAGTATTAAATTAAATAAGTCTGACTAAATGAGTGGAGAAACATAATTAATGAAGACACTTTCACAGGCACACTATAAGGCATTAGTGTGGGAAGATATTTTTTTCTTAAACCCTCCCACCCCCCACCCCCACAAAAAAACAAAACCCTCTATGCCATTGATTTATAAGATGACGTATGTATAAAATGCAGTCTTATTACATTGTTGAACAAATAAGGTAACCTACTTGAATGACAGTCGCCACTTGCTGAGAGAAGATGTCAAACAGCTTGATCTCAGCTGGAATGCCAGGGCCATCTTCTCGATGAGCAAACAGAGCAAGTCTGAAAAACACATCAAAAATTGGCCCAAAAAAATCAAAGTGCATACCAAGGTAGTCTGGTTAACTTTTCCTAAGAATCATTTTAAATACACTTTTGGAGTTCACTGACTCCAGAATTACATTGACATGTACATTGACTGTAATTTACCATTTTTTGACACTGGAGATAGCCTCTATTATAAGGACTCCAACAACTCAATAATCAACACTTAACTCTACATTGTGTTATTAGCTGAGTTGAGTTCTTAAAAGGCTGTACATGCAAATCATTAAAAAAAAAAATCAATGTTAATCCTTTTTTGCTTTGACATTTTACAGTTTTAACAGATTTCCATTAGCTTTGTTCATATTTACATTGACTCACACCGTACCGGTCAATGAGGGCAATGATGATGTTCTTGACATTGACATGTTGATGGAGCTCAGCACAGGATCGCAGGAAAGGGTTCAAAGTCTGAAGGTGAAACTCATCTGGGAAAACCTGAGAAGACAAGACATTAATTAATATTAATGCATGGTGGTCCAGCTATGAATCTGCAGAGGGGTGAGCAATAGCAATTTAATGAGAGACTAATTTTAAGACTAATAAGTAAAATTGACCAATCATATCGTCTCTTTAATTGGGTGAGCTCTGCTCTGTGGGAACACCAATTATAAGCTTGGGAAGAAAAAAATGCTGGTACACTAGCCTGCTTGGCTGTTGGTTCATGACAGAAGTTGCAAGTGGCATTACCACGAATGAAAACATCTTTAAACTCATTACCCATGTTGCTCTCAAGGTGAACTTTTAATGACATGTCAGAATTAACCGGCAAAGGAAGACCAACACCAGAGCTGAATTTGTCTCAGAAATCCAAGGCTTTTGGGAGACATTTCATCTCCAGGGGTTAGGGGTTAGGGTTAGATGATCATCATAATAATGATTATCATTAATATAATATATACATTATACATATAAAGTATAAAATAGCATAAGAAAGCAGAACAGAAACATTTCAACATTTGAAAGGTTTCGGTTGCTTACAATATGCAGAAGTAGAAGTCAACTTGAAAAAAAGTCCTTGAAAAAATAAGGAAGTCCTGAAAGGACTGAACTGTTCAAGCCTGTTCCAACTGTTCCAAATAAATTCCAGCCTTCTTTGCAGGTCATAATGTAGGGTCCTGTTACAGCCAGAGGATTTCATTTTGATTTTTTGTGCATTGTTCTATGTATGAAAGATAATTCATACACAATTTGGAAACCACTTACTTAATAGTATTTTTTGGAAAAAGGTGTGATTTAAAAAAAAATATATATATATAAAAGTAGAGAATGGTGAAGCAACAAAAGTTCCTTTGAAGCTCTGCAGAAGATCATCATGGAACTTGATGGAAACAAGACTCTCAAAAAAGTAAAAAAAAAAAAAAAACTAAAAAAAACAAAACTGAAAAGCTTGCTTTCGCATTAGTCATCCTCAGTAGAAACCTATTCAGCAACACACTTACATTCAACAGATCCACTTTATTCATTTGTTGGTGAAAAGACAGTTGCGCTTTCAACTACACTTTCAACTGATTTTAGTCTTTAAATGCTTTTTAAAAAAGACAAGCAAAAATGAAAATTGTATTTTAAAAAAGAAACTGTTCCACTTCCAATGTAGGGATGCACAATGCTGTTTTTTACTTTGTCTTAAAACATTTTTCTTTGTTGGCAGGGCTGGATTCTAAACATAACTTTGTAACCATGTTTGGGGTTTGTTTTTTTGGTAACAGTTAGCTGTAAATATTGACACTTCATGCTGATGTAATGTTAAATGGTTTATACTTGGAAATTGTCAAAATTGTCAAAAAAAGGAATCTATGTTTCAGACTGAAATTTCTTAATAGCCACTTATTTTAATGGCTACCATGTCACTGTCTGACTTGATAGTTATGAGCTTGCTGTTCTCTGCATTATGTCATATCTGTTTAAATGATGCTAGCGCTTTAAAGGTTGAAGCAGTCTGCTTGCTGTATTTCCAAACCAACATCAACACCAACAACATTTTTTGGCTTTTGTGGTAAATGCAGTTCTGTTTAAAAAAACCCAGTTTACTTTACTGATGTTTTTGTCAAACTTGACACCAGGAAGGAGAAGTGAAGTATATACATATAAATTTCAAGTATTTCTGATTATCAAACTTACCTGAAATTTATTCGATCTGCACCATTAAATAGTAAGTAATTGCATTATTTCAAATTGTAGTTACCTACTTACCTACCTGATTAAAGTAAGTCACTCATAAACCTATTATACAAGTTTAAATAAGAAAATAAAGTCACTCTCTACCTAAGTAAACAGTAAATTTATGTAATAGTAATACCAATACATCAAGTTGACCCAGCTTGATTATATTTAGGTAACTCAACCAAATTGTTGATTTTCAAATGAAAGCATTTTAATTGGGTGAAAACACTTTCCATAATTGTATTATTTTCACCCAACAGGATATTTTTTTTAGTGTAGTAAGGTGTCTACCTGAATTATGCACTCCATTAGATACTCCTGAGCCAATGAGTCTCTGCAGTTCACAACCTGCTCCAACACTCCAGGAAGAACAATCTGTGGAGAAAAACAAAACAGCTTTACCAAACAGCACTGATGTATGGTATGTGTGTTGCAAAGTATTAGCATCATGGTGGTGTCATGTTCCGTACAGTTGTACCCAGATGAAACTCCAGCTACGTCTTTTGTTGTGCGAGACAAACACGAAACAACTACGGAGACCACCAGAGAGAAACAAGCAAACACAAATAAACGTCTGCAAGTTGTCGTTGCACCGCGGGCTTGTTTTCTGTGCAGCGATCTCTGACCTTGTTTGATGTTGTATTTTAAAAATGCCGCGGTTGATTCTTGTGAACGAGTTGCTCTCCTGACTCATGACGTTCTGGCCAATCAGCAGCCTGTCTGCCGACGTCACGTTTTAGGCTCAACTCAGCTGGCTTGGAACCCTGGGCCGAACAGGCACTAGAAGAGTACATGGTGCTAGGTAATGGAAACACATAATGGAAACGCATAGAAACCGAGGCGAGGCGAGCCAAGTAAGTACTGGTGGAAAAGGGGCAAAAGTGTTGTAATTAGTGAATAATACGCAATGGCATTCACAATCACCAGGTCTCAAACCAACTGAAGATTTTAGACAAACAATGGCCAGACTAAAATTCCTGAGACTTTGAAACTGCCACACTGAAGCTGGTCCTACACTACTTACTGACTTTTATAATTACTTAATTACTTAATAAGTGAACATAGTGCTTATTTAGTGTCTATTATTATTAAAATGTATTTACCACTGTCATGGCCTCTGTGAGCCATATAACGAGATTACAGACTGATCTTATGCCTTTTGAGAGTATTACTGCCACCTAGT
>JBAJHX010000001.1:29958202-29972412 GCA_037176925.1 Amniataba percoides | reverse complement strand
CCTGACTGAAAGACTTCAAAAAGACTATTTCTGTGGAGATAATCACATAGCTGACTGGCAACGGCTTTTTCTAAGATCTTAGACAAAAAGGGGAGGTTGGATATTGGTCTGTAGTTGGCTAACACACCTGCATCAAGTGTAGGTTTTTTCAACAATGGTTTACAGCCACTTTAAAGGACTGAGGTACAAAGCTTGACACCAGGCTTATCGCCATATGTAGCAGCGATGTACCAATAAACATTTCCTTATTTCCACTCCCCTTACATGGTCTTCTGCATGCATCCTTGGAAGGAAATTATGCATGTAAATCAAATGTGGCTGCAGTTAAGAGACCTGGCATGCACCCATGGTAGTTTTGTTAATGTACTGTCTGCCAAAGGTTTTATTTAAGAGATGTTTACTAGTTTTGACACACTTGTGAGTCCAAAATTATTGCTGTTTGAGATTCTTAAAATATTACAGTTACATTATTAGATTAGTTACTTTCTGTTCACTGTTGCACAGCATCCATGTGCAGCATCCATTGTCTCAAGTTTTACTTGCAATTTGCACCTGTGTCTGAGAGGTTACTTTGAACCCTCACAAATGTTGAACTGGCATCAGAATGTTTATGAAACAAACCCGCTCAAGTGTCAGTATTCACTATACCCATGGGATCAATAATATTCTGATTGCAAGTGTTCGTATTGCAGAAATATAATTTTAATAATTATCATCCAGGAAATCTTAAGTTCAAGGAAGTTTACATCATGCTAATATGTATGTATGTGACACTGAAGAAAGTACATATTGGGCTATAAATATTAACATCTGACAAAAGTAAGGGTCAAATGTAAGGTTTCAGTCCAGTGTAAAGCAGTAAGTAATCAATCAACGTCTCTTGCGGCGCTGTGGTTTTGGAGTTGCGCCTGCCACACAATCTGCTTTGCTGCAATGGCACGTTTCAATGATGGTGTAGTTGTGCTGCATCTTGGAGCCATCTGGACAGATCAGTTCCACCTTCCTCTGACTGGTGGTGGCTTCTTGGCAACACTCACACTGGTGCATCATTGTGTTAACTGCAGCAGAGTACCTGTATACACACACAGACAACACCCCTTATTTTCGCTACTCCATTTCACAGTCAATCTGAATACAAAGGGTGCTATCATTATCTCGCGTAAAAATCAAGTTTGAAGATCTTCATTAATTTTGTATTGTGTACATCTTGTGCTCAACACTAATTAGAGTTCCCCAGCAGCAATGTTATGCACTGAGCTCTCCCAACAGGTTAATCTTGAATAAAGTGGCATAATGTGAAATATGACAACGCCGAAATGAGTTTCTTCCGCAGGGTGGCTGGCCTTGTTTCACATAAACAGAATACAGGAGAGAACTGAACAAATAACACTGTCAGTGGTTTTGCCAGTTAAGTTCATCTTCATATTTGGAGCTAAATAGACTTACACAGAAGAGCTTCCACAGTGTCCAGAGCAGGATGTCATGTTGACCAGCTGCGTGCTCTTACAGCCTCTCACCTCGATGACTGTCTGCTTACTCTGGACCTCACAAATGCTACGCAGCTTGCCTGGAAAGTAAAGCAATTAATAGTGACACATACTACATAGTGTTGTCCACCAAAGTCAACATTCAATCCTTAAAAATGTATTCATGATTTGTTAATTATATTTTATGTAAATATTGTGACTCCACTAACTTACACGTTTTGCAGCACCCATTAGCATCACTTTTCTCTGTGCCCTGGAGGAAGAAGACATGACATCTTCAGTATGCAGTATATGATAAAGCAAAAGAGACAGGTACAAGTATCAACAAGTTTAAAGAACTCACAGGTTCACAGTCTAAGGGGTTAAAGGAAGGACAAGCGGTCTTGGTCTCCTTGGTAATAAAATGTTCATTGATCTTCTCACAGGTATACTGCACACACTTGTCACTAGGGGATATAAAGGTGCTGTTGACCTGTACCAATACAAAGAGCAAAAAAGCAAGATATTCATCAGAGATAATCTTTTATCCTTTTTGGCTTATATACAAACACATCTTAGGCCACCTCATTGTGGCATTTTAAGCCACAAATCTATAAGAAATTTACATAATCAAATTTAACAACTTAATTATTTTAGTAATACTTATTGTATTTTGATAAAACTTCAATCAAATGTTATAAACAACTTTAATATTTTGAATATTACTGGTCCTAATCCATCTGATATATGGATTAATAATTTGTAAAAAGAACTGCCTTGCTACAGCTAACGTGCCTTTTCTCATATTCTAAAAATTGTGACATAATACTTAGCTGCAAACAGCTGCAGGTACTGACCTCAATGATATGCACTGTGTTGTCAGGTGTGGTGAAAACACAGTCCTTGGGGACACACATTCCACAGCACTTTTCAGGTACTGTTTGATATTCATAACCCTGGAGACAGAATATGAGAGTGTTAGTGAGAGTTGTAGAAAAAAGAAAATAAAACCTTCATTCCTTATTGCTGTCCAGCTGTGGATGAATTCTTGAAATTCTAAAAAGTGAGAACATGATACTGAATTTTTTTGTTCTGGTCTGCTCTGTTTTCCATGTTTAAAATATTTGAAGAAATGAAGAGAAGAAATAAACTCAGTACTCAGTACTGTAGGAGACAAGACTTTGGCTTGGAAAATGGACAAAAAAATGAATACTCAGTGGCCATTTAATTAGGTTCACCTGCTCAATCTAATGCCGCTCAGCTCAATAGTTCTGCCATAAATAATTTTTCTGTTGTCATTGTTACTTAATCACATATTGTTATGAAGTTGAGGTTTATTATACAAATTCACATACAACACAGAGGCAGTTCTGTAAAGTCTAGTGTAATAGTTAACAATAACTCCATTATCTTGTACAATTGTACCAACTAAAGCCATCACTCAGTATACATGCGTTCTTGAAGTTACATTCTGTTCCAATAACAGTGCTTTTGTCTTAAAGTAGTTTTGCGTGTTAGTTTGTGTGTCCTGGGTGAGCTTACTTTTGAGCAGTTTGTGTTACAGACAATAGGTTTGCAAGTAATGATGTTTAACTTTGTGATGGGATCCATTTTAGGTCCACAGTAACACTCCTGGCAGGGGCTGGGTTTAAAAGACTCCTCTGGTATAGGTCCCATTGTTGCTTCGCCTGCTCCTGAGGGTGGAGTAGTTGTTCCTGACATTTGTCCCCCTTCTGTTGGCACTGTAGTTGTTTCAGGTGGTTGTCCCAGCACTAATGGTGCTTCTAATGGTGATTCAGTTGGCGTTTGTGGTGTTGGTATCTTGGCACCTTGCTATAAAACACACATTGATTAACGCGTTACTCTCAAACATCAGGTTAGTGCTGAACACCTGTACCTTGGCTCATTTGTTCTCTACCAAGGGAAATGAGACCCAAACCTAAACCAAGCATGAGTTGTAAGCACTAAGTCATATTGACTGCTCACTGCATGGAAAATTTTGATAGCTGTATTTGTAGACCCATCGGAAATAAAGATTTATTATGGTGATCATAATTATCATTATAATAGGTGCATTCAACTATTTATGATGATATAACATATATGTTTTGTTTTTTTTTTTACAACTGATCAATTGCAGGGCCATATCTATAGATACAGATGTATTATCAGGGAAAATCACATGATAATGCACACATGTTCACGATTTGCTGAAACCAAGGTCAACATGGTGGTAGTTTAGTTTTTGAATTAGCTGTGGACTGAGACGCTCCAGCCGGCGTTTGGACCTGCTGCTGCCCCCCTCTTCCTTCCCCCCTTCTCAGCTAAGACTCCTGGCCCCCTCTTAAGTCCCCTTCAGGTTTTTAGCCTTTTAGCTTGTTGATAGCCCGGGCATTGCCATTGTTAGGCATATTTTGGACCTGTTGTTTCATCTGGTTTTAATTGTAGAAATAAATAAATGGTTTAGCCTTCCCGCCACTTGACTGTTTCTTGGTTTTAGCATGGCTTTGTCTCTCGCCTGGTTTTTATAACATTCACATATTATTAATATCTGATTTAATTGATCCTGTTCTATATCAATTGCATCACATAGCTATTACTTAGCCTTGCTCACATTATTCGTGACACATGAGGTCCCTAGTCAGTCGTTTCTCCCTGTGAACACCATTTTCTTTATGTTGTCTCTAAAGTGGGACTGGGACAACTGCGGTTGTCATGGTTACTCCATTAACCTCACAATCTCCATTTTACTCTTAGTTTGGCATTTTCTTTTTACTATTACTATATTAGGTCCAAAACCTTGTAGTCTTCATCTGTCTTACAATAGCATTTCTTGAGTTTCTGGCTATTACCTCACTTTGCTCTTCCCTGTATGCTGGTTCCTTCATGTAGCCCTACAGTACAAATACCAGGCACTCACCCCTCCAGTCAAAATTTAAGCCTTTCAGCTATTTCTGTCTTTCTTCCCTGCCCTGCTACCCGCCTGCCTTTGCCCTATTGGATTTTTTTAGACTGCTTAGATTGCTGAACTGCACACATGCAGACTGACTTTTATTCTGGTAATAGTTGTACTTTATCATAAATGATAAATTGGTTTGCAGTTATATAGCACTTTACAGCATTATATAGCAGCTTGTATGATACATTATGGAAGAGCTGGAGGAAGTGTCTGGGGTGAGGGAAGTCAGGGCATCTCTGCTCAGACTGCTGCCTCTGCGGATGAAGATGATGATGCTGATACATTAGAAATAATATAGTCTAGACAGTGTACCTACCTTGTATTCAGTCATGTTATAGACACATACGCCTTTAGGAACTACAAAAACAAAGAACAGATTATTAGACAAGCTTATTCATAGCTCTATGTCTGTACTTGAAACAAAGAAAGAAATCAATATCTTCTATCAATGTAATTCCAGGGATGACAGTATATGTATGATGAAATATGATCTATATGATGACAGGAATGTTATAGATTTCAAACATCCTTAACGTAAGGACTAATTGTCATGTAACTCTATAAAAAAAAAGTATACTGTAAATCACTGTTCTTCTTTTTAAGACTAAATCTCTGGACCGAAGCCTTTACATCAAAGGCAGACAGGGGAAACTGATTTGATGACCAGTGGTAAATCTATATCTCTTGAACTACTAGAATTACTGAATTTGTAATAGATGTCGATGGGAAATCGATTCTCCATAATAACAATGCTATAAATAACTGAAACATGTACTTTAACTTGACCTTGTGATACAGTTACATATTTGACATTTCCTGAAAATTAAAACCATCTAGTTTTTGTCTCAGTTATGGCAATAATTATCCATATGGTGACAACAGAAAAGTCAACATAATGTGAAGTGATACCAATAAATCTTAAGTAGCAGCTCTGCAATATTCTCAAGCATGTAAACCCATATGCAAACCTTGATGGAAAATATGAAACATACTTAAACAGTATGCTTCACTGTATACAAGTATACAAATATATACAAATAAAGTATACAGATAATACTTCTGTATGTTGATAGACTACAGTCACATACCACACTCATAGGACTGGCAGCAGGTGCTATTGTAGGTAACATGGAGTTGGAATCCCAGTGGGCAGGTGATAGGAGCAGGACACAAGGTTACATTACAGTCTGTTAGAAACAAAAGAATGAAATAAGTAACAGTATTTTAGTTGGGAGATTTGCTTTAATTTGGCTTTGACAACAATAATTTTAGTAAAGTAAAGTAAAGTATAATAATTCACAGGTTACTGCTTCCTTTTTTGGGAAGTTTCTTACCTCTTACCTTTTCACAACTGGAGGAACTGTCTGATCTGCTGGTCATTGAGCAGTTAATCTGAAGCAGTTCAGGGTTCCTCAGTGATGGTTATAAGAGATTAGCAAACACTTTCCCCTATCCAGATCCCTCTTGTCTTTGAATTGAACCAGTGGCCTTCAACCCTAACTTAAGACATTTAGGCAATGCTGCAATTTTTAATATTACTGCTAACCATTTTTCACATGGTTGTGGAGTTCATTTCCCTATGAGCATTGTTTTATAGAGCATTAAAACTCACCAAGTATTACACACTAAACATAAATTAATAATACACAATTAATAAACATAGATTCGGCCTAATTTTGTTTCAGTTATTATTGTGAGACAAAAAAATTATACTGTCCAATTGTTTGTTCTGTATTAGCACAGTAACTTTCACCACTAAAGTAAAAACCTGGATGGTTGACCCCTACAATGAAGGGATGTGGTGACTGTTTTGCTGTGGGGGACATTTTACTGGCATAGTTGTTGTTTTGAATGATCACCTATATCCTATAAATGACTGAATAGTTTGATGAGGATGAAAATGATGTGAATCATATTCACAATCAGCACATCAGCAGCAATGTAAAATATATATTATTAGCAAATAACACAGGTTTGGTCATCTAAGGGCCCAGCAGTCGCTGCAGCTGACTTTGTTCTTATTTGTTCTGAAAGGCAATAATTTATACATACCGCTATATTTTCCGCACTATAGGGCGCACTGGATTATAAGGCGCACTGTCAATGAATGGTTTATTTTCGATCATTTTTCATATATAATGTGCACTGGACTATAAGGCGCATTACACACAGTACGTATCACTCCGCGAGGCTCCTGACTACGGTGGCCGTAATGCTCCAACAATCCATCAAGCAGCGCGGCTTCATAGCTTACCAAAGTCATATTAAAACATTTTGACATATTCTTGAGCGCCATGTACCACATAACACTGCTAATAATAATAATAATAATGTTAATAAATTACTTTGCCTGTGTTTTGTATATTTACATCTTTTCTCTTAATTGTGTATATTAACAGCTATGTATTTCTTGATCCACATGAGATATACAGAAGCAGATCATGTTTCTTTCAGGTAGAGATTGGGTATTATGGATTCTACATCATTCTTATAAAGAAAATGTGTGTTTTTACATCTTAAAAGAAGTGGCAGAATTACAAGTAGTTCTCTTGTACTACAACTGACCACATGTCTGCGTTGTGCAGCAGCCATCTGTCTTGTTGATCAGTTGATAGCCAGGCTTGCTGCAGTTAGGACTCAGTACTGATGGGCACTGAACTGGCTGACACTGGATGCTCATGGAATCCTTGTCACATACACAGTTGTTGCAATCACTTGTCCAAGTATCACCAGGCTGGTAAAGAGAAAGAAACTAGTTAAGACATACAGCTCATGCCAGTGTATGTATATTTATGTCTGGTGCACATTTCTCACCTGTTTGGGTTTTCCATCAGGCCCAACACAATCTGAAATAAAAAAAGAAACAAGTATTTGGAGATTTTAGATGTGACGGCCAATATTTATGTGAAAAATATCCCATAACTCAGTCAAAACTAATTTTCTACTAGATATCCTCTCACCGCAGGAAGTCACACAAGTGTCATGGACAGTGTTGAACAAGATGGTGCCTTGAGGACAGAAGCAACCCTCCTTAGTGTTGTTAGTGGATGCCTCTTTATCTGCCCCAAACTTCTTGTTGTATCTGATGTTAGAAATATCAAGATTGGTTATTACATTTGTGTGAAGACTTGAAATGTTTTGAAGAATTGTCACACCTGACAGACTCTGGGTGTAGAAACCTTTATCATTGATGGAACTGCAAACTGTTATATCTAAATACAGTAATGGCCTTTCATTATATATCTTTATGATAATTTTGCACAAAGTTATACATTAGCTTATCAATATCACTTTGACCCCAAAATCCATTTAGTGGTTTTAGAGATATTGTTCTCATACAGTGAGACGAAACAAAACATCATCCAATCACAGCATTAAATATCGTTCAGTATGTTTTAATGACAAACAGAATTGTAAGCTTATGAATCAGGTGGTGTGTCAGTTTAAGGATATTTTAAAAAAACAAAAAAGCAAAACAAAAAACGTCATACTATTTTAAATTTTACCTCTCGTTGCATGTAGGCTCCACTGTGGGGCCACAGGCCATGTAGACTTTGTTGCCTGGACACATGTGCTCTGGAAGATAAAGATGCATTGAGGGTTTTTTTCAAGCACTCCAAAAAACAAGTGTAGAATTTCATACTATTAACAATATATCGCACCACACTGCCCATTAGTCGCATTCCTCCAGTCGATACAGACTCCTGCATTAGAGCACTCAGTTGCATATGCCTCCAGACTGGAGCAGGTATTATTGCCATCGTTGCAAATATCAGATGCACAGGATGTCATAAATGGTCCTGGGGATATGACTGTGTGGCATGGTGCAAATACACTAGAAGGGCAGGACAGGACAGTATGTCAGGAAAATTGATCAGAAGACTTTGTGCACACTAGTGACCATAAAAATGCATTTAAAAAATGACCAAGCTGGAAATGTATCTCTGACGTATCTCTTCTGAGTTTATTATCTATAGTGATAAAATCTGTCATTGTACAGGGGGATTCCATTTAAAAAAATGTTGTTGTATCAGAAGCTGGTGGTCCTCGCAGATAAGAGAAGCAGTGGCTAACAGCTCCCACTGCTTACATGCATTGTCTCCAGATATTCAGATATTATCTAAAAACTAAATATGGCCTCTTATACTATTCCTCTTAAAAACATGCCATCTAAAGCTGTCTTAAGTTAAAAGAGTTAATATAAGATCATACAGATTTATTCTGTTATTGAAACCTTGCTGAGTCATGAAGACTATGTGTACCTAGACACTCACTGTAGTTATATTCAGAATAATACTCACATTCTTCCCAAGTATTGAAATAGAACATTAATAGTATTTCCACACAATCCTTATTTACTGGACCATTTTATCCCAGTGAAGACCTATTAGTGGACTACAAACAAAGCAAAAAGTGTCCTAAAAGTTAAAAGAAAGTACTTTGGCTAAGGTTCTTGAAGATGTTTCATCTCTCATCCAAGAGGTTTCTTTTATTTTAACTGACTGGTAGGGAGTCTGAACATTTTAAACTCTAATACGGTCATTGACCCCATGAGAGTAGTTATCATATTGGGTCATTACCTCAAGTGGCCATCATGTCAGTTGCTCAGGTCACATGAATTAATGTGTGAATGGGTGTGTAACTGTCAGAGGAGTGCACTCAGGATTGCAAGTGACAGACCACTGGTGCCTTAGGCCACTTCCTCTGTATAGTGATGGTCTTTCTAGTTTTCTATGGCCTCCTGAATCCTGACCTGAGGGGTTGGGCCATACACACGTGGAGTGGTTGTTTTGTTTCCACACTGTACAGGTCCAAGCATTACTCACTGCACTGAACGGCAAACACCACATAACCCTGCTTATGAGTGTCTTTCCCTCTGTCTGTTTTGTGGTTTTACAAAGTCACTGTCCCTGTTTTAAGTGTGTCCCAAATATGTTTTTGCTCCTTCTCCTTGCTCCTCCTCAGATTGATGCTTAGTATTACTGGGCAGATGGCTGCCCACTGAGAGCAGTTGTGGCATAGTTTATGGCATTTCTTAACTGTATTGTAGTAAAAAGTAAAAATGATCACAAGATCACAAAGGTACTCTCTGAATCGAAAGTGGAATTGTGCCATACAATATGAAAGGGGAATCGAAACATTTTGTGGTTCCCCTCACCTGCTAGTTAAGAGATTACAGATGGCTGGTTTGCAAGCAGGCTGTGTTGATGAATATGGTAATTTTGAAGTGGTCCTGGGTGCTGTCGTAGAGGTTGGTGGGGTTGTGGGGGTGACACAGGGAGTACCTGGGACATGCCACTGGCCTGCAGAGTCTGAACAGCTTTCCACCTGGCCATTTGGGGAACGACAGTCGTTGGTCTGGGAGTTGTCACACGTCCCTGTCACAATAAAGGCAGCAGGATTAAGTCAGATCACTTGGCCTCATTTGACTTAAACATGACTTAAACTCCTTAACAGTTGCTCCTAGCAGTTTAACGCCAACCTCTATAGACCATAATATTGTAATACTGTCATCTAATATTTCTGTGATTGCTGTCCTCTCGACTGTCATGGCCTTTCCTTGTGCCCCTTGTGAATCTTCTGTGTGTTCTAGCTTGTCTCTTTCCTTGTTTCATGTGTTTTTTTTCTTTTCACTTTCATTGTATTTGTCTGTTTCCATTTGCTTTGTGCACCTCCTGTTTTATTTTGTATTCTTTCCTATCCTCATGTGTCTATCTGGTTCTTCCCAGCACACACACTATATACATTAGTCATATGTTTCCCTTGTCAATTTGCCTGTTTCTCCCCTGTGTATCTTTGCTGTGTTGTTCCATGAGATTCTGACCCAGTGTATGTCCTATACCTGCTTTCCCATCTGCCCTATACCTACTTGCCTGCTTGTTTACCTGCAAGACCTGTTAACATGTCTATACTGACCAAAATAAAAGTTCATTGGGCCCACTGCTCAACAACACATTGACAGCCTGTTATATATGGACCATTGATTTTTTTTTTAGAATGTACTACCATGTAGCCTTATGCCTGTGCTATTATGACACATTAGGACATGCTTTCAACATTTTATCTTATTTTCAAAAAATATGAAAATGCATGTATATAAATATTCTAAACATAAGTGGTCATATGTTTGCAGACATTGCTTCATTCTTTATTCTCTTTATTTCTTGTGCTGATTTTAAGAGCAGGACTACGATGTGGAAGTTCCACATTGTAAAATTGGGGCAGACACACAGAACAGGTAACCTTATGTGGCGATTTTAGGGGTGTCAATTATGCTGAGGAATCAAATCTTACTGTACACATTCACATGAACTGGTGGCACTCAACATTCATAATTTATGTCATATTTTTGCAGTTAAGACAGTTGGACCACAAGTAAACAAACTTCAAAGACAAAAAGTCAAGAACTTTAGGATAATTAATCAGAATAAGAAAATGTTGGGCCTTGGACAATGCGTGTCCTTATGTAGAGCTACATTGTTGCCTTGACATACTGTTGTTTTGTATACTTATTAGGCCTATGCTTACTGTATACTGGCAACAATAGTGCAATGTCAGCAATAGACAGCTCTCTCAGATTCCCTCTGTTTGTCAGAGAAATAATATAGATAAGATAAGGTTAGAATTATTTATAGTCTATAATAGAAATAATTCTAACCCTAACCTTAGGATTTGGTCAAGAGAAGGTTGAACTACATCCCAAGGGTGCATGCAAGACTCCTCGAATGATAAAATACCTCACTTGAAAATTATAGACATTTATTTAGAAGATGTTGGCTAGACTTTAGGGTGAGGGCTGTTTTGGTAACTCACCACACTGTCCCTCAGTGATCCCACCAAAGAGGGAATAAGGAAGATCAATGCTAAATGAGGAACCCGTATAGACAATTTTTGTCTGGATTTCCAGTATCTCCAGTGTGATCATCATATCTGTGCTAGTGAGGCGCAGGACAGAATTACTGTAGGCAGGATAGATACGTTTCAGATTCACATACACCTGTAGGAAAATAAGACAAAAGACTTTTGAGAAGAGAACTCCAGATATACGATGCATAACACAAATTTAACAGATTTAAGCCAGTGTTTTTTAATAATTTGTGAGAGACTAAAACAACAAATGCCAATCTGTATAGCTGCTTACCACATTTGTCGTTGTTCCTGAAGTCTTCAACTGAGTCAAAACTACCTTGTAGGATTGGTATATAACAGTGAGAGCCTGGGGACAGAATGTGCTGTCTGCAGGATCACAGTCAGCATTATTCACGATAACAGTCAGGTTATATTTAGTAATAATCTCTTTGACCAGGTAGTAAGAGCAGTTCTTGTTGAAAGAGTATAATTTCCCATCAAATGTCATGTAGTGGGATCCACCCCATACGCTGCACACACCTGTAGCACAACAAAAATCAGGTATGAAAATGATAAAACTAGGAGGAGCAGAAAACATAAAATCCTCTTTCAAGAAGTCTATATTTTCTTATAAGCAAGTAGTATCTATGGAAATGATTTAGTAATTGGTATAGTAGTAGCAGTAATATCATATTATGTAGTAGTATATTTATTAGCTATATAAACAGTGCTTGACATTAGCAACCACCCACCCACCACACCACACCACCATGTCAACTCATGCAATGAATCTCTAGTTAACTAGTGTTCTCTGTTAAAGTTGACAATTTTTTGTAAACTTACCACCATAGGAACAGTGCTTATGTAACCTCCAAAAAAGCCACAGTATCATACATTCACTCTTGTAAACAACCCCATATTAAATGTAAAGTAAAATTGTGTTTTTGAAACTTCTGTGAATAGACAAAATTAATTTGTCCTCCACTTTTTATCATCTATCTTTAAAACAGCTTAAATCTTGTAAATTGTAGCACTGGGAAGGAAACTTTAACATAATTTTCCAACAAAAAAATAGTTCCAAATTAACTTTGGCAAACCACTAGCCACAGTTGTTGGTGAGCAAAAAAGTTCATGTCAAGCCCCATATTTAACTGCTTCAAAAGACAAATATTAATAAATAAAAATATATATTTGTATGTAATGTATTTGGATCAAAATATGTTTTAAGTGGCCTGTTTAGGACTATTAAATTGTGAAAGCAATATACATTTGTAACTGCATATATATGTATAAGTTCACATTCAAACTCTCAGAAACCCTGCAAGTCCTGATGGAATGTCCCTGTGTAGATTTATTATTACAACATTTTCATATTGACAGAGACCTCTGCTTCTAATCAGGCTTTACATAGCAAATCACAAGGAAGACTGTCAATGAAAAGAAATGTACAGTTAATATAGGATTTGACAGAAAACTATTAGTAGAAGAAAAAATTGAGCTATTAGGCCACAATGAATAGAGACAATTACTGATATTTGTAAATGAATGAGTGGAAATTTAATTTGATATCTATGAAACTTTTGACTTGAATTTAATTGGAATGAAAATGAACCGAATGAAAAATCAATGCAAAATGAAAAGGGAAGTATTGTTTTGAGAAATAGCATAACCATTTTTTTTCTCAGGTGGGTCAGATACCTTATTTTCTGAATTTGACAATATGATAGAAACTGCTTAAGTGCATGCATGAGTGCTTCTTGCAGAATGCATCGGGGTGGCTGTTGCAGGGTTAGTCTGCTGATTGCACAATGGACAGCTGCCTCAGGAAATCTTTTGGTCTTAATAAATCTAGCTCTCAGTGCTTTCTAGTTTAACGCATAAAGCAATTTTCATTGATTTGCAAAAGAAATATGTTAGCATGCTGACACAAGAATGTGAAAGATTACATTGCAACTTACATTCGCATTGATAGTTGAAGCAGCATCCATTATCATTATAGACCTTGACAACTTTCCGTCCATTGGCACAGATAGGTTGCTGTACTGTGGGGCAGGGTGTAGGTGTTTCTGTGACCTTGGAATTGGTGCAGGTAGCTATTGTGCAGTTGCTAGTTTTCCAGGACTCTCCATTCTGGGTGAGAATTGAGAAGCAGTAAGTCATGTAGGAAGCCATGGCTCAACAGTTGAGTAAAGATAATCATTTGTGTAAAAGTTGTGTAAAGCAATATCGTTAAACACAACTTTTACTCAACTGATTTTTCAAGAGACAGGGCTCAGTGAATTGGGCTGTTCATTTTTTAATTTTGAAACTGGGCTCATTTATCCACCTGTGCCACACTTGATATTGGGTGGGATTTAAAAAAAGAATACATTATTATACATTATAGGTGGGTGTTTCAGAGGCTGTGACAATCATGACCAAAAACATTCTATACTTTTCACTTTAAACAAATATAATGCTTTAGTTCTCCAGAAACACAATCATGAGTAGAACACATCCTATCTGTATCACACCTTTCGTGGTGGATATACATCACTGCAGTCCAGGGTCGTTGTGAGAGGGGTTGTTGATGGAGTGGAAATAAAGGTAGTTGTGGTGGGAAGAAGTGAGCTAGACACTGGGGTGTTTGTAGTGGTGATAAATACAGCCGTGGTAGATGGGGCAGTTGTGCTGGATATCGGTGTTTTGGGACATGGGCTGGATTGTGTCTCAACTTTACAAGAGGCATTGCAATACGCAAGATAACACCATCCTAAGCCATCAGTGACATTGTACACCAAGCCCCCTGTGAAAAATCAAAGTGGAGAGAAAACTTTAGTGCACAAAGTTAAAAGATTTTAGAGTGGTTACTGCACCTATCCATGAAAAGTGACTTTCAAGGATAGGTGCAGTAACCTGTCAATCACCAATCAAGTTTCAGAGGTGGAAATTAAATA
>JBAJHX010000001.1:29881133-29900475 GCA_037176925.1 Amniataba percoides | reverse complement strand
TCAGGAGCCTCGCGGAGTGATACGTACTGTGTGTAATGCGCCTTATAGTCCGGTGCGCCTTATATATGAAAAAAGATGGAAAATAAACCATTCATTGACAGTGCACCTTATAGTGTGGAAAATATGGTACCTTCAGAACGGTTTTATTCATAAACTGCTAAGCTAAAGCAGGCTGAATCTATTCTGAGAGAACAGAAACTGAGTTTTCCTTTGGCATGCAGACAGACTGCTATGTCATACCAGTTTTTGCAGTTACTGGTGTAGGACTCTCCAGGTCCATAGATCTTGCTGTTGTAGTTACAGGAGCACTCACTCAGTGGGACACAACCACTTCCATTTAAATCATCCAGCACCATGCCTGAGTGTGAGAAAAGTATTACTGTACTGAAACACGTTGTGTGTTTGCAACATAATGTATGTATATGCTGCACTCTGCTGTACCTGCAGGACAGAAGCATCCATCAATACAGTGGTTGTCGCAGGTGTGGCTGGCCTCTGGGTTTGAGCATGTGTCAGCACAGGGACTCCCACATTCCTTGTACTCCATTTTGTAGGGACATGACTTCCCTGTGAAGACACAATGTGTCACACATAATATTAATTCACACAAACTTTCATATTGTAGCCTGGTTCCAAACCCTCACTGGCCTGTCCAATGTTCCTAAATATCCTCTCCTACTTTGCAAATGAGAATGTACTTTTAGCCTTATGAATTTGGTCATGTTTACACTTAAATCACAGCTCTGACTCTTTAATTAAATAAGGTAATAAACCTTTAACCTCCTAATACTCCAATAAAATTTAGGAAAGAAATAGCAAATTACATGATGCTGCAACTTGTCAGAGTAGCCTAAAGTAACTGTGGTCTTCACAGAATTTATAATGCATTTTGATTTTCTTTTTTCTTTTTTTTTCCTACTTTCTTTTTACATTAATGAAAGATGGATATTTAAGAAGCAAGTCTAATTTATGTCAGTTACAATGTGATTTTAGTTTTTTGGAAGCTGCGGGTTTCGAGTCCCTTTCCTCCCCGTGAAATATGTATTTTATCTGTATACTCACAGCAGAGCTCTTTTGTTCGCCAGTTGTGGGGCTTTCCACCTGCATGGACACACTGTCTGGAGAACTCAGACACAGTGCTGCACAGACAGAAGGGGTCTGTGTCTACACCATTGCCACAGTGACAAAGGTCTTCCACACAGGCAGAAGTGAAGGAGGCAACGTCCAGCACACTGTAACAGCTTTTGAAAGCTGGTCCTGTAAGAATCTGTTCACACAGGGGTTTCTACCAGGCAGAGAGACAGATACAAAGACAAGAATGGGAGCAAATTATTAAGCAGCTAAAATCAAGATGGTATAACATATTGATTTCTGCATCAAGTCTATCAAAATCCTAGGATAATCCATTCCAATTTATGAAGTTACTGAAAACTACTGTATGAGTGACTTGCATGAAGCTTCTGCTAACACAGTCTAGCTTACAGGGCTGTTGCTCTGTCAGTAGCTAAGCTTTGCCTTAGGGTTTAGGACTAGCTTAAACTTGTGTTGTCTGGGTCAAAGTCACATCTGTTTAATCAGAAGATGCTTGGTTTACTGAATTTGCTTGTTGTGTCCTCCTGTTGAGGTTTAAACAAGTCCTGTGTCTGCATCTAGGACATGAGTTAGTCAGTATAAGTCACAGAAACAAATAATCATCAACAGTTTTACTGTAAGTTAATATTGTGTATATGACAGCTTGTTTGGTCATTTTTTTATTACTTAAATTCTACCTTAAGTTACAAGAAAACAAACTTAACCCTTTCATGCCAAGCATGTCATATTTCATACATGACTTTTTAGGACCTCAACATCACCAGTGTTATATTTACTGTCCTGAATATACCTGATGTATATATACAAGAATCCGAAACATACAAAATAAACAAAAAATAAAGAAAAATGCAGAATGTAGCAAAAATGATACAAATAATAAATATAATAATATTCATATATGCAAATTGATATTATTATTTTTTCATTTGTCAGAAGCTTAAATAAACACCTAAGTTGAAAAACTAGAATCTTCTGGCAATTATTTCACGGTTTGGGCTTTACAGGGTTAACAGTACATACACTCTTTGAATGTGTTTGCATATTTCAACTCTGTGGCTTGGTGCTGCAACTGAAGAACCCCTAATACATCCAGCCCTGTCATCTTTTGGTCACTCAGTTGAAGGGAAATTACTTGAGGCAGATGTTGGTCTGACTCCACCTTTAATTGTTAATTGACCTTGACAGGTGGAATCAGGGGGAAGTTATTGTTGAATTAAACCCCATTCACATTGGTGGGTGAAATGGTTTAGTAATGCAGAACGACTATTACAGAGCCCATAAAAGGACGTTCAAAAAAAAAAAGTGAAAAAAAAAAACTCGAGATACTTCAAGATACATTTAGATGATAGATGATTTAGTTGATATTTTAGATTTTTGTACCTCTTATTCATTAGAAATCATTTTGGGCATTTTAGGTCAAACATTAACTTTATCTTGAGACCAACTACTAGTTTTGTATAACCTTTTTTCAATCGGAAGCTGTGAATCTGTAACTAACTTCAGCGTCATTCTCCACCTCTTGAAACTGAAACCAGCCCACCTGAAACGTTATCTCCTGAGCATGTGAACGTTTTTTGGGTACTCATGAGAAAACTATATGTGTCTAGTACCTTGTGCTCACGAGACACTTCAAGATTTTATAGTTTTTGGGGTTTTTTGTATGTCCCTTTTGGGGCTCTGTAGATTATTGCAAAACTTCCATCCATCCATTTTCCAGCTCGCTGTATCCTGCACTCAGGGTCACAGGGTGCTGGAGCCTATCCCAGCTCTTTGTTGGGTTCACCCTGGACTGGTCGCCAGTCAGTCGCAGGGCTATTGCAAAACTTATAAGAAGTTTTATTTAGTTGGTCAGTAGGTTGATTTGTGGGTGTTAAAAGTCTTGAAAAAAGCACTATGATATTGTCTGCAAGTTATTCTTATTTGGCATGTATATTATACAATGGTCACCAGTAGTTTAGACACCATTTGGAGATTGGGGAAAATGCACACCTACAAGTGTTTCCAAAGCTGGATTTTATACAACCGGAGATTCAGCAGACCGCAGAGGCTTTCATGAGCCTCCCTCTGTTGCCAAGGCAAGGCCAAGGCAACAGAGGAGGTAAATAAAAGCAGGACACAAACAACTTCCCCAACTACATACCACTGCAAGCTAATGCTAAATTAGCAGTGGAGGAGCTGTACTGCATGACCAGTCAGCAGAGTGGCCAGAGACTTTAACCACATCAAACAGGCAGTTTTCCCCAAATTCCATCTTTCCATAAACTTCCCAAAAAGAGACAATAATACCTTAGACCAAGTTTATTGTAACATCCAAGAGGACAGAAGGCTGTTGCAGCTCCACACCTGGGCATCTCTGTGAATTTGATCACTGCTTATAAACCTCTGATCTGCAGGACAAGACTAACCACCAGAACTGTACAGGTTTGGACTGAGGAGGCATCGTCAACATTACAGGACTTCTTTGACTCTTAAAACAATAAAAAAAAAAACATCCTTCAAATGTACACTCTATTGTATATTTGTATATATATTGTATTGTAAAATGTATATTTGTTAGATGTAAAATGTATATCTTGTTTAATTTAATTTAGGTCTATATTTATTAATCTATTAGTACTCTTGTACTATTATTTATATCTATTCTCTAATCTATTTTCTTGTTTGAATGTTTCTTGTTTTTCATGCTAATATTCCTTAGTATTGTTTGTTGTTTGTTGAAGAGAGCAAGAGACTTAAGAATTTCATTGATTGACAATGATTGCGTAATGTTATTGTTGTGCAATGACAATGATAAAGTCTTGAAGTCTTGAAGTCTTGAAAAAAGCTGCACTGACCGGGAAGAGTTCACAGATCTGGATGGACATACATCAGTTCTGCTCTACCTAAAGTTCTGTACTGATGCTGTTCTACCCACAAAGACCATCAAGGTTTTCCCAAACCAAAAAACATGACTGGGCAGGGCAGTGAAGCCCCAAAGCTTGTCTACAGGTAAAATAATGAAACAAAATCTACATAATATGTGGCGAGCCATCAGGTCAACAATGGACTATAAGTGCAGTGATCAGCTTGTTAGCCACAATTCCACTCTCCCCAACACCCTGAACACATTTTATGCTCACTTTGACACACCTGCCAGCAGAGGGAGTGTTCACCTTCCCCAGCTGGAAGAACAGCGTCAGCCTCTAGTCCTGCAGTTGCACCTAGTGAGCTCTTCCATGAAAAGAATCAACATCAGGAAAGCTGAAGGACCAGATAAGGTGTCGCACTCTGAAATTGTGTGCAGACCAACTGTCAGGAGTTTTTCTGGACATTTTCAACCTGTCCATGCAGCTTGCTACAGTCCCTGTCAGCCTCAAAACCTCCATCATTGTGTCTGTGCCTAAAAAATCTGCGGTGACGTGCCTGAATGACTACCGCCCAGTCACTCTAACTCCAGTCATCATGAAGTGCTTTGAGAGGATCGTCCAAAAGCACATCAAGAACACCAATCCTGCTGTTCTGGATCAATATCAGTTTGCATATAGGGAGAACACAACAGAGGATGCAGTCTCCATTGAACTTCACACCACCCTGACCCATCTTCAGCTTCATATACCTACATGACAATGCTATTTGGGGACTTCAGCCTTCAACACGGTGTACCCGGAGAAGCTGATACTGAAACTCCACAGCCTGGGACTGCCCTCATTGCTGTGCCATTCAGTCAGGGACTTCCTCAACAACAGCCCTCAGGTGGTGACAATGGGAGACAACACATCCTCTACACTGATCCTGAACACAGGTACACTACATGGCTGCGTGCTCATCCCAGCCTTCTTCACTCTACCAGTGACTGTTCTGCCATCCACTCCACAAACACCATCGTAAAATTTGCAGATGACACCATAGTGGGTCTCATATCAGACAATGATGAGACCAACTACAGAGAGGAGATCCAGCACCTTACTCAGTGGTGTTAAAATAAAAAACTTGTTCTGAACACCAGCAAGACCAAAGAGGTCATGGTGGCACATCTGCTTTGCAAATGTTACATGAGACATGCACTTGACGTGTTTGCTAGAACTTAAGCATAAACACAATGCACTTTGGTGAGTACCACTGAACATAACTTTTGTTTGTTTTATAGAAAAACTCCCTTTTAAGTTTACTCCAGTTAAGCTATATGATAGATTTAGTATAGCACATAAACCCCATATTAGCCAGTTGCCACTGATATGACACAGTATTATTACTGTGGCTGTGTTTCACTTTTTGTATTTGCACTGGTAGGAGTGGATACGGTAACACAGTAGTATTCAGAATTTAAGTAAGCCTTCACTGTTCATGTTTGGTTTTTAAGAGTAGGAGCCTCACCATGTTGTTGCAGTTTCCTGTTGACTCCAGTTTGTAGTCTGAGCAGCTCTCAGTTGGACCATCCATTTTCCAGAAGTTCGCAAAATCCATAGGGAGTATTTTCATCCCTGTTAGTATCAAAGAAACTTGGCTTAGTTCTGTGGTCACACCTACACTGACTGACTTGTTAAAGTGTGTAAAAGTGTACCGTGACTGTAGAACTCGTTGTAGAGCTGGATTCCATTAAAGTCTCCACAAAGACCGCAGGTTTGGTTCTTGTACTTCATGTCTAGCTCTACCTACAAGGACAAAACTACCCCCTTAAGCATCGGCTAAAAACTGCTACACACCCTTAGAAACACCGCTCAAGTACACTAGTAGCAGTGCAAGTACTGCACTTGTTACATTATGAAAACATGGAAATCGTATATCATTTGTTTAGTGTGCAGCCCAACCCTGTTCTATACCTTCATTTCAGTGTCGCAGCAGACTTTTTTTTGTACAGCCATAATCTTACCAGAAAAGAGTCTTCCTCATTCCAGATAGCAACCAGTCCCAGCTTTGCTTTGATTTTGATGTAGGTGTGAGTTTTCTCAATGAGCACTCCAGCTTGATTGAATGGTAGGATGGCTCTACAAAAAAAGAACAAGTGTCACTATTTTGGCAAGTGCTGTAAACACATTTACTGAGTGAGTGATGAAATTACACCATTGGTCAGTTGAAGACTGGAGATTTCCATATTGGCTGTTGTTCTTTCAAAGGACATCTTTCACTCGTTCTAATTCTATCCTTTTAACTTGATTTTCCTAATTGTGCCTCTTCTATTAATTTGATTTTAATGTTTGGAAATTTGGTTGTTGTTATCCACTATATGTTTTCATCTTTCTCATGAACTACTGGCAGGACATAGTGACAGTATTAGACTTGAGTTACCTACTACTACTTCATGTGCAGAACCATGTGAATCATGTGAGTCTTCATCTTTTGCAGAAACAAACCCACTAACATTTATTACTAAGTGTCAATATTTGATCAGTTTTCTTTCAAATGGATTATCTTCAGATGTGAGTGGAAAGGTTCATTCTTACAACTTCTTTCATATTTTTTTTACTCAAGAGTATCATAATCATGTCATGTGATATGCTAATTCAGAACACTTTAAGAACAAATATTAGATTGACCCTTCAGAAAACTACATGAATATTTAATATCCAGGAACTGACATTATGGACATTATACATGACAATTGACTTTCTAGGTTCTAAACTAGTCTTATTATAGCTATGGTATAAGATATTATAAAATAGGATCCATTTGCATCAGTATCAGTCTGAAGCATTGTGCAGGCAGAGGGAAATAGTTGGAATTAGGATTGTTTTAGAGTAAACTTACATTTTGCCATCAACGATGACTGAACCCTTGGAGAGCTCTACAACAGAACCGTCCAGCTTCATAATGATGCTCTTGATGTAAGGATGGCTTCCATCTACTTGTCTCCTTATCTGGATATCAAAGTCTTTGTAACTGCTCCTGCAGGATGAGGCCAGAATGTAGTTGCAGGAGGAGTGCAACTGGAAAACATCCCCATCAAAGGTCTTGAAGTGGAAGTTGCCCCATGTACTACAAACATGGCCAATGTGGATGGGACCTACAAAGACAGATCAGAGTGCAGTAGCACAACACTGGCCATATTTCACACAGTCCATTACTTACATGAATGAATGATCACATTACCTATATAATGAAATATTATACAGTCACTATAAACAACCAAAAGCTCACCTGTTATTCTCTCAGGAACCTGGGACATGGAAGAGAATGTGTTCACAGCAGATTTTGCCTCTGTAGAGAGAAATAATAGTTCTTTGTCAAGTAATCAGCAATCAAATCTCAAACTACATTAAAACACATTAAGGCCAAGTTCTCCTGCAGCAAATGAGTAAACACTGAAACTCTTAATAGTCCTGGGATGCCTGATTAAGTGTAATGTATGTACCGCTGTGCCAAGAAGCTACGATGGCAGATAGGGCCAGCCATAGCAGCCGCTTGTTAGCCATAGTCATTTGCTCCTCGACAGGAACTCTGAGGATGATGGGAGGGAGGTCCAGCTCTTTATACCAAGGTCTTTATGTGGCAGGTGAGGGAGTGACATTCCCATAGCTTTACACAGTGATTCATGGCTGCAGGTCCTGCCTGTTCCATGGATTTTCATGGTCCCTGGTTCACACCCCTTTACATTTGATATGAAGTGCAAAGTTACAGAACATGCAAATAGATAAATAGATAGATACTTTATTGATCTCCATGAGAAATTTACATCTGTGATGGAGAGAGATTAGTACCTATATGGGTGCTAGTATGTCATAGTGTCACTTCAGTGCTAATGTTGAATTCATGTCCTTGGCTTAACCAACACGGTGTTGGTGCTTTATGTCCATTTGGTGTGCTCTTGGGTCACACAGATTGATAACGTTGTGTATCCATATCCAAAACAGGGTGTAAAACAGTATACATGAAAACCAATATGTATAATAATATAATTTGAACTTTAGCCAGCACTTTGAACAAGTAAAAGATCAGTGGATGAAACTCTCAGTAAGGAGAAGGATTGGAAGGGATGCAGCAGGCTTGGTAGCACTCAGGACCAGAAGTAAACGGTAAAAGTCTCACATCTTTTGTGATTGGAACTAATACTGTTAACTCAGCAGGAACCTTTTGAATAATCCCACAAGAGTTCTTTACATGACCAAACTGTCAGCACATCTAACAGAGTCTTCAAGGCACAATGAGTCAGCATTTCATCCATTTACCACATTAAGGTACACATACAGAAGTAATCCAACCTGCACCTTGTGTCAGTTTTCAACCTGCACCCTGAATCAGTCCCTATAAAACTGTTGTTGTATTCTGTATAGATTGTTGATGTATTCTGGGGATTATCCTGAGTAATAAAGAAACATGTTGGAATAGCATTAATTTGCACTACTCTATACTAACTGCTAACATCTGCTAGTAATTACATAGAATTAAGTATTAAAGTCTCTTACATTTGGGTGTTTAAAATTCGAATTTAAAAGATCAACAGACTAAAGAATCACAACATACTATACAAATGTGTATAGTATAAAAGTATAAACTACCAACTATATGTGCCACCCCTGGTCAACCCCCAAACATTCCTCTGAAGAGCTCAGGACACAGGTTTGGTATTATTCAAGGTACAACTACCAAATCTGATTCAGATCTGTGGGAATTATAGACTACCATTATGACCAATGATGGTTTTATATTATATAAGATTTAAGATAAATAAAGATTGTTTTTATTTGCTTTGCCTTATCATATTTTGACTCAAATGATAAAAGCTTAAACCTGCTCAAGGTGTGTTCAGATATCTGAGTGATTAACACTTTGTCCTTTGTTTTCTTATCATCAGCAGTCATCTTTAACAATAGCAAGACTCAACAGTGACTCAACGTGAATGGAAAGCAGAGATTACTTAAATTCAACTCAGTTCATTACAGATCCATTAGTATTGTTTTACTGTCCACCCAAATGGGATTATGAGACTGACTGAAGTGGGTCTGCTGTGTGCCACATAGGCATGGGTGTAGCCACCATCTAACACTAATCAGCAAGTCTTTTCAGTCATGCCATTTGAATCCTGTTGTTTCAAAGGAGGAGCGGCACAGTGGTGTAGTTGTTAACCCTATGGGTTCTCTCTGGGTACTCCAGCTTCCTCCTACAATCCAAAGACATGCAGGTTAGGTTAGTTGGCAACTCTAAAATGCCCCTAGGTGTGAATGTGAGTTTGAGTGGTTTGTCTTTCTATGCCAGCCCTGTGACTCACTGGTGTCCAGTCAAGGGTGTACCCTGCCTCTTGCGCAATGACAGCTGAGATACCCTGCAACCCTGCGTGTCAGGATAAAGCAGGTGTAGATAATGAATGTTTCAAAGGAGATTCTTTAAATCACATCCACAAAAGTAGCTTAGAATATAACCTTCTCTATCTGACAGGAATTGCTCAGATTTTTTGAGTGAAAACTCTAATAGAGCATCCTGACTGGTGTTCCAGCAGATACTCCAGCAAGCTTTTACAAATGAGCAGTTTGAGAAGTTAAGATATTTAAATGTGCATAAGTGATTGAAGGTTCTATGAATCTCAAATATACCCAGCTTATTCCATTGCTTGTTCACCAGAGGTACAACTCTACACCCAGTCCTATCAACTGACAAGAATGTTGATAAAACCATGGATTACATTCAAGGACAGTGTATTCCATAAAAAGCAATGCCAATGTTTTTTGGAAGAATACAAGATAAAAATGAGTGGAATGATCCAGTAGGGATGTGTCAGGTGTCAAATCAACTTCACCAATGGGAAGTGTAATTGTGAGTCTGTCTTGTGGTGTGTGCCACTAGTTTTTGCACTAACTCAGTGTATTCCACTTATTATAATGGTATAGTCCCAAAATAAAGAGATTTTGCTATCGTATAATTTCAATAAAAGGCAAAAAAAATAAATAACTACACCATGATGCTTACTTGTAAAAGGTCTGAATTCATGCTGTAATGTCTACAAGATGACAAACAACTGCTTGTTTACTGAATGGCGTTCACATCTATCAGGACTATGCTATTATTATCATATGTAGATTCTCTATTCACTTTCAAAATAATGTCATGTATTTTCTGCATAAATATGAAGTAGCATCACAGAGCTAACTTGGTGACGAGAGGAAAGGCATGCAGGACGTCAGAACCATCCCAAGTCCTTTACAGAGAAATCAGTCTACATGCTCAACAAAGTCAGGGATAGTCTCATTTTTAATGTATGTCATATTCTATTTACACAGTGGGAACGTTGTGTTAAATACATAAATTCAGGTCTCAGGTCCATACTGAAGACTGCTGCAAAAAATCTCTCTAAATCTTTCTAAAATGAGAAGAGAGCAAGTACTGAGGTGCAGCACAGAGGATGAGAATAAAATATGTTATTATTTTAAGGCAAGTGGCATATTTATTAGTAAAACAGCTAAGTTGAAAAAACAAGGAAACATACCCTAAACAGTAAATTGACTATGACCTAAATGTAATGTGAAAAAAGTTGCACAATATTAGTCAACATTAGATGTGACAACATTGTAGCAAAGTGTATTTAGAGAGTGTTCACCTCCTTTAGCCAACACTGATAAGTGTACTGAAGATTTTGGTGGTTTGGGTTTGATCATAACCACAATAAACCAGCGCCTGTGGTTTGACCTGGATTATATTGGAGAAATATAATATTCTTTTTGTTTGTTTGTTTTCAAAGCAGCAACAAATATTTGAAGATATATGCTTAAATTGTGTGGTCCTATCAAGAAAGGTCCAGTGGAAACATGTGTCATCTAGACTTATCTTTTATGATAATATTGTGAAGTAATATGACTAGTCTCTTGGTTTACTAATGGACGATCCAAGAACAGTTTCCACACAACAGGAATTTCATGTTGTATTTATAAATTGGTTACCAATGAGCATAAACTAAAGTAACCTTTTTTATGGCACATTCTTAGACTTAGAGGTACAAATGCAGGATTTGTATGAAATAGTGCCATTCAGCTGATTAAAACACAAAAAAGTGGAGCAGTAACAGAATCCCACTAAATCTTAAATAGAACATTTAACTCATGCAGTATATGCCCATTTAAAAATCTTCTGTGTCATTTTATCAGCAATGAAAACAGAACTAAGGTAATTCCCTCTCATCTCAATTTCTCTCATCTTGGTTTTTGGTATATTGCATACACAAACCCTAAATTTAACATGCAGTGTAAAAGATCTGCATTTACACACACACAACACGTACACATCTGACCCATTCAAACCCCACAGATGAATAGATTAACGCCCCATCATCACCCAGTGTACATTTATGTGCATGATCATTAAAGTACACCACAGAAGTATGCATGAAATGGTTAATGTTAGTGATAATAAAAATTAATTAGATTCAGTAGGACAACATCATCCGCAAAAAGCAGAGATGAAATCCTATGGTTCCTAAACTGGACTCCCTCCGGCATGAACTTTGGGTAAAGACCGAAAGGACAAGATCGCGGATACATGCGGCCGAAATGAGTTTCCTCCACAGGGTGGCTGGGCGCTCCCTTAGAGATAGGGTGAGAAGCTCGGTCACTCGGGAGGATCTCGGAGTAGAGCCACTGCTCCTCCGCATCGAGAGGAGTCAGTGGAGGTGGCTCAGGCATCTGTATCAGATGCCCCCTGGACACCTCCCTAGGGAGGCGTTCCAGGCATGTCCCACCGGGAGGAGACCCCGGGGAAGACCCAGGACACACTGGAGAGACTACATCTCTCGGCTGGCCTGGGAACACCTCGGGGTCCCCCTGGAAGATCTGGAAGAAGAGTCTGGGGTGAGGGAAGTCTGGGCCTCTCTACTCAGACTGCTGCCTCCGTGACCCGACCCGGGATAAGCGGAAGAAAATGATGATGATGATTCAGTAGGGTAAATGGCATGCATCAAGTTGTGTAATTTTTTTTAACAGAATTACATTTTTTCATTTTGTTCTTAAATTAATAAAAGTGCAACAATATACACTCAAACTTTTCTACATATAAATTCTATATATCTAGAAGTCAATAACTCTCCCAGTACAACTCACATATAATTAAGAACAATAAGTTGTCAGTAACATTACAAATGTCCTATATTCAATGGTTTGTCACATAAATGAACCAAAATTACACATAATGAAGAAAAAAAGCATGGCGGTAGAATGATTTTTAACATTTTCAGCATTCAACGCCATCATGCCCTCCAAGCTCAACACCAAGCTCAGTGACCTCAGGTTCAAGACCGCCCTCTGTCACTGGATCCTGAACTTCCTCAGCCCTCTGGTGTACCCCCTGTTCATGCATAATTGCGTGGCCACCCACATCTCCAACACCATAGTTCATTTTTATATATATTATGCTGCAGAGTGATTGTACCACTCGGCCATGTGTGTCTGGTGTGCCTAATCACTACAAGCTTGGGTTAGAAGTTTCCCAGGGGTGAAATTCCCCTGGCTGGCATTGTTGCAACAAACCTTAGATTTTTTCCTTCAACTATATGCTTGGCATTCTGCCACATTCAGTTAACATGGCTTAACTGAACAGAACAGTTCATTATAATGGTCATCATAATTAATGAGCTTGAATTAACTCAAAATGCATATGACATACAACCCCTTTAACACCCCAAAACAACTACCTAGACTGTTTCATCAGCAGCAGTCAATCCAGACCATACCATTTCCACAGATCAAAAGTATGCTGCCTCATTCATTGATAATTACCTGCATACTTAACCCTGTTTTTAGATTCAAATATGAATCTTTCTTTTTAAGTTTTAAAGAGGAATGACTTAACTTGATTCACAAGCTGAGATGATTCAGGTTTGACCTTGTGTCTGTATGGTGCATCTGCAAGTGTGCTAAAGAGTCAAAGCTGTCTCAGAACAATAACACCAGCTTACTTAAAACAACCACTGATCTGCTTGAAGAGAACCACGGGGACATACTGAAGGCTGAAGGCAGAGGGGGAAAATGTGATTGAACTGTGGGCATTTTTAAATTTTGCAACATTTTATTTTTTAGAACGTAAAAAATTAAATGTAGTGGACTTCCAATGAGCATAAACTACAGTAGCCTTTTTTTTAATGACGCTCCATTTCATAAATCCTGCCATTGCAAATGGGTTGTGGGCTAAACTTACTTTTTTTAAAGTAAACATTAAATAGATGCTTAAGATACTTCATTTTTGGAAGTCCTTATCACCGTGCTGTATGTTAAAGTGTTTCCTGATTAATTAATTTGTCATTTGATGCTGTTAAAAGGGTGTGTGAAGTCATGATTGACAGTGGTCATTCACAGATTTTGGGTGAAATAGTCATGGATGCGGATGCTCATTTGTAGGTGGTTACTAATTAATGATTACTGAATGAGCTGGGTAATAAAAATGTGTTTTATGTGTTCTAATTGCAAATACAATCTTGTTCTGAAATATAAATGATAAAAAGATGTTTGTAATCTATCCCCCCAACCAACTTTTTGAAACATACAGATGATTATTAGTCCAAGGTACAAAAGAGATAAGCCAGATGTGTAGGTGTGTGGGCTGTTATCAGTGTGGATCAGGTTAGGCTGATAGGTCTGGGCGATGCTGTTTGTCTTGCAGGAGTGGTGGTGGATAGGGAGTGATACAAGTGATGTAAAAACCCAGCGGAAATATGAATGGAAAAAAGGAAAAAGCAGACAAAAAGCAGCACCAAGCTTGCCATAAAAGGCACATATTCAGTTCTGATGCATAAAGTAGTTTGTCATTGTCATAATAGACTGGCATGTTAGAAAGGAGAAGGATTCTTAGAATCCCTCCATTCAAAGGATTTTTGGCCCTTTCTCTACTATCAGCTCATTTCAGGGTGTCTTGTCTGCTACCTGTCTTGCTGGGCCCGCAGCCCACTTGCAGACAAAGAGAACTAGAACAAAGGAGGAAGAGGCAGACATTAAGAGCCACTGAAAAAGAGCAAAAGCAATACTGTAAGCTCTGGGCTTCCTTCCCGTTTTATGGTCTTTTGTCAAATGTGTCACACACACTGTTCAGTGAAGCTTTACACCACCCACAATAAACTTGCTGCTTGTTGTCATTGTCATTCTTTTTCTTCTTCTCATCTCATATATCTTCAGATATGCGTATTTATTATAAGATAATGTATTCTTTTATTAGTCTACTGTATTAGCTTCCCCCAGGGAAATTCACAGTGTTACAGCAGGAAGTAGCAAAAAGTAGAAAAACAAACAAACATACAATTTAAACAAGAGGAAGTACAAAAAGAGGAATAATATTTACAGGGAAATATAAAAAATATTGCATATTAAATTAATTTTTTTCTGAATAAAAAATATATTCCACTGAGTGAGATTGCTCCTTGTCAAAAATTTTGCAAACTGATGTACATTATAGTGCAATTATTCTTGTTTTTATTCACTTTTAAAATTATTTTTAATTATTCAGTGTTGGTTGTGGAGTCTGACAGCTACTGGAAGGAACAATCTTAAATATTGCTCCCTCACACACTTAGGGTGGAGCAGTTTGTCACTGAAGGAGCTCTTCTCGGCTGTCAAAGTGTCCTGCATATGGTGGGAGTCGTTTTGCTCATGGTTAATAGTTTTTCCATCATCTTTCACTCTCCCACCACCTCCAATTCAAAGGGGCAGCCAAGGAGAGAGCTGGCCTTCTTGATGAGCTTATCCAGTGTCTTCCTGTCCACAGTTGTGATACTGCTCCCACAGCAGACCACTTCATATAAGCTGTGTGTCAAGTGCCCTCTACACTCCAAAGGATTTCAGCCTCCTGAGCAGGTACAGTCTGCTCTGGCCTTTCCTGTAAAATATTTTTTAATGAGTGAGAATGAGAATATTTAAACACACAGGGAAGTCAATGTCTCAAAAGTACTGTCTACGAAACATGTAAGGAAGAAGTAATAACACTTCAGAAATATTGTCAAATATGGATAGAACAGATGCATAGATAGAGGTCATATATTTCTCAGAGAGACTATTATAAATAAACTGTTAATTTCCTGAAAAATCTTTCATCTTGGTTACTGAAATAATGAGGTAATAAGCTGATACCTAACAATACTAACACATGTCAGCGATGTAAACAAGCTATCCCATCACAAAGTAAGACTGTTCATCAGTGTATAAACAAGCAATGAATCGAGAGCCAAACATTTAGATTCTTACCTGAGTGTTTCATCCAAATGACCTCCACTATGTGCACTTGCAGACCTCTTACAAAATAGAGATATTCTCCATCTATCACCTCTCTCCCTTTGATTATCAATCAGATTATCTTGACTCATATCTTTGTTGTATTCTTTTTTTTGCATTCTTTGTGTCACCATAGAACCCATTTTCTTTTTCCCATTTACTGTGTTCTTAGGAATGCATGTTGATGCAGCACTAATAATCATGGAAGTCACTTCTATTTCATCTACATCATCTACCATTGACCGTCTTTCACTGGACTCACAGCACTCAGTGCAACATTATCCAAATTTTTCCCACTCAACTTTAGGAAAACACAATCTCTCTATTATATACAAAGATGATTTTATCCACAATCATAGTATCCTCATTAATCTTCTTTATACATCAATTTGATTCTGTTTGCCTTTGAATTGGCATGGGATATGAAACTTCTAGTTATTATCTATCTTCACACTCTCTTATGATATTTACCCCAGTGTGTAACATTGGATCTGATCAGCATCAACAGAGGTGAGGGTCTCCAGAAGAGCACACTTCTAGAAACAGCTAAGACACTGTGCAGAACCCTCAAACTTGTAGACCTCCAGCACTGGAGCTTGATGAGACACACTACCCTCCCCATGGCATAGGAGGGTGGGTAGGAAAACTAAATGATAAAATCTTAATTGTATTATAGTATGTTTGTCATTATACAAGATACAACATAGCCTTTATTAGCCCTACAGTGGGGAAATTCACATTGTAACAGCAAACACACAGTGGAAACAACTGTAGGGAAAAAATGCAAAGCATAGGAATAAAAGTAAATAAAAGAAAATAACATATAAGATAAAATAAGATATCAACATAAAAATGTATAAATAAATAATTATACCTGTACACAGTACAGGAACATATGCCTGAAAATTTACTTATATTTACTTATATATATATAAATAAATATATATCTCAGATAAAAACAGTGAAGATATTGCACAAGTCCTGTGATTGTGATGATTAAGTTTCTTTATTTGATCATCAGGTTATCCTAATGTGCCTACTCAGAATGCCTCAGGTCCAGCAGACAACCTGCATGTGGGCAGTACTGCTAGGTACATTTATCAATCTTAGTATTGGATGACCAATATTTGTTTTGTCATAGCCTGAAAAAAGTTAAGTCATACTTTACAGTGTTGTGACGTGAACAAACGCACGCATGTGTGTGTGTGTGTGTGTCAAAACTAGCTTTGAGATCCATTCATCCTGCCCCTGTATCCTGTGTATGCCAGTCTTTGGAATAGAAATCTGTCCTTTTTATGACATTACAAGCGTTCAAGGCCTTTATCCCTGTTTAGAAATATGGCATTATATTCATCTTGTAAATGAATGATTGGACAGACCTGCAAAAGCATTAATCTCAGGTAAAATTTGAGGTCAAACAGTTAGGGTTAGCTGGCAATACATCTTTGAATACCTCGAACGCTGGACTGGAAATTATTATTTTCATTAGTAGCACATTGTATCTAAAATGAACAGACTAATAAACTAATAAACACACTCAGACACTGACACTTACTGTTAATTCTGTTCTGTTATTCTGAAGTTTTTATAAATGAATGTTTTACTCTGAAACTAACTGATGTAGAGGTACGTGTCAGGCAAAAATGTAAATGAAAAATAGTTCAAAATCTCTTTCTTGCTTGGCATATGTGTGTCGCACTCTTATGGTCCACCATCCGCTAGCTGGCGCTAAGACGAAAAAAAGCGGTTTTATCACCGGAAGTGATTTGTGCCTTTGTTCCGTGTAAGCGCATGTGCGGAGTATTGCGCGCCCCACTGTGATTTGACTCAAAAGTAATTCGACTTTGCAACATCTCTTTGTGGGCTCGACATGGTGAAATTATCTGCGGAACTGATTGAGCAGGCTGCTCAATATACTAATCCTGTGAGAGACAGAGAGTTGGATTTACGAGGTTAGTTACATTTTTTTCACCACTGGATGTTTGGATGTATTTAGCAAGCAGCTTAGCTTGCTAAGGCTTTGCGCAGGCCTAGAGTAGAACTGCATAAACAACCCAAAAGTGTGATAGATTTGCAATATGAACAGTAAAACGAGTTACTGTGTGCTGTAATTACAACTGTTCCACTATGATACTATTAGCAACGCTATAACTTTATAATGTGCCTACTCAGAAGCAGCGCTAGCCGATTTCCATATTAGGATCAACATGGCCCCCTGAGAGGAGGACCGGTAGCAAGATTGTCTGAAACCAGTGGAATCATCGTGGGTACACGTGAAAGTTCCCCTTTACGCTCAGATACATTGATTTATAGCAATAGTAAATTCAATTTAATTGCGAAACCAGAACATGGAAGTATGAAGAAAGTAAGCACCAGTAAACTAAACTATTAAAAGAAGATAACGAGTGTCAGCTAAACAAAACATACATTTTATTAAATTTCAGGTAGGCTCATACAGTTTGCCAAAAGCTTGCAACATTGCCAGCTATGTAAAAACTTAGTCAGGTGCATCAGTGACATTTATGTTCATATTTTTGAAAAGCGATATCTTTTTATTTTCTGAAGGAATAATGGGGAGGCCAAATTTACTGAGATGTCTTGTTGTAGTCAGAAAATGTAATTGCTGTTTATAATATCAAGCACTGACTCCAGACAAAAGCAACTATGGGGAAACATGATATACAGATTTGAGGTGTGACACATCATCTGCTCGATGATGTAATGTCTTCTTTATTCACATGATACATTGATGAGGTTGATTTTTTTTTTTTTTTCTTGTAAATTTCTTGAAATTTACCAATGATGATGTCAGCCGAGTTTTTTTTCCCCAACATATTGCCTCTTCACATGACCTAACTTGGCTGTTTTCCTACATATAATGGCGAGCACAATGACAACAACACTTAAGGTTTTTTTTTTACGTTTTTCCTGACCCGGTTCGAGGGTCTAAGGACAGAGGGTGTCACAACTGTACAGATTGTAAACCCCTCTGAGGCAAACAATGTTTGTGATTTTGGGCTTTAAATAAATGAATTTGATTTTTGATGAGTTTTGAACTAGTCTTATCAACAAGAACACGTAAACACTTTGGGTGGGGGAAATAATCGACTCTATGATGCATTGCAATGCTATGTTGAATAATTCTGCATCAGTACATTGCATCAGTCTGTAATTAAAACATCAAAGGCAGCAGAGCATCTGCAAGTGACAAAAGTAATAAAACCATCCTTTTTAAAAAAGCAGATGATTTGCCAGACTTGTTTGTTTTGATGGGGAGAAATAAACCATGTGTACAAATCCAAAATTGAGGTGCATGGGAGTGCATTGAAAATTGTCTAATAATCTAATTGTCTCTCTGAATGAATTATACTCCAATTGTGAAATGACAGTTAGGCTCCTACTGAGAGGCACAACAGAATACCAATTTCGTCATGTGAGAACATGATGACAAAAAAATTATTCTTGATTCTTGAATGCCGTTATATGATTTATTCAAGTGTTACACTGAGCCAACTTATTTTTGTCATTTTTATTAAAGTGAAGCCACACTTTAGACTGCTGCCGCACACTGACGATGGTTGCACTGTAACGCAAATACTTCCGTCCGGATTTTTCTTCATTGGTGTTCGGCAGCTTCTTATTCCAGTCAGCGGACTGGGTATTGAAACTGGGAATCAAAATATATAGAAAGTTAGTCCTGGTTCCAATTGATACTCGATACTCAATGCCCAACCCTAGCAATGACATAGGATGATGTGCTGCTTTGTTGATAATTTGTTGTTGTGATAAGAGAAAGCTGTTGGCTGGGTTTAGTCACTTACAATCTGAAATAGAAATGCATGCAACGGATGCATATTCTGTGTTTTCAAGTGCTGATAGTGGTCACATCAAATGCTCACAATATGCTTAGATTCTGTACATTGCCGCTTGCTGACATATCTTTTATTACTTTTTAGAGGTGCTCCGATCAGGGTTTTTGGAGCCGATCACCGATTTTTGAAATCAGTGTCGCCGATACCGATCCCAAAGCCTCCAGTTTGCTTTTTATAGTGTGGGATTAATTATTGATTTATTTACTTAAGTTACTTGTTACACTATAT
>JBAJHX010000001.1:29851578-29865732 GCA_037176925.1 Amniataba percoides | reverse complement strand
ATAAAAATCTGCTGTAATCATTTTTATTCAATAAAGAGATGGTCACCTGGAGCCTGTATTTGTTTAGCTATGAACCTGTAACTACCCAAAGGTGAGGTTAAGGCAGCACATGGTGGGTGCTGTGTGTTATGTATCAAAAAGATACATGCCCCTCCCCCTCCTCTTCTGCTGTACTGTGAGTGTTGTCAATGGGCAGTCATGTCACTCAGCTGCCATCTGCTGGCTGCGTGATGGCAGAGAGGAAGAGGAGTGCTGTTTGCTGCCCTTGTACAGCTAGATATCAAACTACTGCAAGCTGTGATGTTTGCAGAAAACAAATCAGGTACTGTGGCAACACCACAAATTTATACGGACACCTTAAAACACACCCAAAAGATCACTGCGGGCTGCAAAGTAAATGGAGGTTGGAGAAGGGGAATCTCCAAACCATATTGTTAATGAACAAAAACTGAACAAAGTAAAATTTATATTTAAAACATTTCTCAGTCCTCAAGTAATAATTTTTTGCACATTTAGTGTTTGCAAATTGAATTTGTTGACAACAATTTTGTGCACATTTAATGTTTGCTAATTGAATTTGTTAACAACAATGCAAAGTTAGTTAATGAAAAGTATTTTTTAGATGCCTACAATCGTCCTGTGTTTTTATTATGATCAAAATCATTTAATGACAATGAAAATTCAAACCTTTCATTTTCAGTCAAATTTGCATATTCATGATGCATTCATTTAATAAATTATGACTCATTGCTCTCCCCTATATGAAAGTAGATAAGCTTTTCTAAGTAAAAAGTATCTGTATCAATGTTGGTATCTTTAGGACTGGTCCTACTTGGTATCGGATCAATTCCAAATTTTGCAGTATTGCCCATCCCTAATATGAGCTTATGTTTACCACATAGAGCATACTTTCAGTGAATTGCTTGTTATTGTATTTGTTTTAATGTAGTTACCATCAATACAATAGTCTCATATCATACTTGAAGAATTTGCTGTAGACATGAAGCTTTTGAGGGAGACGTTTTTACTGACAGAGCCAACCTATGAACACACCAAGGGGAGAACAACATAGACCATAACCAAACTATCAAATCACTATCACAGTTCAAATTTCAGCTGTATTTAGTTAAAGCCCAAAATCAAAAATATTGTTTGCCTCGGAGGGCTTTACAATCTGTACAGCTGTGACACCGTCTGTCCTTAGACCCTCGAACCGGGTCAGGAAAAACTGCAAAAAACCCTTCAAGGGAAAAAGAAGAAACCTGAGGAAGAGCCACAGATGAGGGATCCTCTTCCTGGGACGGACAGATGTGCAATAGATGCCACATGTACAGAGAACATCATCATCAGTCATATATGAAATTAAACATGGGTCGTGATAGACTGTAGAAATACTGAGTTCATGCGTTTAGTCCATGTGTGAATTTATGACAGGTAATGGAAATGAGTCCATGAGTCCAGGTGCAGCTCTAGATGTCCTCATGTGGAGCTCTGGTCCACTCGAGCTTCTCTCCACAACACAGACACAGATCATGTCCCCACCAGGCCAGAGAACCTCAGACAGGTGGACCACAACCAGAATCAGTGAGGAACCTGCAAGACTGGAGAGAACAAAGAGGACCAGGACTCCGGCAGTAACATGCATTTTATAGGACATCAGAGTATTCACTTTAACCAAGACTTTAACCAGTTTAACCAGTTTATAAGCTGCCTCCAGTTTGCACTACTACAATATCTGTTCAGATATTACTGTCGATTATTTTTCTTGTTGAAAACATTTATTTCTCCTTGTTGGCTGGCCTGCAGTGCTGATGTCTCACATCAGTAATGTGGTAGTGGATTCCATGATGTGAAATATTAAAATAATTCAGTGAAAATCATAACAGCTTTTTGGAGCTTCTGCTGGTACAGCTTCCTTAAATGTCTGTAAACCCTTCTGATGATAAGATGATAAGAACTGTGTGTCTCCCATTTAGGTAAGAAAATGACTATGAACTTTCCCAAACTAACTTTGGTTTAATGGACTGCTGTATTCAGGATTCTTGCCTTGAGCTGAGCTGTGGGTGAACGTTCGGCTGATGTTACTTTTACATGTTGGGAAATAAAAACCCAATATTAAGCAAAGAACCATTTGTGTGTTTGAATCATAGACAGGTGAATCATTATCAGTTCAAAAAGCCAGTGAAGATTCACACCTTAAATCCAGATAAATGTTCTGTTGGACATAGACAAGTTTATATTCCAAGTGTTTTTGATACCTCTTTTTTAACCATCCAGGAGCTACTGGAGACACAAATCATCAGGAACAGCGCAAGAACTTGTAATTGTGTATGTACATGGTTGCATCAGTTGACATTATTATTATTTTAGGTTTTAGACCAAGGGTGTTTTGGGGCCACATACTGCCCAATTTGATCTCAAGTGGGCCGGACCAGTAAAATCATAGCGAATATAATGACAATATTTCTCTGTGTTTAAATCAGTCGTGGAAGTTTTTGGATGTTACATCTACACTGTTTCTGAAGCACTTACAGGACTGATTTTAAAAATGTACAAAACACTGTACTCCTTGTACTCCTAAACCTACAGGGCCCCTGTGGTCATGCTGATATAGTACGACCCCTAGTGGACTGATTAGAAATCGCAGTTACTTTTATAGAAATGCATTTTATGTCTATCTAATTTTCAGTCTTAACAAAGTCATCCGGCGGGCTGAGCTGGACCCCCTGGTGGGCTGGATCTGGCCTGAGGGCCATATGTTTGACACCCGTGTTTTAGACTGTGGGCAGTTGGATAATTTATTATTGTTATATTTGTCCTGCACTCTGGCACAACAATTTCCTTCAGGATCAATAAAGTTGTTCGTATTAGTGTTCGTATTTGTGGTCATATAGATGCTTCCATCCTAATTGTTTCTCAAAGCTGCAAATGGCACAGTGATGAATTTAAAAACAAGCAAGGGTTCATCTGGTAAGGCCAAATCTAATTTTAATTTTGATTATTTTAAAACAAATGAGTCTCTGTCCAATATGTCTTCATTCATAAACAAAACTGCTCGATCTCACATCCAATTCTTTCCGCTCCTCACAGGTCAGACACAGAGGCTTGTTATTGCACTTTGAAGAATCAAGAATCCTGTCCTCAGCATAAATCAAAGTTTATGTTGATCATAGATCATTTATGCCTATATACCTGTGCATTATTAATCTGCAGTAACCTACTTTTTCTTTCATTCAGATTGAAAATAAAGCTTTACAATAAATTGAATTATTACTTATTTCTTCTTTCACATTACTTTTGAGAAATTGCCTGCCTCTAGTGTTGATCATGTGATTTAGTTATCTTAATAATACAATAGAATGTAGTAAAGTGGTGTATTTGTTTTACACTACAAACAGAAACAAATTATTGTAAAAAAAAACATACAACTTTATAATAGTTCACCCCTGTGTGACAGATGAGAAGCTGAAAAGAATTTATTGCCATATGCTCTCTAAACAATGCTCAAAAATGTAAACAGTAGACGCAGCAGAGGATTCTTGACTACATGTTGAGCCTCCACAGAGGAAGAAGAGCTGCTGTCTGGCTGACTTGGTTGACCCCTTTAACCCTTTTCCAACAAAGTGGTTCTAGTCAGTGTGGTGAGTCCAGGTCAGGTCCTCATACCATCAGATCTGCCCAGTTGTCATACAAATAGTTCCATTTACCTATCTAGTGCATAAATAGATGCACATTCACCCCAGCACATACATGAATGCATATGCAGTTCAGGCACACTGGATAATCGCATACATGACAGGACACTAAAACCTTAAAAAAACAGAAGTGAAAGGTTGATAGATATATAGGTTATAGAGTGTATATATAGAGTATGTGTGTGTATGGGTATTGCACAGTATAGGACAGTAATGCACAGAGGACTAAATTGTGATAGTCCCCTCAGACATTTCGATCCACATGACATATTTTGACATTTATAATGTAAAAATGAGCATCATCACCTTCAACTTGTCTGGAAATAACAAACACAATAAGGCACAATTCTCGGCAGATGTTGATGGGTTGTTGTTGACAACACAGGGAGCCACACAGGGGAGCTTGAGACCAGAGCGCTGACCGAACGACATGCTGCGTACAAGGACATCCTACTTGGCAATACTGTTTATTATGTTTTCTGTCATGTCATGGCTGACTGTATTTACAGTCATAGTGATGGTGAAAGTAATATTAGTAATTCATTATTGTGCAATAATCACAGTCACTCAGAATGTTAGTATCAATTTTAGCAATTGTTATTGTTGCTGTTGATGTTGTTTTGGTAATAATTTATTATTAAAACTTAAATTAAAATCACAGAGAGTGGCCCAAATGTATACACAAGCTTTATGAAGCAGATGGTTCAAAGGTCCTGTGCTCCTATGAAAGGTTTTACCCATTGACCTGGACTTTCATTAGAACTTCCACTTCCCCTCAATCTTTGGTATCATGTAACAGGAAGTGAAATGCAACACACTTGCCTTAAGCCAGCTCAAACTATCACAAATTGACAACCAGTCCACCATCACTTGTCAACCATCAAAGGTACCTGCAGACTATCTACTTTAATCAGATGAAAGCTTTCATGGTTAACAAAGCTATTATTATTTTTATTTTGGTATGAGTTTACAGATAGTGTTGGGAGTAAAGAAATCATACAAGCAGTCCTTATATGATTAGTCCTGTGTATATATTTTCTAGTAAACATCATGCTATCAATAAGATTTTCTTAGAAACTCTGCTAACTCAAACAGTGAACCTGTACACGGTAGGAGACATAAAATATACAGAAACTGAAACCGAACAACTGTCAGGTTTCATGTTATCACTCCAGCAACTCCAAAGATCTATTCTCTTGCATAAAATGCACTGCAGAATACACTGTGGTTGATATTCACATCTGGAGTGACCATGTTTGCTTATTCCCTCAGCCTCCAAGGGTCGATCTCACCAAGTTCACGTCAGTTTTCAGACATAAAACAAAACGACACTGTTCCAACGAGAGTGGGTTGAGGCATTGGCCGAATACCGAAAAGGGGGCACGAGGGCGATCGATGGGTATTGGCTTCACTTTAGGGGAGCTTTCCGCTCGTCCACCCTTACATACAGTCTATGGTCGGAGGATTAATGTAATGCAACTCCTCACTCTACGTCGCGTTTCGAAGTGGGAGGGGCAAATTGGAGAAATAGCTGTAGCTCCACATGTAAAAGTTCCCCATATACGCTGACAGTCGACTTTCTGCGCACATGGGTCGGCGTAGAACACTCCCGATTAAATCATAGGTGCAAAATATGAACAATTGTGGGATATGAAAATAATTGGGAACTTTATTAAAAAAGACGAACGCCCCTACTTGTGTACATGATGAAATTGGTAAAGAAGTTAACTACGAGTCCCAGGGTGCATTTCGGCGAGACATCCAGTCGCCGAGCTTCACCCTCTGACATTTGCACCGCTAACGCCAGCTAGCAGCTAAATCTGAGGGAATTTATTTATACACAGTCAATGGTTGAGACACGATTTCACTAACACTCCGATCCGTGCCTTTAACTGGATTCCTCTCCATGGCAACTGCGGCTGAGGCTCATGGGCACTGTAGTATTTAGAGTCATTATCTGTACAAAATAAATGGATACAAGATGTTTTCTCAGAGACTAAGCTGCAACGGCTGGTCATAAGCAGGTTTTGTTTTATCAAGCAACACTGTGGACTCTGAGAAATGGAACGATTAAAATGGTAATACATTGCAGAAAGACTTCCGGAATCATTGCCCCACCCACTTGTAGTCTTTCATCTAGCCAATCAGAGCACTTCTACGGAAATGCCGTTGGCTCAAACCACAGTGAAACCCTTCGCCATCAGAGATCTCGACAGACTTACATTTTTGCGATAGCGAATGTAGAGAATGGGGCAGTTATTCACAGCAAAGAAACAAGTCCCAGCATTTGTCGATCGACGTTGAGGCTAAAGGTTATCTAAGGTCGATAGTGAGGCAGCTTAATGCTCAGAGGGAGCAGATCAGTTCAGGTGGCGGCTTCAAGGAGACTGCTGTGATGCTACGTAGGCAACTGGAAGAAAAGGGCTTTTCTACCATGAGAGTGAGAGTGTGAGCCCGGCTTTCTGGACATACACGAGCTCGACCTATCCGCCTTTTCTGGTCTTTGTTCCGTTTTTTTCGACAGTAGTTTGCTTCGTTCTTTCAGACACGCTGTTTTAGGACACAGTGAGCTGTTGAACTTTTGGGGAATGGCAGGTCGAAGCCGAAGAGCCTGGTTTAGTGTGCTGTTGGGACTGGTCGTCGGGTTCACTCTGGCTTCCAGACTCATTTTACCGAAGGCGACAGAGTTGAAGAAAGCTGGACAAAAGCGAAAAGCCAATCCCGCTGGCTGTGGCTTGAACGGGGGTCTCACAAAGGAATACGGCGGAGTGCTATGGCCACCGCAAGATAACGGCACACCGGCGACCGAGAGACCAGCTTCTAGGTCCGACAGTTTCCTGTTCGTCGGTGTCATGACTGCACAGAAGTACCTGAACAGCCGAGCAGTGGCGGCACACAGGTATGTGATGTGTCGGAGAATAATGCTGTACCCCCGCAAATAAACCGTTCGCTCTTTTAAACGGAAGGTAGCAGTCCACCATCACACGGTAAACCCGAGCACTCTGCTGTGCCCTCTGTAAGCTTACCAAGAAGGACGTGGACGGAATAAACCCTTCCGATTCGGTGCACAGGCCTTTCGGTCGCCGACGGCAGCAACCTGCGGTTATTTCTACCAATTTTCTGATTGATTCTGATTGTTTTTATTCAAAAACGAATTCTTAAGAAAATACAAAATGGCACCAAAGTAATAAGTGTGTGATGTGTTAGCCATGTACTGTAAGTCTGCCTCTAAAATGAACAGGCGGTTTCCTCCTTCCTGTCCCTCTGCGTGTGTGTGTGTGTGTCTGTGTGTGTGTGTGGGGAAACGATGATGTTACCACTGTGTGAAATGTTCGAATCCAGGGCTGCTCTAAACCAGCTGTCGAGAATAATGTACATGTCTGTTTGAATATTTACTTGAATTGCAATCAGTTAGCGTAGTTTTTCAGTCAATCCATTATTCATGCAAGTTAAGACATGTAAGAAAAAAGTGCCAGAAAAACAAGGTGATGCCTTCAAATGTCCTGTTTTGTCTGACATACAGTTAAAAATTAATTTAGTTTGAACTCTTTTATGGGAACATGTTTAATACTCAGACCACCAAATATTTTAAATATATAATAAACTCCATCATATAATATATTTTCTGGTACTTTTCAATATCTGTGTATTACATACAATGGTTTCTTTTCACAAGTAAAATGATAGTGATATTTGATAGTCTTGCTTGGCTAATAACTTAAGTGTGTCAGTTATCAAAATCATTCATTGCCAAATTGTCTTCCAAATGGAAAAAATCCATGACTTGATGAATTATTTCAGAAGTAGCTAAAAGACCTCCTTTAGATTTAAGCACTGTGGGCTTGAACATTGTTGCACCAGATGAGTTTGTACTGACTGACCCGCTGTCAATGGCCTGTAACAGGTTATTAAGTTGAGAGGAGAGAAGTCTCTCTCAAGCTCTCAGATGTTTACAGATGTTTTTTTTTTAGGTTAAATGTGTTCCTATTGCAAAAACAGTTTCTTCATAAATTAATACATATAAAATCGTTTTATACACATCACTTTTAACAATGAAGGACATTATTAAATTATTATTTATTGTAGAAAAGAGCTGAGTCTGATTTAGAAAAGGCACTGAGCTATTGGATCTGACACAACAACCCAGTGTTGTTGTCATTACAGTGCTGTTTTCAGAATTTAGGATCAATGCGAGTTTAACAAAGTCAAAAATATAATTTTTACACCAAAATAATCTAATAGGACAACAGGGCAATAGAAATTTGGGTTTGGTCCTAAACCTAAACCTTCTTCCAAAGCCCTGATCCTGACAGCTCCATTGATGGTCATCAGCAGATTCCCAATGGGAGACTTGTCAGTGAGGAAATGGTTGCAAAATTCCAGGAATATTCAAGACGGACCCCTCTGTGTGAATTAACAGTCATTAAAATGACAATGTAATGGTTATAAAAGTGGAATAACTCTAGTACAGTGGTGCCTTGACTTACGAGTTTAATTTGTTCTATGATGGAGCTCGTAACTCACACTCCTGTGTCAAATCAGTTTTCCCCATTGAAATGAGGACTAGAGTACTACACTGGTACAGAAGCCCACTAGCAGAATGAAGTATGCAGATGGGTTCTTTATCTAACTGTGAATAGAAGTGTCTGCTGGTTATTCTATCCTTCAGTTATCTTGACATCCATTCATCTGATGAACTTCACAATTCATGGGTGCAGTGCTGAAGACCCACCAAAGTGCATTGTGGAGTTCTTTTGATTGAACGGTTCTCTGGAAAGCTGAATGCAGTACCAGAGTCTGCCTGTTCCTAATGTGAGCATTTTGAAAGGACACTGCAGTAGCAAATCTATTTTAGATTTTAATGGAATTATGATGTTGGATAAAAGAAAATTGAAAAGCACTGTACTCACTGTGCACTAGCTTGTTACTGTGCTTACACACAGCCCAAAGAACAATCATTTAGGACTTTCAAAGCCATAATAGCTGACAGCACTGTCACACAACTGTGTTCTGCTTTCTAACAACTTTTACTGACTTAAAATATCCATCTTTTTTCCGGTACAGAAAACCACTTCAGCATCAGAAAAAAGATGGATATATAAGAGTATCTATAAGAATATCAATAAGGTCCAATAAAAACAATATTTGAGCACATCTGATTAAACCATAACCTTCTTTGCTTAGCAAAGGAATTTAGGGTTTTCTGTGCCTCAGACCCAATGAGTCAGACCGACAGAAAAAGACACAAAGTATTTGTTAACATTTTTTTTGTTATCTTTGTTCTGGCAGCTCCAAGAATATATCTCCCACTGAAAACAAACTGCTTGAGAGTTTGACTTATTGTAACATTGTGTGCTGCTGTTGTATGCTGTTTTCAGTGGAGTGTTAAGAAGTTTGTCAAGTTTTTCATAAAATGAAGAAATGTCATTATCCACAAATGGAAAATAGAATGGTTCCCATCTCACATGTCTCTAATAGGAATGCAAGAATACAACAATGTATGTAGGAACATAGTGTAGAGATCAGCGCTGGACTTCCATGTCTGCATTCATTTTGTGGCATCTCTTGCCCTTTAATTTGTGCAACTGTCTACAGCAGCTGCATGACAACTCACTTTTTTTATACTTTTTATACTTTTTTCAGTGCATGCTTATGCATGCAACAACAGTAATTGTGTATTGAGATGTGAGTGCCCTAGAGCTAACAGCAATACAGTGAGTGAATATATGCACTGTGTTCATGCACATCAGCTGCTGCTGGTTATGCTCCTGGACCAACAAAGAGATAAAGGTTGAAGGTTTTCCACTACCAGTTGCTGAGAAAAAAAACATTGTTACATATTTTTAATTGAACCTCAGGAAAGTGCACTGCACTGCAAGCTGGCTGGATGTGCAATGAGCTCTACAATGACACTAGAGAAGAACACCCATGCCTGTCTTTCTTCCCTGTAAGGTTGAAATGATTTCAGGGAAAATGAAAAATAACGCTATATTGTGCACAAGAATTAGTGTGGTAATAAATGTATATCATAGAATAACTCTTATTTATTGTGACATGGTACTGTTGTTGTCGACTGGTGTTAAAAACCTCATCAGCATTTTCCAATAGTATCAAGTCTCCAACTACACAAAATGTGCTGTTTTTTTTTGTTTTACCACAATGCACCAAGATGAAAAAGTTTGCAATTGGCATACATGTACCTTTTATAACAAACCTATATGCAGAGTAGAAGTGGCAAATTTGTGCTTTTACCTTCAGAAAGCCGTAAGGGTGAAAGATGTTAGTTTCCATATCAGTGTTGAAAATTTATAACTGCACTTAAATACAGTAAATACTGTAATGTACAGGATCACGTGTACATACATCTGCATGTTTGTTTTTGGACTATCTAATTACCACTTGTTTCTTGTTATTACATGTCACAGATAATCCTACTTTGTTGTTTATTTCTGCACCTGTTTGTGTGTGTGTTTGTTTGTGTATGTACAGGACTTGGGCACAGACGATTCCAGGTCGTGTGGAGTTCTTCTCCAGTGAGGGCTCTGACACATCCATACCCATTCCCATAGTGGCTCTGAGGAATGTGGATGACTCATACCCTCCCCAGAAAAAGTCTTTCATGATGCTCAAATATATGCACGACCATTACTTGGACAAGTATGAGTGGTTTATGAGGGCAGATGATGATGTCTACATCAAGAGTGAAAAGCTGGAGAGCTTCCTGCGCAGCCTCAACAGTAGTGAGGCCATCTTCCTGGGCCAAACAGGCATGGGAGCCCGGGATGAGCTTGGGAAACTAGCCTTGGAGCCTGGGGAGAATTTCTGCATGGGAGGGCCAGGGGTCATCATGAGCCGTGAGGTCCTCAAAAGGATGGTGCCCCACATCCGAGAGTGTCTACAGGAGATGTACACCACCCATGAGGACGTGGAGGTTGGCCGTTGTGTCAGGAGATTTGCTGGGGTCCAGTGTGTCTGGTCCTATGAGGTAAGGAAAGAGAGGGAGAAGTCAGACAAGAAAGATTTATTGCGTTATAATAATAATAATTATCATTAAACACATTTGGTCTCCTCATATCCCCACATGCTACCACAGCTCATTTTGTTTTGTTGTGTTTTTCCTTGTTCCGATTCTGATGATAACCTGTAAGAGCATTGGGCACAATACTATTGGGCTCTGGTTCATTTTACTCTAGCACAATTTGTGCAGACCAACACAACTACGTCTGTACTCTTGAAAGGAGGTGGTCTCAGTTTGGTGCCAAACAAGTTCTAGAATAGTAGATTTGTGGTGGGAATGTGGTCCGACCAGACCATCAGATGGTCTTTCGTAGCTAAACAGCTTCTGTAGCCACACGGTGGGCTGTAGCAGAGCACACAAATAGTTTATAAGAAGCTAAGTAGTAACTGTGCTGTTGTTCCATGTTAAACTACATAGCAGTTTTTCTGTCACAGAAATATCTATGCCCCAACCCAGAGCACAAGACTTTCTTCCTGTATTTGGTCTACTTTCTTGTTCACACCCTAGGCACATCTGATCAATAAACAGAATGAATGAGTATGGCATTCAGTTTGCTCAGATTTCTCTTTGTGTGGGGGGAAAATAAGAACAAAGGGAGAATTGGTCCAGTGCAAATGGACTGGAGCAAACAAACTATAGGTGTGAAACACCTAAGATTTGCCTTTAGTCCAGACTGTGGTACAGGAGAAGCTTTTAAAAGTTTAGACTAAATGCAGTAAGAGCGAAAGTACTCTTAGTCTTGAAAAGAAGCTGCCCTGATTTCACACTGAAGCCTTCTTCGTTGTTGTGAAGTTTAACTGTAGTTTAGTTGGACTGGTTTTACTTTGTCTGCTTAGTTGCATTAAATCATTGTTGAGACTTGTGCAAATGCTGTCTTTGTTGGCCATGAGAAAAGTTGAGACAACACTTCCAACACTAATCCAACCACAGCGGCCCTGCGTTGGGGCTGAGTTATGAAAGAGTGTGTTTTACTCTAACCAGCCTGTTCTTAGACATGTCTAGACATGGCTGTGCCATAGACCTGTTGCTCATATGACCAGTGTTCACATGAATCAGAGAAACTAATGGAAATTACACAGTAATGTGAAGATGACAGGAGATCTGATCCTTGAATGATGAAAGCTGCCTTTGTCGTGCTCAGCGTGTTTCTGTAGCGCGTTTCTGTCAGACATGAGAAGGCAATGATGCACGTTTTTATGTTCTTTAATGCAGACTACAAGGTAAAGCTCTTAGAAATTGCGGTCAGCAGACGATTATATTACTAAATCATCTATATAACAAGGAAATGTTTTAATTCTTTTGACTAAAGTTCAGGATTGAGATGGAATGCACATCTAGAAACAGCTGTCCCATAGACCTGTTGCTCATATGACTGGTGTTCACATAAATCAGAGCCCTTTGAAACTAATGTAAATTACACAGTTATGTGGAGGTTTAATAAAGTGGCTGCATAAGATGAAAGGCGATCTCAACTGTAAATAATAAAAGGAATCTTTGTCATGTGCTCTGCTTGTGTCTTTTCTGGCAGACACAAGGAGGAGAAGGAATAGTGAATCTGAATTCACCCTTTTTATTTTCATTTTAATGTAGAGAAATCTTGTGTGCATTTACTGTACAAACATAATTAACATTTTTAATGGGCAAACATTTCCTTCTCTGTTTGCAATACTACAAATCATAACAACTGAACACTTTTACAGTTTCTCTTTCTATTTTCCTTTCATCCAGTCCCTTGTCTCTTAACTTTTGCCTGTATGCAGAGCAGTAGTATTTATTGATTAAAATGCTGAGACTTCATTGGTTGAGCAGCATTATGTGGGATTGTTTAATTCGAATGCAGTTGGTGTGTGTGTTTGCTGATCTGCTCAACCACTACTGTAAACACTAGAAAAGCTGTGCCTATTAAAATGGAAGCATCCTGTTAAAATTTGAACCCCCCCTTACAATTTATTGATAGTAGGTCCAGGTCCAAGTAGGATGATGTCTGGTTCCAGACTTGGACAGCGGGTCTAAATTCTACCTGGCATTCTGATGGTTGGGGAGCTTTGACAAGGTTGTCACACAAAGAAATCCAATAACAGAGTTGAAATCTAAGAACAGGAGTGTGAGGAGAAGGGCTGAAGCTGGAGCACAGACAACTGTGTGAGCAAAAATATATCTGAGTAGCACACAGTTTGAGCAGAAGCAGTGCAAATCGAAGTCCAAGCAGGGACTATCTGAGAGTGAGGGCAGTGCTTTAAGGGAGTGTAACTATAGGCTACTGAAGGTGAGTTTGCCATAGTGTTACATCAATTCACTGTCAGTTACCCTGCTTGTGGGCATATGTGAAGCTCTTCTTGTAACAGCGGCTAAATGTCATCTGGTAGTGCAAAATGCATTTCACACACTTAAGCACTGTTGCTGGAAAAGACGTCTTAGGGGAAACACTGGAAGCTCTCTGGAAGCTGCATTCTTCTGAAAACAAAACTGGAAAATACTGTATGCCATAGTCTGTTTCATGATGCATGTTGATGGTGTACTGTAGTCATGAAAACTTTAGGGCCTAAAAACTGAGTCATATAGCAGAAAACTATGTGAAAGCCATTAGAGAATATACTGACACGCAGAAGCCAGTGACCTATCAGTGCTGTCTCATATGAGATTATATTTTCTTCTTTTTTAGTGATTTGTCTGCTGTCAGCTCTCAGAGCCCTACATTTATAGATCAATCAGACTTGCTCATGATAAACTGCTACAGGAAGTCAGCCACCCACACCATGAGTGATGCCTCAACATGTTCTTATCTCTGTTTCTCAACCCAACACCCTCCCCCAGCTGTGTCACATTAATGTCTTTTTCTTAACTGTAAATTCCCACCGCATCGTTCCCTTTCTCAATATTTCCCAACATAGTACCAGTAGTCCTTAGGGTACATTAACAGTAATGCAGACTAAGTTCTGACCATTTGTTTGTGTTATTTTCATCTTCCATCCTCTGTTACTGTAGAGCACAGAATATTAAAGGTACTGTTGCTGAAAGTACTGAGAGCTGAAGATGCCTTTTCAGATTCTTAGCATTGGTTATTTCATCTATGTGTTGCTACTCTGTGATCAGATGCTATGGGATTTAATTTAGCTTTTATTTTAAGGGATGTTAAGTTGCCTTGGTTTGTTGAAATAAGGTTTTTTTTAAGTAAATGGGCAGCAATCATATGTGACCTATCAAACCTACTGCTAAAACTACTTGCAATACTGTTAAAGAAATGTTTGTTTTTGTGCTGAAAGCCAGGTTCTCAGGAATATGTTGCATCATTTTCATAAAATGGAAAGTTATTCAGCACATATCAATGACTGTTTCTCATTAGTAGAAACAGTATCTCTGTCTCTGTCTCTCTCTCTCTCTCTCTCTCTCTCTCGCTTGTCTCTCCTGTGTCGCTCTCTCGCTCGCTCTCTGACTTTCTTT
>JBAJHX010000001.1:29828735-29851478 GCA_037176925.1 Amniataba percoides | reverse complement strand
ATCTATCTATCTATCTATCTATCTATCTATCTATCTATCTATCTATCTATCTATCTATCTATCTATCTATCCTTTACTGCTGTGGATTGTGTTAAAGTGGCCCAAAATGTGACGTGCCTCATGTATTTTCAGACATCCTGTGGCCCAAATAAAATAAATGTTGCACACACATTCAAAAATAAACAGAATTGGAAGGCCAGAGTTCTGAATAAGAATGAATTACAGCTCTGCAGCATGAAGGACAGTCTGTGTGGCTATAGTAACAGTGATTTTACAGGTCTGGTAGCAACCAGTGAAACCACTGAAGTTGTCATGACTGAGAGTCTTTTTCTGATTTAGCTTTATTTTCTATAGTTAAATAAGATATCATTCTACAAAGGATTTTTCTTTTTCCAGTGCATGTCACAGTATTTTACAGTATACTACAGTATATGTTTTGTAAGGTTGTGGGAGTGTGGGAGTACCTAAACAATGTGCTTATTATTTTTCATATAGAGTACTATGGGAGGATTTGCTTGGTCAGTTTAAAGCTCTTGCAAAGGAGCCAGTTTGATGAATAAATCCTTAAAGCTAGAATCTTTTTACCACTTGTATGACTTATATCTGATTAAATTAGTAAGCATCCAGCTGTGCTTTGGATGTCACATGGCTCTTACTCTGTGGTCTGCTTATTCTATGTAGTTATAATGTTCCCGAGATGAGAGGTAGCCCACTTTCCTCAGAAGCAGAGTAATTTTATGCCAAGTCTGCATACCCTCACAATGTTCACAATGCTACATTCTCACAATCAAGCACCAGCACAGTTAATGGGAATCACAAGGCTGCACTGCTGAGAGCTGTGAGTCCACCTCCTAATCCTAATTTCTCCTGAGTGGCTGACAGGGCTGCCAAACGTGCTACTGGCCCTCTCACTGTGCACTGCTGCATGAGCTCTCGTCCTGCCAACAACAGCACCATTGTACTCTCATCTTACTGCCTCTTTTCTTCAGGACTAACTGCTTTCCCACTTCGCAGTTTCTTTTTTAGTTAAATGTATACATATTTATTGGCATCTCTTTCACAACCAGCTACACATGGCTTCATATCTAATCTGATAAATATGCTGCTTTCTCTTAGTACTTAGAGGAAATGTTGCACAGAGTTGACGTGGCAGTTGGACATATGCACATAAATACAGAGTGTAGAACTGGGAAGTTCTGCACATATCCAATAGTTAAAATATAGTTTAAATGAAACATGATGACAAAGATGACAAATATATCATGCATGCTTTAGGGAAGATAAGTATAAAATGTTGCAGAATCCCTTTAATATTTTCAGTTGATGCAAAACACGATAGGTTTCAAGGAGAAGAACTTTATTCATCTCTTCCAGGAAATTAAACTTTATTTAGTTTAATCAGACATGTATGTTTCCATATATGATGGATGATGATGTTCTTTTTAGGCTTTAAATAAACACATTTGAAATTTGAATTTGAAATACAAATATGACATACATGAGCCACAGACATGCTATGTATATGTACCTTAATTTATTTCATGTACTTTCCCTGACTGACTGTTTTCAGGCTGATCAGTGGTGGTTGGTACAAAGTGAGTTCTGAACAAAATCAGCAGCACCACCTCCCTTACAGACAGGCTATCCAGGCATGAAGCTTTACTTGCCGCTGGAGAGTAGAAACTTGCCTGGTTAAGACAGATTCATTCAAGGTGTTAGTTGTTGTCCCAGTTTCTATTGTTCTGGTGCCCTGGCAGGAGCTTGTGTTAGAGTATCACAACACACAGTATGATGATGCACACCAAGTTAACACATTGTGGAGGTGTAATACAGCTTTCACAACAAACTGCAGTTCAGTCCATCCTCAACGTTAAATTGTGCCAGGTAATGCACAATTCCCTCTCCCAGCCTAAACCTGGCCTCTGGCCTGACATACACAATGCCAAGTCTGGTTATGATCCAGTATTGCTTTGTTGAAATATGAGTCCTTATTGCAGCAAACAGTGTTACTAAATCAATCACATTAGAAAGTTCGACTATAGGGGCAGGCACTGAAACTTCTGCTGCATTATTAAAGCACAGACATCCTTTAAGTGAACAGTCAGTCATTCAAGCCTTCTTCATTATGTGCATTCATATGTTGTCTTAGGACCTTTCAGTCATCTAGTTACCTTTTTTAAGAGCATTACCTTTTCTTAGTAGTAGTGCATAGCCATCAGCCATTTACTAAGCACCAATGTTACAGTCGACAATCAGGGAAGATTTTAATGGTCCACCTGCTCACATACACAATGACAAGTGTTGTGCTCAAGTTTCATGGAAAATGAAAATAAATGAATCAGTCCTTTTTAGATCTGCACTAATCAGTATGCATAGAATGTTCAAGAGAGTTCAGTTAATCTGACTTGGAAGAGTTTCAGAAAAAGATGTGTTTCAGGATAAGGATAGGACTAGGAAAATGTCGTTGCATGAGGCCCTTTGTGTCTGGCTCTTCTTGAAAAGCATTGTTCCAGGCCAGTTCCTTAATCCCAGGCTGAGGTTAACCCTAACTTCTCTGGGTGCTTAGAGCAAGCCAGGCTCCTCCTATGTGTCCTGCCCACTGCCCGCTCATGATCCTGCTTTTCATTGCATCTCTTTTTTTCCTCTCTAATTGTATGCTAGTAAAAAGAAAGAGTGAAAGAATTTTCCCCCTCTCCATTCAAAATCCACAGTTTGAAGTCTTATCTTGTCTGCATGTATTTCATCCATTTGAGTCAATTGTCTTTACATGTTTGTTGCTTATTAGCGGTTGATAATTAGCTAAACTGTTCTAAACACAGAGTATACAGAAATGTTAGGCAGCAGCTGCAGCTCCATTGTGTATTTTTTTGGCAGGTTAGTGTGAGGACATTGACATTACTTGTTGGGCTAATTTGGACTCAGGGAATGCGGGTAATTGTGAAAGAATGCATATTAAATTTTATCTTGTATGACAAATTAAATTCTAAAATTGTAAGAGTGAATGGGACCTCTCCTTTTAAATTGTTCATTTTTTCATTACTGTTGGCAGCATATACACTACCTCTAGGTAGGTACCTCTGTGTAATTTAAAATTGAATTTAACCTTTTGCATTAGTATTGAAACATCTGTCCCCTTTTTCTGTGGCAGATCATTGATTCACTTATGTTTGTTTAACACTATTGAAGGTTGTGCACACAGATAACTGTTTTGTTTTTTTAAATGGAGGGAAGAATACTTAATTTTAATAAATACCCATGTGTATGTGGATTAGGGCTCCTGATATAGTAGACACGGCACAGGACATTATATATGTGATGTTGAGACAAAGCATCTGCATTCGAGAACCTAGGGAAAGAGAAAGGGTATGTTATTCGGCCCAAGTCACTCTGTTTGTTTCCCATTTACACAGCCAGGGTTGTGTGCAAGCACACACAAACAATGGGCAGCCAGCAGATCACGAGGAGATATTCACTGAATCTGACAAAAATGTATTGGTTTACAATTGCAGACTACACCGCCTCAGTAAATGGGTGTGCTCTGGCCAGCAGCCCAGTGGGATGGCCCGCCTCTCTCAGTAAGCTTCTGTCTAGAACCAGGTTCCGTGTCAGTCTTTGTAAGTGTACTTGTAACTCGTAAGTAAGTGGGTATGATCTGTTGTTTTTTTTTTTTTATATTTCCCATTCACTTTTGTTTTTAAGTATTAGCTGGCTAATGTCCTTGAAACAACTTGCTGTAGACTCTGCATTTAATTGTGCGCATTAATCATGTGTTTAACCTTGGAAAATGCATTGGCAGCCGGGCAGCATGCGAGTCTGTAATGACTTGTATGGTTAGCGTTTTTAGCATGGAATGTGTTTCCTTTCATCTGACTCTGAGCCAAGCCTCTATATGAATGTGTGCCTTGGCTTATAAAAATTCTGTTTGTTATGTAACTATAGGTTACTTTATTTGTGCCCTCTAACCTATTTTTACCCCGTGACCGTTTTACTGAAATAATCTGTTTCTAGCTTCTGATTTGACAAGTCACGATTGAACAACGATTTTAACGATTGATTTTCGTTGTTAAAGGGAGGATTATCCTATTCACTTTATTTAATCAGACCGAGCAGTTGTCAGTTTGCTGCTGGCTCAGCCTGGCTGCTGTTACCCCAAATTATATGTTTCTATCTTTTAATGTCAATGACCCTTGAACAACTAAAAAACATGGAATGCATGTACTGAGCTCAACCACAACTCTTTGAAAGGTTTATATATGAACCTAAATTGATGAATCTACTTAAATGTCATTCTCAGCTGCTCAGCTTTCACAAACTTAAGTAAAACTGAAAACAAAAAGCTGGATTTCATTGCTTGATTTTACCACCTGTGTACACTCCTGGAACCCCTCATTTTTCACTATATACTCACTCCACAGTTTACCTCACTTCTGTTTATCTCATTCAGTTTTCATGAAAAGAAGAGCGTGGGAGAGCTTAGAGATAATTAGATAGATTATCAGCAATAATAAATCCCTTACAAAATGTTTGACTATCCACCATTGACATTCATTCTCCAGTCACCAGTCTACCTTCTCCCAGACTGCTTTGTTTCTACTCTGCTCTTCAGTTGCTGTTTATGTCGGTGGAATTGAGGAGATCCTCGAAGTATTCCTTCCACCGTCCAATGTTCCCAGTTGAAGTCAACAGCCTCCTACCCGCACTGTAAACAGTGTTGGCAGAGTACTGCTTTCCCCCTCTGAGGCACCGGATGGTTTGCCAGAATTTCTTCGAGGCAGAGCGGTAGTCGTCCTCCATGGCCTCACCGAACTCCTCCCAGACCCGAGTTTTTGCCTCCAGGACAGCCTGAGCTGTGGCTTGCTTGGCCTGCCGGTACCTCTCAACTGCGTCAGGAGTCCCACAGGCCAAAATGGTCCAATAGGAGTCCTTCTTCAGCCTGACACCATTCCGTACTTCTGGTGTCCACCACTGGGTTTGGGGGTTGCAGCCACGACAGGCACAGGAGACTTTGCATCCACAACTCCAAGCTGCCGCATCGACAATGGGGGGCAGAGAGCATAGACCACTCGGACTCAATGTCCCCAGCCTCCCTTCTAGGGATTGGGTTGTCGATGCCCCCCCGCCACGACTGCAACACAAACCACATTGCACCAGCCCCTCATGGACCTTCCTGCGGGTAATTAGCCTACTGGAAGGTGGGCCCATGTTGTCACTTTGGGCTGAGCCCAGCCGGGTCGATGGGCAAAGACCCGACCACCAGATGCTCACCTGCGAGCCCCAACCCCAGGCCTGGTTCCAGAGTGGGGCCCCGGTGACGTCAATCCGGTCCTTGTTGTTCTCTTCTCCATGGTGGGCTTGTGAACCACTCTTAGTCTAGCCCGTCACCTCGGACCTGTTTGCTATGGGAGACCCTACTAAGGGCGTAATGCCAGACAACATAGCTTCTAGGATCGTTCGGGCACACAAACGCCACCACCACGGTAAGGTGGTGGTTTAAGGACGGGTAAAAAAAGAAAATTTGTTGGGTGTTGTTGCTCATATTGTAACGATAATAAACGTGACTCCATAGTGTGCTCGCATGCAAGCACCGACATGTAACCGAGAGGATCCGGTCGTTTTTCAAAATAAAAGATTGTTCAGACTCAGATAATAAATAAAACGGAAATGATTAATTATTTCTTGTGCGGCCCGGTACCAATTGATCCACGGACCGGTACTGGTCCACGGCCCGGCGGTTGGGGACCCCTGGGTTACAGGACATACCAAATGAAGGCTGTTACACACCAAACTAAAGGCATCCTATGGAATGGTTTGGGACGTGTACACATAAATTTCGAGAATAAATCAGTGTTGAGTGAGACTTGCTACAGCTGCTTTCCTTTTTGTATGCCTGTGTGTTTGTGATTTCACATCTGGTGACCATAGTGGTGAGTGCATGTGTCATCAACTGAAGCAGCAATGAGTTTATTCAACACCCATATCCATGTCAGTTGTTGAGTTCTGTGTGTGTGTTTCTGCGTGTTTATATGTGTTTTTGCATGTGAATCATTCAGTCAGCTGCCAGGCAGGGTTACTGGGTACTTTAGCAAATATGACCACAAGCTATTTTAAATGAATTACTTCTGCTTTAATCTTTAAACTATTGCAAACATGTAGTACTTGGTATGTTTGCATGTTTTAAGGTACACAGTGAGATACAAACTCATTTTCACCAAATGGTGATAGAGATGGGGAACACAGATGTGAATGGCAGGAGTTGCTCAGTGACATCCCCTGGCCAGAGACAAACAAGAGGGCCCAATTGGGGTGTAAGACCTCCCCTCCAGAATCCCCTGAAATGGACATCAGGGGGGACTGTGGGGGTCTCAAGTTGAGTTGTATAAATTCTAACCTCTGTGGGTCTGAACTGCAAACATACTGTTCCATAACCCTATGTATTACCACTATGTTACTATTTGAAGTATAAATGCCCAGATTGCCTGAAGTTACTTTAAAAAAAAAAAGAAAATTAAACAACATGAATGACAAGACAGCTGAAACAGAAAGTATTAATAATAGACAGTTTATTAGTAGCCTATAATTATTGATAGGCCCATTATTATCCCTCTTCCATTGATTGATTACCTGACAGAGAGATAGAATCTTAAACAGCAGTTCCTTCCCTCAAACCAGGTCTCACTGCCCGAAAGGCCACTTGTCTACGCAGGACATAAACCTGATTTAAGCTCTTCTGCTAGTATTGGCCTACATTGGGAGCAGTGCACTAACTAGTAAGCCATGATTTTATTCCATCTATACATCTCAACATTCACTACTTGTGGTTCAGTTCAGTTTTAGCATATTGAAAACTGAGTTTGCTGGATGGATTTTGGATGTCTGGCATCTTGGCCCACCATTCATATACTCCTTACACTCTTTCTTTCATTAGAAGACTCTAAGGTGTGTATGTGACCCTGTTCAAAAGCTTGTAGGGTAATGCTTGTCTCTGAACTATTCAGTACAGGAAGTGAGATTCAATGCACAACTTCCTTACTTTAATATGCCCTATGATCCAAGTAAAACAGTATGTTTAGGTCACTATTGGCACAAAATATTTTGTTCTGGCATGCTAGTTGTCTTACTACAATTAGCCAGGCCCATTAAGGTCAGTGTGTTTGATTCAGACTGTACACTGACATTGTTCATCTGAAATTGGGTATGGCTTTGGATGTGCTTAAAACATGCCCACTGTCACAGCTTTACACAAATCTTTCAGGTGGAGGAGTGAAACACAAGCTCACTGCAGTTTCGGACTGTTCCAAATAAATAACTAGTGCTTTGAAGCATTAATTCAGACACGTGACCATACTTAATCGTAGAGAACACAGGAATTAAAACAATTAGTCAAACTGCTTGAGCCCTACAGCTCAGTCTTAGTCTGGACAATTGCTGATAATCTGTGTGATTTTTAAAAAAAATTTAGTTTCCTCATTAGCAGTAAGGAGCACCGTTGAATGTCTATGTTTTTTAAGGGACATGGCAGGATATCGTTATATAATATTTTACCTGTTGTACTGAATACATTGGGCATATTTTCAGCACAAACTGTTAAACCCTAGACTGTTATGAAGTTTGTGTAGTTATACCCTTAAACTCTTATGTTGGACTTCTTAACCAAATAATATAGATAAAACTACTAGTAAGAGTTTTCATGTACTATAAACTGCTGATATATTGTTGATGCAATCTGTGATGTATGTCAGTTATCAAGTGTTGTTGTTGCAGAGAGGAGTCTCCAGATGTTTTTTCGTTACTTGGAAACAACTGCACTGTTTACTCACGCTGTCACTACTATGTTCAGATGACACAACCAGCCACCAGCTGGCAACTGAGATTCATCAGATCTACAGTAGGAACTCTCAGTCTGATCCATTCACAGTGCTCGATCCATCATGACATCCATCACAATCAATCACACTTGTTAAGCCTCCAGCATCCAATTAGAGGAGATTAGTTTCTAAGAGCCTTACAATGACCATACAAGTCCTCACCATGTGTTTCCTCCCCATAGATGGATCACAGAGAAGCTCGCACTGATACTACTTCATGTTCAAATAACCGTGGCCTTTTACCTGCACTTGCTGCAACAAAACAATTAGCTATTTATTTTCTGTTGATTGACTTATCCATTCATTGCTGCTTGTTTCTTGTGATCCAATACAGTAAACATCTGCCTGCAACCCTGTGTCAGGATAAGCGGGTATAGATGGATGGATGGATAAACACCTGCACTTAACTATCATCTGCAACCATGCAATGTATAAAATGAGAGTATAGTTTAAAATGCGTTGGAAAGTTTTTTTTTTCTTTAATTGGATTTGACTGTTAATATTCATATATTTGCCCAAATGTGATTCTGATAATTATCCACAAATAACAATAACATGATTTTACAAATAGGTTATTCATTTTTAAGGCAGAGTTGTGTGTGCAGATGTTAGGAGGTCATGTCTGATTAGACAGCTTCATCTAAATATTACATTAATAACAAGCAGTGTTCATATTTATTATGGAATTATGGATGGATTGTGTCTTTAGAATGTCAACATATTTTCATGTGTACTATAACTCAGATTGACAGCAATCTCAGAAGTTTAATCTCTGAGGTCCAAGGTCTCAAGTGCAATTGAGCAGAGCCTACAGTCCAAAGGCTGTAGGTGGAGGTTATCAGATAGAAAGAGAAGGCCTTTGGAAACTCATTAGGTATTATGGAGCATGTGGCTGAGTTTGTCCTGACCAGATTCCGTTAACGATGTTGTCTTGGGCTGCCTGGGTCTGACTGATCTGATTCATCATCCTCCCTGATCTGTGCTGAGTGAGATGCAGGCTGCGCATAGCTGTCGCAGGCAGAGGATACCAGACTGCTGCTTCTACAGTTCGTCAGTCAGGACAGTGTAAGTGTGTAAACCAGCACACATTCATTTGTTTTCAGTCTTTTCTATGACACTGTGTATGATGAACTGTCCACATCAGACAATACTGACATGTCAGTATGAGCTGCTATCTGATAATTTAGTTGTTTTATTACAGACTGCGGTCTGGATAGTACTTAACTGCTCACATCTCAAAGAGTAGGGGCTGCTGCTGCTGCTCTCCCTGGCTGTCTACCTTCATATCTACTGCAGGGAGAGTGAAGAAAGGAAACCGTCAAGAGCAGAATATTTTTTGGCTGGACTGTAGAAGACCAGCCCCACAAACCAGGAAGTCTGTCACTGAGTAAGTGAGCAAGTGGTAGATGTGGGAATAATTATCTAGACTATAGATGTGTATGTGAACACATGGGTGGGAAGAAAAGGAAAAATGTCCAGTCTACCTCTCTGACCCCAGCATACTGTGCAGAGTTTGAATGGGATTGATTGTAATTGCAGACAAGAGACCAGTGGTGGTGGTTATACATTATGGTGAGTCCATGAAAGCAGTCAGTTGGCAGCCGTGTGACAATCACAATCACGAACACATACCCGGTTCATGTGAAACAATAATGCACCACAGTGCATAGCATAGTAAATCGTATACACCCAGATGGCACAGCACCTGATATACATCATGCGAAGATAAAACAAGATAAAACATGTGAAACATGCTGTTGAGAGAAGTCAATACAGTGATTATAGAGTGTGAGAGAAATAAATTGCCTGTGCAGAGATCAAAGGGGAACAAAGTTTTACACCCCAAATAACAACCACTCTGACAAAACTCTATCCCACACATAGAAACGAAGGAAAGAGCAGATAGTTCATTAGAATAGTAATAAAAAGAATGTGTTCTCTCCCAGGTTAAAGTTCCAGTGGATACCATTGGAAAGTTGTGTTCTTGCAACTGCATTTAAAGCATTTTCTACTCAAACCTAACTTAACTATGTTATGTGATATGCCACCTCAATATACTGTACTGATGGTGCATTGTCTGGCCAGGACTGTTTTTTAACCTTCAGTAATGACACCTATCAATTGGGGAGTCTCATCACTCCCAAATTAACCCATCTATATTTTCCTCAGCTCCCTCTTCTCTTTTCTGTCTAACCTGTGTAGACTGTCTAGAAACACACTCATGTTTTCCATCTTCTCACTCCTCTGTCTGCTTTCCTCAGCGGAAATAGTTGTCTCACCCAATCCACAGGATGAGGCAAATCCTCAAACCCAACACTTGAGCTTGTTACAAAATCCAAGCAGTTCTCTACTTCTTGCCTTCTTTTTCTGTTGGTACATGGAGCGAGAGCATTATATGGCCCTTTAAACCTTTAAACAGCCATCAGAACAATGGTGATAGCCTAGACTCAGTTTTTTATGCTGGCAATAGTAGTAGACGCTGTAGAAGTATGGGTAACAATGGCAAATGTATCCATAGTAGTAATGTTAGTTTTGTAACTTGCTGTATTATTGTCTAGCTCAAGGGTCGGGAACCTATGGCTCGCGAGCCAGATGTGGCTCTTTTGATGAATGTGTCTGGCTCTTGCACATGAAGTGGACATCATGACAATTTCAAATGTTTTCATACATCTGTCGAATCAGCAAACGAGAGATGTCAAGCAAATGCTTGATTGTTGTGGGATCAACTCTCTTAGGCAAGTATGCTTGGGTTATTATTTATTTCTAAAATCACATGTGCAAGACAGTCATGTATCACAGCGGCTCTACAATGCCGAAAATGGGGTTGACAGTCTGGACAAGACCTAAGAAATGACATGGGGAAGTGTGAAAGATAACAGAGAGAGGGAACATGTGTGTTTGTACATGCTGAGCAGATACAAAAATTGCAATACCCACTTCTAATAAAGTAGTGGGTGTTGCACTATATTTGCTGTGGCTGTTGGATGTTTCCTATGAGAACAATAAGAGGTCTCTTCCTTTTGGACCCTGGCCAGTGGACTCTCTGGCACTGCACAAGCTTCGTCCAACAGTCTATCATTAGAAAGTAGGAGATATTGTTAAAAGCAGTGAACTGACTGTAGTTGTTTTTTATTCTACGTAACTCTCAACATACTGTTGGCAGTTTGAATATATGTGGATGTGGAGTGATCTCTGAACATGGATCTCAGAGGAACTGTTTAGGCCTTGTTGTCGCGATTCCCCAAATATCTAGTTAAGACAGATTGAATTTCATGCCAGGCATATCAACGTGTTATGAATGTGTCACGAGCATCTGCTGGGGTTTAATAGACTGAGAAACCAAACATTTATTTTTAAAGTTTCATATCACCAAATAATGCAACATATATGTCTTATTGCCAACAGTGTACTATATGTCAGCAAATGTAATACAAAAACAATATTCCATCCAAAATCTGTTGTGGATATTAAAGTGTGCTTCAGAAGTTGACTCTGAAGAGTTGGTTTGCAGCTGTGTGGTGAATTGCAGTCAGTAGTCTGTAACGATACTGTACTCAGAGCAGTGACAGTGGATTGGACGACTGAATGATGTAACGGTCACCCTACAGATAAGATGTAAGGGTATCGTTCTCGTATAAATATAATTGGACTATGAAACACACTTAATATCAACAAAGAAAGGAAGGGTTAAAAACATAAACTAGTTTGTGAGAAAAATATCTTTCCATTGGCCTTCATCATGTCTTCCATTGGTCCATACACGTTTCCACCTCAGCCAAGTTGTGCCACTTTTGGGTTTGTATTTGTTTGTTTTTCAAATTTACATATACTTTGGTGTAATGTGAATTGAAATAGATTCTTGAATACTTCAATTAAGATGGATATTAGTGGGAATGTTTTGATGCTGATAACTCCAGCGGGACTTTCCTTTTACTGGCAAACATACACACTTGATAATAGAGGTGTGCATTGCCTAGAATCTGGTGATTCGCTTTGTATCACTACAGGTCACAATTAGATTCGATATATCCCGATTCAAAACTATGACCAGTATTGCGATTTTTTTTTTTTTTTTTTTTTTTGTGATTTTCGCATGACAAACTTTGCATATGGCGTGGCTCTTGTCATAATCTAGGCCTCCATCTTTGCTGTAAAAGCCAAAGTGTGTCCAATCTTCAGATTTATAGATGTGGCTCCAAGCATCTCGTAATTCCTTCTCCGCCATGTTAAGACTTTTTTGCTGTGTGCTCTAAACTCTGCGAGACTACAGGCAGTCTTCGGTTTATGACGTCCTCGACCTACGCTGTTTTGTGGTTGCGTCGCCACTTCTCATTAATTTATTAAGAAAATCTTGGCCCATCATTGTTACGTATGGCGTCTGCAACATTAAAACAAATACTGGACAGTGTTGTTATGTCCTAGATTATGATTTTACCATTGTGTTAGCATAGGTGAGTAACATGTAATGGGTGTATGAACTGTGTGTGTGTGTGTGTGTGTGTGTGCTACACAGCATTTAATTATTACGGCAACACCTCAATACATTTCAAACATAATGTGCAAGTGTTTGTATCTCTCATATATGTGAGTTCCAACTTAAAGTGAAAATTGTGTTACGTCGCATCCGTAGGACCGGAACTCTGGCGTAAGTTCAGGACTCCCTGTATACTGTAAAGAGGCAATTTGCAAGACTCTGTTGTGATGAGCTACCAACTAATGAGTGGGAGTTTGGGTGGAGCACAAAAGTAAAACACCACAATGAATATTTCCACAAAAAATATATGTATAAAAATTTATTTGGATGCATATTGAATTGAAATGAAAAGCGGGTGATGTATTTATTTTTTTTAACACTCTGTTGATGTGCTGCTGAGATATGATTACATCTTCAGTATTTTTCTTTACGGTTTCCTCATAAACTAAATAATACAAGACAACAATCTGACTTCAAGACTTTATTTGTCATTGCACAACAATAACATTACCTAATCATTGCCAATGAAATTCTGCTGAAGTGTCTTGCTCCCTTCAATAAACAAACAATACTAAGGAATATTAGCAGAAAAATAATAGAAACATTCAAACAAGAAAATAGATTAAAGAATAAAAATATAGAAATAAATAATAGTACAGAGTACTAATAAATTAATAGATATAGACCTAAATTTAAATTTATCTGAGTTAGATTTTTTAAATAAAATATACATTTTACAAGAAAATATACAACTAGATGAGATAACAAATATATACACAAATATACAAATAAACAGTTGAAGATGTATGTGAAGGATGATGGCATTATTATGATGCTGTTATTGTTTTAAGAGTTAAAGTGTTCAAGAGTCTTATGACCTGCGTTATGAAGCTGTCCCTGAGCCTGGTGGTTCAGGCTCGAATGCTGCAGCTTTCACCACCCTCTGTAGAGCCTTACGGTTGAGAGCATTGCAGCTGCTGTACCTGGCGGTGATGTAGCCAGTCAGGATCCTCTCTATGGTGCATCTGTAGAAGCTGCAGAGGATCCTGGAGTCCATGTTGAGCCTCCGCAGCCTGCGGAGGAAGAAGAGCCGCTGTCTGGCTGACTTCGTGATGAAGTCAGTGTGTTGAGTCCAGGTCAGGTCCTAGCTGCTGACTCTCTCCACCGTGGTCCCGTTGATGGAAAGGGGGGGTGTTCCTCTCTGTGCCTCCTCCTGAAGTCCACGATCAGCTCCTTTGTTTTGCTGATATTGAGATGGAGGTTGTTGTCCTGGTAGTTTTAGTGGTACTCGTACTTTTCACCTAATGTCAGACACAATGTGTGTGTTTTCATAGCTCTGTATGTTTTTAAGACAGCAGGGAAAACCCGTCACTTGATATTAAATTGATAGAATTGTAGTGACATCACATGCCAGCTCATTTGAGCATTTGCCGCACTCATTCTGACTGCCTGTGGTTTTGATTTGGATAAAATATGCTGTGTAACATGAAAGTGGCACACTTTGTCTCAGCAAAATAACAAATGCTTCCTTAAAGCAGACCAAAGCAAATTGACCACAGATTTTACAATGCTAAAAAACAACTTGGTATCTGATTTGGATCAAAACATGTATATACCTACATTGTTGGCAGACTGTATTTGTCACATGGTTGCAGGGAGGAATCTGAAGATATGCAAGATAGGTTCCCAGGCCTGCTGTTTGTGTGGTGACATCTGGATCATGCGCTGTAACCACCAGCTTACAGCTGTTGCCCTTTTTACCTGGGGGTCAGACAGCCATGCTGTTGGTGAGATCAAACAGGGACAGGGTTATAATTAGTCCCCCTCTCCTGCCATTCCCCCCTGGGCGGACCACAAGGTGATGTGCATGTTTGAGCTCCACAGCTGAATTCTCCCAACACTCGTGGAACTTGTTAGCTTGCTCCACCTTGCTGCTCTGCAGTTTTACCAGGCCTTTTCTGCTCTTCATGACTTACTTGTATAATCATAGTGAAATTTTAAGTGTGTTAGCCCCTGTTGTGCTGCAAAAATGTATAAACAGAAGAAGAATAAAGAATAGCATTGTTAGTAAATGATAGTGTTAACTATAGTAACAAGGTTAGACATAGGATGAGCATTGTGTTTTTAAACCCTCATGGAATATCATCACACACTCTCAGCTACAGTGAATGAGTTACATATGTCAGCTAGTGTTAATGACACATCATTATGAGCAGTGACATACACATTTTGACCAAGGGAATTCAAATTGTCAGAACCTTTATTTACAGCAGGAGGCCCATAAACATTTAAGGACTGGCACACAGATTTAATGTGCAACATTTTGTATTAGAATTAGCTTCTGGTGCTGGTTTTGCGCTCCGTTTTGCATAGTTGTGGGACACCTTATTCTATGGACTTTCCATTTGTGAAGTGAAAGCCTTTGTGGGCAGCATTGTTGTCCATTCAGGGTGTACTCGCTTGCTAGCAAACCAGTTTTTCTCTGTATACCCATGTACTTGTTTGTTTGTGTTGTGCATGTGTAATACATATGCATGACTCAATCTGACTGGTACTTTAAATATACAGTATTAGGGACATTTTTTACTATCTTTTCTAATTTGAAATTGGCAGTTACATTCTAGATGTCTTTCGGGACATTCCTTTTATCAGTTAAGTAGTTAAGTTAAGTGAGTTAAGCTAAGTAAAACTACATACATCAAGTATATCAGTTTCTTTATACAGTTTAGCTGTCTTAGTACTCCAAGTATGTAGCATATAGTGCACACTAGATTACCAGAAAAAATATTTGAGACCACGTTATGAAATTGATCTCTTTTCCTATTGCCTCTGTCTGTACAGAAATCACAAATACTGTAAGTATTAGAGGAAAACAATGTTGAATGAGACATAATGCAGAGATTGTATAATAATCACAGAAACATGATAAACTATAAAGAATGTTGAACTGTATTCCACTGTTATGCAAGACACTAGACATGACTGAGCAAGTGTTATAGTAAGTTATAACCTGTAACCTAGCCTGACTAGTGGGGTTACAAACAAGTGAGGGTTCAAAAACTATATTTGATTTGCATACACACTTGGAACAGATTAATTAACTGTGAAACATACCTTTTCCTAGCATCCTGTTTATTCCATCTCTTCCTTTGATGTCTCGAAGGACAATTTGATGAGAGAGTAAGTGTTGAGCTGTTAGTTTGGATAGGGAAAAGAGCGCTTGTTCACATGGAGTAGAAATGTTGGATGGTTGTCTGTTCTCTGATTCTATTATATCACTTGCACACACCTGTTTTTCTTAATAAATGCTGTAGTTTGATCTGGATTTTTGAAAAGAAACTTTTTAAAAGTTGTTGCTTGTCATCTTGTGCACATGACAAAGCATGCATTCAGACTTTTACAAATAGACATCAGGATGTAGCTGCAGCACCCTACTACTATCAAACACTGTTTAATTTGGGACCATACCACTATAGTAAGTGGAGTACACTAAGCTAATGTCACATGCCACAACACAGACTCACAACTGGACACAGACAACACATCTCATTTATTATATTCTGTCCAGCTGATTCATTGTTGGTGTTTTTATCCTAATGTAACTCTGCTGACATCACTTTGCCTGATAAAGCTGAAAGCCTGAAACAATTTCACTGAAAAGCAACCTATCGGCACAATGCCACATTTAGTCACGAGTGTGTCGTATCACTGATTCTGGCTTGTGAGCAAACAACAGGATACTGACAGGTGACATAACAACTACAGGTGTCACTGTTGACAGATGTTTTGGGAATGTTACATAGAGAACATTTAAGTAAAAAAAAAATAGAAAATTGTATGCAGAGGTCCATGCTGATATTGTGGCATCTATTACTTTGAATCATTCATTTGGAAAACCATTACCATTCCCTCTGTTTGTAAGTGTACTTTGGAATTATTGTTGTACAACTACAGCCTATGTAACCTTTATAGCTTCCACAAATGTCATGAAAAATAATGCACATTTTCCTTCTGTTGTTTCTTTGAAATCTCATAAACCTTGTGGGTGAAAAAGAGAGGCAGTGAGACAATTGCAAATCACAATTCACATCCCATCTCTACGACTGAATGTTGCTTTCTCTCAGTCATGACAATGATGTGTCCTTAACTTTTTTTTGTAGTTTACGTTTCTTAAACTCAATCAAACCAAAGTCATAGAAAAGTCGTGCATCATGAAATGATTAAAAGTAATTTGCAACAGCACTGACTCATGTTTATGTCGGATCAGAAAACATCCATATCATTTGAAATACAAAGTTTGTTCACAAAGGCATAAGTGTGTGTGGCAGATCATTATGGTTTAATGTCAGTAAAGTCCAATTAGCAATTCAATAGTGAGATTTTCCTGCCTGGACAATTCAGTTCTTTTTACTTTGGATTTTGGGAGGTGGTGGGTTGGTAATTTGTTTCCACCCTTGGAAGACATGTTTCATGTGTTTTCTATCTCTTTTCTCAAGAAATTATGCCTGTCACACAGAGGCCTCTGATTATTTAGCAGGTGATGTTATGTGCACTTCCTGACTCTCTTTACACACACTGAAATAAGAATTCTAAACATGGCGAGAATTGAACTTCAAAGAGATTTGCTTTTGGAATGGAGCAATTGTCTAGGGCAGGGACAGAGGTGTAGATTATAGGCTTGCATAAACATATCTGCTTTCAGTTCTTGGGTAAGTGTGTGTGCTTGGGTGTGTGTAGAAACGTCTACATGCGTTTCTACACCCACGACCCAGTTCCTGTTCTTCCTCCAGTTTACTTGGGCGGCACTCACTAAATGCTAGCTCCACGGACAACCAGGACTCCACAAGTATGTTGCTGCTAACCACACAGCTATAATTGTCTTCAGCAATAAAAAAAGAGAAATTTTACCAATACTGGGTAGTTTCCCTTCACTTTCATGGAAGGTTTTAATTTAGGCTTTTGCCTTGATGTCTGAAAGCACTTCATGCTGTGGTTCCGCCCGTTGTCTGCTCTTGCTGGCAGGCAGACAGTTATAAAGCAGGTGTCAGTGACCCCTGTGGGCCTGATGGAGAAACTCATCCATGGCTGATCAGACTTTGTTTTAGTCTCTCTTTGAAGTTCAATTCTCACTCTGCCATGTTTAGAATTCTTATTTCAGTGTGTGTAAAGAGAGTCAGGAAGTGCACATAACATCACCTGCTAAATAATCGGAGGCCTCTGTGTGACAGGCATAATTTCTTGAGAAAAGAGATGGAAATTAAACATCAAATCAAAATGATCTGCCACATACACTTTTCAACCAGTGAATTTCATTTCCTAAACTAAAAATAAAATATGCTTTTTTTAACAAACATTTTTGTATTTCAAATGACATGGATATTTTCTGATCTGACATAAACATGAAGCTGTTTGTCAGTGCTGTTGCAAATTACTTACCCCTAACCCTAATCATAAGGGTGTTAAAAAATTGATTTGCCGATATATATCGCGATATTACATCGCGCGATTCTCGTATTGATTCATAATACATCTGAGTTTATTTTTATACGTATATTTCTTGTGGAAATATTCAATGCACACCACACCAGGGCCCTACAAATCACCCCAGTCTGCCAGAGTAACAACAGCATCTTGCGAGAGTTCCAGGGTGGATTCTTTAAACTATAGTTTCATAGACACAGCAAAAGTCTCAACATGGTGGAGAGGAAGTTATGAGATGCTCTGAGGCACATTTATAAATCTGAACATTTACTGATTAGTTGTTTCTAAAGTCATTAAAAAAATCGCAATAATTGTCTCATAGTTTAGAATCGGGATATAGAGCAGGATCGAATTGAATCGTGTGAATCATGACACAAATCGAATCACCAGATACTAGGCAATGCACACCCCTTGTGGAAGTAGGTGGTGAGAAACTACCACCCTTGGGTATTGTTAGTGTAACGTCTCAAGTGGTAACAGCTTGCTGTTTGTGCTGCACACCCCATAACAGAGTTGTCAACATAACATACCACATTGCACTGCCTCTGTGTAGGCTCTCTTGACATCCATCATCTCACTCTCACCACACCAGTTTGTTCTTTCTTTGTTTTTCTTTTAAATCCAGATATCTGTTTGTACAAAGAGTTTCAGTGTGGGTCAGAAGAACCCAGTTCACAGTGGGGGGTTCTCGTACAAAGCCAGTGAATCAGCCATCAGTAACTCTGTCAGTGTTTGTCTTTCTATATATCTTGAATACAAGATTAAAGTATGTTTTCTTCTTCCGTTTTGCTTGGTTCTTAGCATTTTCTATGATCTTGGATCCGTATACAGCAATTATTCAATTTCAGTGACTAAAAAATCGAGCTCCAATTTGGCAATGATTATGTTATGGAAAATACCTCCTTTTACAGCACTCCCAGGATGAAAATGTACAAAAGTAGTGGTAGTTATCTATGTTCTTGATCTGGAGCGGTCAGTAATGCCATTTTGGAGGTGAATATCAATAAATTCTTTATTGTCAAATAGGCTCGTGCCAAATGGATCTTGTATCAGAGACTGAATGGATTACTGATGATTAGCTCTCTTGTGTTGACATTAAGGCAATTTTACTAAATTACTATCAATGACACACAAACTTTTAAAGGGAGCCATTGTTTGAATGGAATAGACATTGATATTAAATCATTTTTTAAATGTATCTTGTCTAAGTGTGTGATGTCACATGAAAACTATGAATACCTGAGATCAGAAAACACTGGCCAGTCACATGACTAAAAAGAGCTCAGACAGGTCAAGAAATTAAAGCAGTGACATGGTTGGACAGTTGTGAACAAACCTCTTGGTTAGACATAAGGAGAGGAGGAGGCATAAGAGTAATATTTCAGGTGTACTCACTTTGAATCTGACCTCCAAACTAAGCAGTTTGATGTGGAAAATTGCTGTGGCCTTGTCTCTGCTCTGTAATTAAGCTGTAATAGTGCATCTCTCTTTGGGACCCTGAAGAAGACATCTGGATGGAGGGAACAAAGGGCCTTTTCTGCTCCCTTTCACCTGGTCTTGTCCAATCCTTATTGGCCACACAAACTAAAGGCCCTGTTCACATTGTTCTCTTCTAAGTGCTCTCACGATGCTGGAATATCCTATCCAGTGGCAACTCTGAATGATAATGGCACTTATCAAGGTCATCATCTTCTTATTTTGATGTACAATAAGTAAAACCTGACAACATGATTCATCACAGTCAGAATCTTGAACAATCTTGAATTATTGCAGAAAATAAAGGTGCCATTAGACTCTTTTCAGACATATACTTTAGATTGGTGTTGTTCCATATATAACATGCTTGTCTGTCTCTTAATATTTCCCAACTCTCCCACCCTTTCTGTGACAATTGTCCCATAAGAGTCTGTTGACTTGTGAGATGTTACGTGGCAATGAGTTTGTCTGCTGACAGGTAGCAATTCAACATTTAGCTTTTATAAGATGTCTATTCAACATTCCACTGCTGAGATCTTTAGACTGCACAGATTATTGCAACAAAGGCTCTTTTTATGGAGTGTTTTCAGACTGTACCATGAAGACACAAATGGGGTGTTTTATGCTTAGGCAATTTATTAATGTTATTATAAAGAGAGCTGTTGCTCCATATTTAACTGGACTTTGACTAGGCTTTTCCTCAAATATTGCTAATTTTGCCTATTGACTCACTCTAAAGGTATGCATGACATGTAAATAAATTATACAAATAAAGTTTTTTTGGTTGTTTTAGCTTAGTTATTTTTTCAAACAGTAGATCACTGTAGTTTTTAGCCGATGATAATCGAAATAAGAAATGGTGCTTTTGTTAGTGTGAAGAAGGCACATGTCATGCAGTGTAACAGTGTTGTTCATTGATGTGTTAAGTTTTTGGACAAAAGTAATAACTCTTTGGTCAGAGGAATAAGGTATGTCAGTCTACACCCACAATAATTGTTAGTTGGATACACTGTTACTTTTAGCAGTTTGATTAAAAACAAACTTGCTGTCATGGAAAAGATAAAGTGCAGGTGGTCAAGGAGGGGATAGTTAGTTGGTTTCCTTACTTAGATTTCTCCAGCTTCTCTGAGAATTGGGGATCTCTGCCTCTCTACATTGGATCATTGGGACTACCAATGACCCATCTGGAACATGACTGTGTAGTAGAGGAAATTGATTGTAATTTCAACTGCCAATGATTTTATATACTGACATCAAATATAAATGTTTTCCTTTTTTGACTTGTGGTACTACATTGTGAATTTACAGCGAGCTACTTCTGGCTGTGTGGCATCCAACAGAAACAGGAACATGTCAGTGCTTGTGTTGTGTCCCAGTGGGTATTTCACCATTAGAACAAGACAGCTCATTTACTCACACTGTTGACATGATCTGGAAAAGCACTTCAGAAAGATAAGCATCTGTCAGCATGTTAGTTTTTGAATTAGTCAATTTCCCACAGAAAGAAAAAGAAAAGGAAAGGAAAGTCATGTTGTAACAGGGATATTGTATTTTATTATTCTTTTATTGTAAACATACAATAAAGGAAAATATTACAATGAGTGTTCTTTGTACTTGTGCTAAAAAAAATGAAATAATGTGTTTACAGTATGTTATTTAAATTGTCTTTGGAGCATTGATGAGCTGTTTATGACATTAAGAAATGCAAGGAAACCATATAAACCAAGTTGCTTAGAAACACTGGATTGGAGGATTCAATATTCTTGGTGCTTTAGACACAGTTACAGTTGTAGGGACCCAGGTCTTTCTAAAACTATAGTAGCCTACACTAGAGACAGAGTTTTTAAATCGGATGTCTGTGACAAATTTCCTGTGCTGGTGGTGTGGAATGTCAAAAGACTTTTTCTGAAAAGTTCTGAAAGTACACTTTTCTGTGGTGGAAAATAGAGTACATTTCTAGCATACATAATTACCTCAAGTGACAACTCTATCACTTGATGTTTTTTTTTTTCTACTCTTCTTATTTAGACAAAACGATCTGTGAGCACTGCTGAGGTTGGTGGAGATGTAATGAGCTCACCTATAGGTAAACATGGTCGATCGCATCATGTAATGATTCTCACTCCCAGAAGGGGGAGTCAAAGGTTCCATACTCAAGCTTTAAGAATAAGCTTTCTATTATATATAATTTGTTTTTCAGTCTATGCTTGAGGTTCTGCTGTCACAATCTTGGAGGAGATTGAATGATTATGAGATATTAAAATAAGGTAATAAAATGTTTCTATTCATCACCTAAAAGTATGAAGGAATATTTGACTGTTTTGGCTAGTTAGGTTGAACTTTTCTATTATGAGGCACAAGCATGAGCCCTGAAAGAAATGTTTATGCTGTCCTCTCTTTGTTTGGCAGCCCAGAGTCTGTTGTTCTCAAATCCTGCCTGCTATCTCTCTAACACTCTGTCCAGGCCCTGTTCAAACTGTATCTTGTCTTTGTTCAGTGTCTAAACAAATTAATTCAAGCACCATCCTTCGTTCATTAGCTGACTCAGAATCAGTCATTTTTACCAAGCCTATCCTCTTGATTATCTTTTACTCTGGGTAAAAGTGGGTGATGCTCCTGCATGCCTGAGCATGAAAAGTCAAACTTTTCTCAACTTCAGCACACTGGGACACTGGTTTCTGCTCAGTCTCTGTGTGACACCAGGGTGTTTTTTAACATTCAGTCTGCAACATGGCTAAAGTCATGTTGCCTAACCCTGAAAAAAACTGGTTGCCAATTTTTTAAAGGATTTTTTTTAAAGAGCAATCATAGTGAAAGCCTGCTTGTCAGTATTTATTCGAACAGTTTTTTTTAATGCGCTACGAAGAATATCTAAGTTTTCAGCAGTGTGGCAGTCAGTTTGGAATCAGCTGATCAGTCCGGTCAGCTTCACAGTCTTAATCAACAGTTCTGTCACTGTATAGTCATTATCCAACAGTCTCCAGGTTAGATGGCTAACACTGATGAAGTCATCTGGTGTTATGATTCTGTTAATGGTACAACCACCACAACCACACATATCAATATCAGACCTATTAGGAAGCCGTCTTAAATGTGAGAATCTTTTTTCTGAGTTGAGAAGTTAGTTTTGACAGACCCCCCTTGTTTACAAAAGGTCCAATCAAGAGAACACAGTGCTGCCTCCAATTAGATTTGCACGGCCCCCTCAGAGGCAGGCACTGCCTATTGTCCAGAAGATTCAACCAAACCAGAGCGGCAGCCATGCTCTCCTGGTTTTGTCTAGCACCATGAGGCTTCACTTCACTGCTTGCATACACCTGTTTTGCCACACCAAGCTTGACAGTATCATACACAAGCCTATATATACATCCACACACACACACACACACACACACACACACACACACACACACACTCTCAAGCTGTTGCACTGATGCATGACAGCTG
>JBAJHX010000001.1:29759263-29795919 GCA_037176925.1 Amniataba percoides | reverse complement strand
ACAACTGTACAGATTGTAAAGCCCTCCGAGGCAAACAATGTTTGTGATTTTGGGCTTTAAATAAATAAAATTTGAAAATTTAAATTTGAATTTTGACTTAAATTGTCCTCCCTGATTTGTCCTGTTGTAGACAAACAAATTGTCTCTCTGGTGTTGCTAGATACTTTTTGTACCTGCCACCAAGAAGCTAAACTGTGTGTACTACATGGGAGTTTCATATAATATCCCATGATGCCTCACAGACTGTCCACCCACAAAATGTGATGTGTTTTGTTCACTGAAACTCAAGACCAAGCCTTGATCTTGGTAGTGTTGGATAAAATTTTTTCAGTATGGTTTTTTAATGTCTCTCTGGTTATTGGTTTAATAGGTCTCTGCCACTTTGAGAATTTAGTCCATTTTCTACAGAGCAGAATTCAGCCATCATCGGATGCATTTGAAAGGAACAAACAGGAATACAGATTGAGGAGGGCCATAGACTTCTGCAGGAAGAAGCCTGAGACTGCACTGGTGAAGTCCAGAGATTGGACATTGATGGTTAAAACATACAGATACCTGGGTGTTGACCTTAACAACAAACTGGGCTAGTGCAACACAAATGCACCTCTCACCCCTTGGAGGCTCACCTTCTCAGGTTTGGTGTCCCAGCATTCAGTCAGCAAGCTGTGGAGGCAGTAGAACTGAACATCCTCTGGATTGCCTAGAGCTGGGCGGATGCCTTTAGAAAGCTTCTTCGCTATCTGAAGCTGGTGGTTTCCCAGCGCTGGCCTCTGTCCAGACAGCAGTTCATATAGCACCATACCATAGGAGAACATGTCCACCTTTTGGCATGTTAAGAGAAAAGAAAACATTATGGTGAGATTTCAGAATCACATCTGAGGAAATTATACATCTCCAGTCAGATTTTTATGCAGTGTAAATATAGCATTGTAGTATGTGGCTGGAGGTAGGTTAGGCATGCAGATTAAATGTAGGACAAAGTAAACTGAAATGATCCCTATGGATACATTTGGGCAAAGCAAGAGTAAATGTGAATATGAGGAGTGCAGTTATAACATGTTATGCAAACACATGGAAAAGCTTGGAATGAGAGAACAGCATGTGTAATTAGCAAGATAGTAAAGTCAGGAACAACACCAAGTAAGGGAAACTACAATCCCATACTTAGACAATAAGTACAGTAGAGGATAATTCAGAAAGAGGTAAATGACAATGATGCTTTTACTGATGGTGACGACAGAAGCATTAACTGACAGATTCCACACCAACACAACTCTACTTCAACCTGAGCTTCTCCATGGGCACCAGTCTTTCTCATTCATCTTGCCCTTCATATGGAGACCAAATACCTAAGTGGATTCCTGTCTCTGAATGATTACATACAGACAAAGAAGAATGGGACTGTTCCCAGAATAAATGGGAAGGCAAACAGTTGTAAAATGTCAATGCCTAACACAACTACCGCTCTGTTGACATCACTTGGTAGTGACTCTAGATGCACTTGATGGTGGTGGTATGCTTAAAGCGTTACAGGGGATAAAGAAAACTATGGCATATTTATCTAAGGAAGTCTTGTTTGTCCTTGCAAGAAAGCCAAAGAGACTATTATCTCATCCTTGAGGAGCAGCATATCTGAAATTCAAGGTTGTTAAAACAGCCATGGAGCAGGTTGCATATTTTGTATTAATATTGTATAGTTACTAATATATGTAGCATGACAAGCTGTTGTATAATACAGCTGAGTGGGGAAATGGCCTTCACAGCACTGTCTAATTAGCTAAATTTAGCAAATTGGATGCACTTCTCGAATCAAAGTCTTCAAAGCCCTTATAAGACAGGCAATAACAAATGACCTAAAATCACCTTTCCTGTGTTGAATTATCTAATCTTTCTAGCACCTTCTGTCTTTACTCTCCAACAGAATGACATCAGATATATATAAAAAAGAAATTATTTTAGCACAGCTGTGATATCAGTGCTACTGAAAACACAAAGACCCTACACTACTCCATCTAGTTATTGTTAGCAATTACTAAAGCCTTAGGCAGTAGCGTAGAAGAAGTTACTTTTAATAGATTACAGTCAGACAGATTTTCCTCAAAGGTAGACAGTCTGACTGACACAAAAAACAATCATTGCATTACTTAATGCAATGAAAATTCTTTCAGTTAAAATATCTCCTCACAAATGAAGACTGTAATCATGTGATCAGCATTCATTCAATTAATGGAGCACTGACTGTCATCATGTTTTACTGTCTTTAGTTCACAATGAGTACAAGCTGCTGATCATTTTTTGTTAGTGTTACTGTAGTGTCCAGATTTTCAACTGACTGGGTGGCTGTGGCTCAGGAGGAGAACAGGTCATCCACTTCCTGTTGAAGTGTCCTTGAGCAAGACACTGAACCCCAAATTGTTGTCAATGGTCTGGTCCGCCTCCTTGCATGGGGGCTTGCTGCCAATAGCTTTGCCAGACTGTGAGTCATTTGTAAATGAGTATAGAAAAAAGTGCTGGGGATAAAAATGCTATATAAATGCAGCCACATAGTCTTTTTGCAAAGATACCCACAGCTGGCAAACGCACCAAGAGCCATGAAATTGCTTTGATTTGCTTTCCTTCTACTCTTTATCATTGATTCTGTCTTTATCCTTGTCTATAGTTACACATCAAAAAGTAAAAATTAATGCACATGAGAGCTTTAGTGAAGGTCAGCAAAGTTGGTGGGTGAGGGGCAAATGATTAGTGGAGGAGGCTTTCCAGAGGATTTGCTCTTTGGAAGCTGCATCTAAAGAGGCAAGGACTGGTACAATAGTACAGTGGATATAAAAAGTATCCATTCCCTGTTAAAATGCCTGGTGTTTGTGATATGAGGTAAAATCAAATGACATACAACTATACAACATAACTACACACAGATGACACACATGTTTTTAACAATATCCACTATTTCCCTGTTCCTTCCTCTCCATATTAAGGATCTGCTCTAAAACATGACATTTGGAGATGTCTCCTTGGGTTAATACAGTGGGTGTTTTTTCAGCATTATCTGGCTCATTTATATACTGGATCTGAATCAACAGTTTAACTGATAAGTAAGCTCTTATCCACACTAGTTTTAATATCAAACCATTGTGCAGTACTTTTTATGGTAGAGAATGGGATGCGCTGAAAGCATATCAACTGCCTGTTCAGCCTTCGCTTGGATGTTTGCTCTTAAGCAAAAGTTTAAAAACCGTTTGGATAACTTTTAACATTTGAGACCTTTGGTGTCTATGTTAGAGAAACAAACCCCTTCTGCTCAAACAGGTCACCACAAGTCGATAGGAGAGGGTATATAAATTATTGTCCATTTCACAATGGACAAATGACTCATTTTGCATGATAAAGGAGCTAGAGGAAAGGTCATTCGTCGATTATCTAATGCATGTGTAAGAAGCTTTGTTATACATTTAAATTCTCTATCCTGCACCTCGCTGTAAAATACACATAAATACAACATTATCTACTTGCAATAATGGTTATCATTTATGGTTTTGCTGAAGGGTGTTTCTTATCTATCTATTCTTGTCTAGCTTCTCTGTAGCAATGTAATTTCATTGTTGCTCAAATACATAAAAGGTGGACTACTCATAAAAAATGCTATATCCATCACTTAATGTGGATTAAGAAGAGGTACCCAGCACCTTCTCATCATATACAATTCCAGGTCGGATTTCAGGAGCCTGGTAACCTGGTGTGCCCTCGACCCCCAATGCACCCTCATGGAAGGATTGTCGAGAAATGCCATAGTCAGAGAGTTTAACATTTATAGGATCCTGCACCTGGAAGAAGACACACAAATGAGTGAACAAATTGAATTATGATAGAAACAGCAAACCTGCATGTTTCTTTATCAAACAATTGTCCTACTTCATATGATTAAGGGTTGGGGGTTAGGGTTAGGGTTTCTATTTATAGTATTTTGAATGCACAACTCTCAAATAAAAACGTATTGCTGTCATATAGTAATTCAGATACAAACCTCCAGAGACCACACCAGAATGTTGTCAGATTTGAGATCACAGAAGATGACATTCTTCCTGTGCAGGTACGCTAGTCCTGCTGCAATCTGATAGGCTACTCTGAAGGTAAGCATGTGACCAAGGGGCATGTACCTGGAGCCTAAAAAGACAAAATATAACTTCAAGTTCACACAGAACAAGACCAACTCCAGGTGGGAAAATTATGATGAAGACCTCTCTACTTGCCTCTGCGCCTCTCCTCCAGAACACTATTGAGACTACCCAGGGGAGCTAACTGCAACGCAAAGCAGAGAGGATGGATGCTGATGCCCACCAGGGAGACGATGCAGGGATGCTGCAGAGAGTGCAGCATACTGGCTTCTTGGCGATATTCAGTGAAGCTCCGATAGGCATCAGCAGACTGCAGGTGTTTCACCATGGTGTCTGAAACAATGAAGAAAGAAAAAAGAGGGAGCACTAATGTTAAAAATTGATGCATTCAGATTAGAATGATTATTAAAAGGATTGCTCTGGGGGCTTACACTGACTCATTCTCACAAACCCTCTAATCCTGAACATGCCAATTCCTATAAATTTACAGTCTTTAGTCCATCTATGTTCTACTATTTAGAATTATGATGTCTGTCTTTGTGTAAGTGTGAGGGACATAAGAGACTAATTAATCACAACAAAAGATCAAGTTGCTAGCAATACCAATTTAAAACATATTTCTGTTAGAGAAACTGTGACACTGGAGAAAGATTTTTGCTGAGAAAATATTCGTGAAAATATTGATATCAATTTTTAATATTTATGTATTTCAACATACACACTTAAACTTGGTACTACCAGTGCTCAGACTCCAGCCTCCAGACTATGGCAAAAGAATACCAAGTGTTTTTATATATAGGTAAGGTGCAAGAAACCTACTCTGCTCTCACATTCGCTGCCAGTTACGTTTTTGAAACAGTCAAGGCTGCATTATTAAGAACTTACAAGTTGGTACTCGAAGTGTATTGTCAGATTTCATACATTGAAGAAGACTGGTAAACAGACAAATATTGAGTTTGACGAATATTGAGACATTTGAGACGTATTTAGTCATTCTGTACCACATCAAAGACTGAGACTTTTGATGCTTTGGGTAATTTAGTTATTTTGGGACTGTTCACACCAACGATGCTCTGCCAGTGCAATGGATGTTACTGCCACTATCCTATACTATTCAACAGTTAAAAAACAAGCCTTAAAAGTGAGCTCTAGACTCCCTCAGTTATGGTGGAAGTGGGTGTGACTGTGAAAAGCTTGAGACAAGTACGGAAGTCACAGACCATGTACTGTGAGAATAAATAGCACTACGTACAAAAAAGGAATTGTAAGAAGTCAAGCACAAGGCTCAGCTGTAGTACCAAAAGTGAAGAAACCTCTTCCCTGACATGGGTAAGATATATGCTTCACAGCTGAAGCCTTAAATGGTCGTAGAAGCAGCCAGAATGAAATACTCTGGGTATTATTAACACAAAGGAAAGGTATATAAGACAGAGATGTTTAGTCCATTGTATGTCCACTGGTCTCCGGACTGTGAGCATCACTTTGCTGTGAATAAACTTTGGCCGTGTCAAACTCAGCAACGATTGGCTCATCTCTTTATCTCAACGAAGCTCATCACAAGAAACAGATCCCGTATAACAGTGGGATTTATAGTTTAAAGATTTTGCTTATTTCTTTAGACTATATTAGCTTTTGATGCTGAGGATGTGTTTAATGGTTACAAAATGTATACAGGTAGACCGAATATCCAGTTTGTTTCATTTGTGGTTTCAATGGGATTTGTATTCATGTTATGCTACTTTTTCAAAAATGATCTGATCAGACATTATGTATGTTACTCTTTGTATTCAGGCTACGAATTCGAATACGACAAGGGAAGTTTAGTCTATTTAGGTAAAAGTTAGTTCAGTTAAACTGATTACTTTTATTTACATTTTTGCTTTATTCTAACACTTTTAAACAAACATTTAAACAAATGTCATGGCAATCGTATTAGTTGTTCACTCAAATGTCAGTCTCATGGTGGCCCCAGAGCAAAAATCAGGTCACCAAATTTGTAGTTCAGATGACTTTAGCGGATCGATACTTGATTAAAATATCAAAATCATTCTTTACTTTTCTTTATTGCATTTTAGGCCTCTCAGCATATTGCACCATGATTCCAGTTTACTATAGCAAGCTGCTCTTCAGTGTGACTATTTTGCTGCATATCACAATAAAAGCCAAGAAAAGAGTGTGCAATCTAAATCTTTCTTTTATACCATATCAGCATCAGCACATTACCAGTAAATATTATATTTAAAAGAAGCATACTAGTTGTGTAATAAGTGGATGCATAATTCTGGCTTTCAATGCACAGTTAAGATAAATTCTCCTTTGGGAGCAAATAAAAAAATCTTGCATTTAGTTTTGACATCAAATGTTGTCCATCAGCAGCTCCAGAAATAACAGTGTAAGCTTTCAGAGAGTCATTGAATGATTTAATAAAAAACAGACAAATCATTCAAACAACAATATATCTCTATACCTGTGTCTTTGCTGATGATCTGTTGACGATACCTCTTGAAGTAGAAACGTTTGATGGCTACTGGCTGATCACGATATCGGGCTCGGTAGATGATGGTCCCGCTGCCACCCTGACCGAGGATGTTACTCTCCTCCTCAGAGTACTCCAGCTGTGTCCTGTCCAAAAAAAGCCTGGCACACACACACACACACAAAAAAAAACACAGGCTGTTGTTTATTTGAAGTAACCTGCTTATCTATTTTGTCAGAGGGCTACACATACACTCACAGAACCCACTGTTATAAAATCCTGGCTCTACTGTCTTACCCAGAATGTTTCAAATAGTTTTACAATAATTTGACTCAAAGAAATATGTGTAATAGTGCTTAATTGCATGTGTCACACACAGTTTGCAGTTCTGCGTTCTAAAAAGAAATAATGAATTCTGTTCAAAGTAAAGCACAGCTACAGCTACCGCAAAGTAGATCAACAGTTAGAAGCTTTGTTATTTGTATTAGTTTCTAAAAGTTATTCTTAATGCCTGCCATTGGATCTGGTGTTTCCATGAAATAAGGAAAGATAGCTGGGGTTTGCTTTGTCTGATTTGAGGCTGCTTCAGCCACTAATTGAAGGTCTGTCTCTGGAGCTGCTAGAACATGTAACACAATAGTAGGTGAAACTTTATCACATTTGTTCAGAGGGATCATCAAAATCAACACAAAATGAAAAGTTCCAATGAGTTACTCGAATAAAGAGTAGAGGAAGATGGACAAACAAAAAAATAAAAAAATAAAGATGGGAAGAGACAGCAGCTGGGTGAGCCCAGTGAACCAAGTTTAAATGTGCTTAGTGGATGAAGCAGTTGGCCAGAAAACAACAGGGAGAAGATACACACCTGGACAAAATTGTTGGTACCCTTCTGTTAAAGAAAAAACTCAATTCACCAACAATTTCGTCCACATGTGTATGAAAGACTTACCCTTAAAGATTTGGCTAGCTGACTGTTATTTCAGGTATACATAGTGTATACATACATGGTAATTTAGCTAATATTAACAGAATATTCATCTCATCTTAAAATGATCACAATAGACTTAAACATTCATTCTTTAAGTCGTAAGCTAACAATAGCTAGAGTAGACCAGCCTGGCGATCCTTGTCTACGGGCAGTGTAGTGAAAACAGCCTTAGTTCTCAGTCAGTATTAAACTGGATTTATTCATCCACAGTGCTGCAGTCACTCAGGTAAGTTTTTAAAAAACAATAGCGAAATACACAATATATATAGTTAAACATGCTCTTTCCTGAGTCAAAAGTCTGAGGCCTTGAAGCCTAAAAATACAATCTGTCAGTTTCAGTTCATGTCTAGAGTCTGACCGATACGAATAAGATTTATCATGGATATCTCAATATTAGCATACCTGTCAGTTGATAAGTAACAATAAATAAATAAAGGCCTTGTGGAGTGAGGTGTGTACCATATTAGTGTGACTGTCTTGGGTTTGGAAGATGCGTTGTTCTTAAACCTGGTTCTAAAAATGTTTCTTCTTAATAGTCTGAATGAAAAATGATTATTCCAGTTGTGGATGTACTTTGCATATAGTTTGTTATTGTGCATGTATGTCATTATTAAACATTCATACCTTTCTGCCTTCTACAATTACTCTATATCTGTCCGGATCATACCTTCTAATCCCACACACAACCCACACAGTTTCAGTCTGAAAAATGAAAACGAAACAGAGGTTAGTTACCGTGCAGGGAAGTCCGTCATGAAGAGTTCTGGGACCAACTCTTGAAGGGCGACTGGTTGATCAGGGTGCTGAGGACAAATTATGTGTTCCCTTTCCACTGCAGCCAGCACACAGTCCTCCATGTTAAAGTAATGAACCCCTGCACCTCCTCCTCTTTCTCCATCATCTCCTCCACTCCCTCCTTTCTCTTTGACCTGGCTGGCCCAGCTGTTTAGGAGCTCAGTTTGCTTCTGTTGGCCCAGTGAGGCACAGATAGGACAGGGGGAGTACTGCTCAATGAGGAGACTCCCATCACTCTCACTGGCTGTCAAAGCTACAAGAGACAAAGATAGAGACAAAAATAGAGACAAAATGTGTATATGTTGTGTTATTTATTGTAGAGCGGAAAAGTGGACTCAAAGTGGACTCGGTGTCCAATAGATCAGAGTTGAAGAATTGGGCTTCTTTTAAAATTACTACTCTAATAAGAGTGAGTGATTTTTTTTCAGGTTATAAATGCAGCAGTAGATGATGTTCACTTAGAAGATGGAAAGCCAATAGTTTTACATAGTGTAAATATGCCTACAATACAGAATGCTGGCTTTACGGTTTTTGTACACATGTGGATCTGACAAAAAATTTTGACAGCAATGTGTCAAGTGAGTTTGGTGACTGAGACATAACCACAGTGTTCATAACCAGCACTGTAATGAAGTTTGTATATTTGGGACTTTGAGACTTAAGACTTATGTATTGTTATCCATTTGGCATCATGCACATCTTTGTGTGGAGTCTCTTATACCAGATCATTTGGTAATTCTGCTCTTAAAGACTACTTGGAACAAATGTTCAGCAGCCATAAAACTAATTCTTAACCACTAGATGCATTTAGACTGACAAAAGAGAAGAAGACCAATAAAGGAAAGTGAATTAGCTAAACAGCACTGTGAGAAAGGGCTATGGTGGTGTAGTAAGTAACATAGGAGCTGGCTATATTAATCTCAACACACTCACTCAAATCACTTTTCTCTGGGAAACATTCTGACAGAAAACTGGACTTCATATGGATGCTAGCATATCTCTGTGTCTGCAAACATTTTAATAAATAATAAAACTGTTATTTAAATAAAAAATATCAGATCAAACTATTGAAACTACTGTAAGAGAACTGGGTTACTGTGTCCACATGAACGGAGAAGTGCACTGACCAGGGAACCACTGCTCGATCAGAGAGTTGACATGGTCTGTGATGAAAGCCATGGCGGAGAAATCTCTCATCTCTGACTGGCAGATGATCTTTATGCCTCCACTTTTCTTCCTCTTCCAATTGACATCTGATGACTCCACGCTGCAGAGACACAACATTTTTTTTCCCCTTTTCTTTTATCAAATTTAATTTATGGTTAAAAACTAAATTAAATATATTTCATCCTATGTGGGTTAGGTTTTGTTCTAATTATGTTTTGTGACTTTTTACACTTGGAATTACTGAAAATGAAAGGAAAATATTGCAGTTTGAAAGGTCATGCTAAAGAGATTTAATATCAGTGGGCTTAAATGTAAGCATATAATCACATATTTAGTGCATATTCAGAACAAAGACTTCTTGTTCTTATTGTTCAAGACCTTCTCAGAATCCTAATTTGTCCGAAATCCCCTGGAATATTCAGGTTTAACTGTGAAAGTTGTGAGCCTAAACAGTATGCCTTGACAGAATATTTGCTCTTAACTTCTGTTTGCCTCCACAGGTCTTTTACTGAATTCTCCCTCTGCCAGTTCAGAACTGCCTCCCTTCTGAGGTTCTGAATCTAACTTATGCTCCACATCCTTACATTTGTCACACTCATTCAGTTGTTCATTAAAGCATTGGTCAGCATTTGCCCACATTCATAGTTTCAATTCTGACCTCAAGTAACCTCCATCAAATGTGACCAGCAGCCCCTCCTTCCAATAGATGGTCTGGCTGCGTCGGACTCTGAAGGTACTGCAACGATTCCTCTGTTGCTTTCCAGCAAAACTGTATATCACAGAGTTTCTGGTGCGCTGGCTCCTGATGTCTCTTCTGGGCTCAAAAGACTGCACAACATAACATTTTTGCATAAATGTAAAAAGTTGAGTTTGAATTATCGCAATAGGTGAAAGTCAAGAATCTGTTGGTTTCAGTACCTGCATGTCCATCTCTGTGAGGCTGATGAGCATCCTGGCGATAAGGCGCTCCCAAAATCCAGCAGGCACGAAGCTCATCTTGAAAAGTCGCTGCAGAGTGTTGATGGTCTGCTGGCAAAAACCGTGGATGTCCATGGCTGGTTTGGGGGGCAGGAGGTGGGGCAGTAGATAGCTGCAGCAAGAAGAGAGGAAAAATGAAGAGAATGTTTAAAATTGGAAAATGTTAATGGTATGAAAATGCTTCTTGGTATTGGTGCCAGGATTCTTCTTAGTTGTTAGCAGATTGCTTTCATATAGCTATTTTTCATTTGGTGCTTATATTAACTGTTGAGACATACCAGTAGTTAATTATTACACATGTAACCAGTGGATGCTATGTAGTTGTTTAGGTTTGCGACATGTGTCCAGTGTTCTAGCTTGTTGGCTACATCAGTGAGGGTCATGCGGTGAAGCCCTGCCTAGAGAGTGTGTGTGTAGGTAGCCATAGAGGTAGCATGGAGATGTTAGATGTGCAAGTTCTGGAGTAAACTGTTAAAGACCAGCTATCACGCCTCGTCTGTTTATTTCAAGACTAAACAAGACAACACACTAAGTATTTGATAGAAAGATACCTTTAAATGTTCTCTGTGTAACATTCCCAAAACATCTGTCAACAGTGACACCTGTAGTTGTTATGTCACCTGTCAGTATCCTGTTGTTCGCTCACAAGCCAGAATCAGTGATGCGACACACTCGTGACTAAATGTGGCGTTGTGCTGATAGGTTGCTTTTCAGTGAAATTGTTTCAGGCTTTCAGCTTTATCAGGCACAGTGATGTCAGCAGAGTTACATTAGCTGGATGAAGACACCAACAGTGAGTCAGCTGGACAGAATATAATAAGATGGGTTAGGGTTAGGGGTCATCTGCTGAATGAATATGTTGCTCTCTGTTGATGCTGTGTTCCTTTTTTGCTCTGGTTAATATATCTTTTTTTTGACCATGAGACATGAGACTTGTTAGACATGTTACGCTAAAATAAATTCATTTTATTTATATATACAAATTTTGCTGTGACTTAATTGCTGAAATAATTAAGTCTTTTTGTAAAAAGTCTAAATTCATGCTTTGTCATGTCTACAGAGTATAAGCAAACAACTTTTAAAATGCTAAACAGAGTTTCTAAACAGAGTTCAGATCTATGGTAAAATGTAGCTCCTCAATCAACATTTTAAATAATGATATCTAAATTCTGGAGCAGTTAAACAACTGCTAATACGCTTAATAAATGAAAATGTTTTATACAACCCCTTTGGTAATTGCATGGGATGTGTGAGATGTTTAATAGTGTAATTCCAGTTGGATGCGAAGTGGCTACAGGGTTAACTCTAACCCTTAACCTTGGTCAGTTGTTTAGGATGTTTGCTAAGGCTGGCTGTTTGTTGGGTGAATGTGGAGGAGATCTGCATGAAGGGTTTTGATTAAATAAACTGCGTGGTGAAAAATATATGGGATTAGCTATGTGCAGAAAATATTCCACAAATGAGATCCTAAGATTGTGTTAAGCAAACACAATCTTAGGATTGCTTATGGTGTGTGCTTGCTCCACAAAGCACACATCATAAAAATAACTCAATGTACAGAGAATCACCATGTATATATTCAGCATGTGAAAGTAGACAATATTTACCTGTTGTTGGCCACAGGAAGAGCAATCTCAAACTTGGTAAGAAACTGAAAATACTGTTCCTCTGTCTGCTGGGTGAACCCTGTTCCTACCAATAGCATCTGTATGAAAAGACATTATCAACAGACATCACCATACAGCAACTCAGAAAGACAAAACGTCCTGTCCGAAATTTAAATTGAGTTTTTTTCATTGTACTAGCAGCTTCCCGGTTCTCACCCTGAGGTCTTCAGCATGGATCACTCCATTTCTGGCTAGAGAGCGAGAGGACTTGAGGTGCATGATCCTCTCCAAGCATTCTGACAGCCACACCGGACACAAGAAGTAGAGGGTACACAGGCCATGGCTGGTGTCAGGAAAGTGCAACAGAGTCCCCGTCTCTATTAAGAAGTTGATAGCTGGATGTAGTTGCAAAAAAGAAAATGGAAAGGCATAAGCATGGTATTCCTTAATGAATGGCATTGTGAAGTGCATCTCCAGCCAGACATTGTGGGTCAGTTCTAAGGTACTGTTTGAATAGTCCTGTAAATGAAAATACAGAACTAATGGCTAATGCTGCTGAAATTCTACCATACCAGCATCAGATAATGTTTAGAGTCAGAGGGTGTGTAACTGTGTGTGTTTTAGAGAGTTGTTTGCAGTTACTGATACTAACTGAGAACGTTTGCCAACTTGTTAAACCACAATGTCTCATTTTCTATTTCTACATGTGTGGATTTGACAGAGCAGATAGTTGAGGAAGAAACAAGTAAAATATGCATAGGTTAATTCAGGAGGCTCACCAAAGGAAGTTTCTCAAAATACTGTAAATACTGTTTTGTGCAAGTTAAGTTATGCAAGAAATTATTTAAGTCCCAGTACCAGTCTGCAGATCTTCATAGTCTCTGATGTCACTTTCTGGGTTATGTTCAATGATGTGGTTGAGCTGGATGTCACTTAGGTATTGGACCTCTCCCTCAGCACCTCGCCTTTGCTTTTCTGATATCACTGCCTCCCGAAGTCTCAGGTAGCTTTTGGGGATCTGGTAAAGGTGGCAATGGTAAAAATCTCTGTCTGTGTGTATATATATAAATAATATGTATATATGTGTGTGTGTGTGTGTGTACATATACACATATATATATATACACACACACACACACACACACACACACACACACACAAACATAAGTAAGTAACACAGAGGGATGGCTGCAGTGCATTATCCCCTCATTTCAAAGATGAATGCACATTGGAGAATTCAGTGGTTAGGGTTAACAAGACTCTAACAAGACTCTACACACACACACGCAATTTCTAACTAGAAGAAATACTGCAGGCATTTTCCATATAATCTTCCAATATGAATATATTACCATCCTACACAGTAAAATTCACTTAAATTCCACAGTTTTTGTTGACAAAAGGGACGTTCTACAGTTCTGGTACTTGTGAATATTACAGCAGTTGGTTAAACAACTGGTACCTAAAGATTGGTGGTTTTGAGCTATTCAAATATTTTCAGCCTTCTTTATGTCAGTTATCCCACATCCAATTTAAAAATGCTTTGTCCTTAGGTGCTGTTCCCGGAAACCTTTGGAGATACTTTTACAAGCTTTCTCTATACAGACACACAATACAGAGAATCACCAGCCCCACTCACCAGTCTGCCCAGCAGTTTACTGCCACAGGCTGAGCTGCTGCTGTCTTTCATGGAGAGAGCCATATTGTAGATGAGCTTCTTCAGGCCATCCACACCCTCCAGAGTCTTACAGGAAACTTCACTGTGTATCAAGACACACACACTTGAACACACTTCAGAGAAGTGGCTGACCGAAGTGATGCTACAACTGGCATGAAGCAAATGCAAACAGTTTCTTCATATCAATAAATTAATAAAAATAATCATGAAATGTAAAATTTCTGCTTACTGCAGATGTTTCCAGGTGATGTCAGGGTAGCCAGTGGCTCGAGCCCCTGATGGAGATCGGCACAGAGCCAAAATGTAAGCTCTCAAAGTGGCCAGTCTCTCAGTACGGAACTTGGTATCGATGAGATCCAAATGTGTTCCCACAACAATCACTGCAGAGTTGGGCGCTCGCGCCTATAAGCCATATTAAGATTGGTCACTTCTTGTGGAGATCATATGATCTCAGTATGAAACTTTAGTCACATAACAGTAAAAGTTCAAGAAAAAAATACTAAGACGAGATAAGATAAGATAGCATAGCATCTGATTTGCAATATCCATCTGACTATACATGTAATTGACTGTGTGATTATTTACAAGGTGAGTTATCCTTTCACATCAGTGGAGGGGAGTGGCTTGATGATTGTATTTTACAGTTTTTTCAGTACCAAGCTGTCAATCCAATTAATCTCAAAGCCTAATCAGTAATTAGTAGCTTATGACTAACAATCACCTAGTAAAGTTTAAGTTAGATCTCCCAACATTGTGTCAGTTGACATTTTACCCTGTTTGTATAGCATTAAATAAGCACCAAGAAAAAGAACTTGTCAAAATGCTTTAAGAATCATCACACATCAGTGTGATAAGAACATGTCCTATCTCCTGACATGGACTGGATGGAGTTTGTGACATGCAGCCAGCCACCAGGGATGGTCCAGATGTTTCAGTTTTACTTTTGGGGAGTTTTCTTGTCATCTGTCTTTATATGCATCTATAGCCTGAGAAATACTTTTCATTTTCTGCAGACTTGCAGACTTACAGATGGGCATGTAGTTCCATTGATACTACAATTGAAGGTCCATGTGTGAACAGCCACACTCAAAACAATAGACTGTTAAAACTAGCTACTGTTGGCAGATAAGCCAACAGTAAGTCGTGGGAAACTTTGACTGTGGTTACTCGTCTAATATTCTTTGAAGAATGAATGAAAGTTGAAAAAGAGCAGGACAGAGTCCCTTCTGTGATAACAATAAGGCCACAGAGATTACAGATCTGTTATTTTATGACTTCTTAACATTTAACATATATAAAGAAGCAGCTTGCATGATTTTCATGATGCAGTTAAAAGAACAAAAATATACACTGGATTCATTTGAATAACTTTAATGTAACTAAAGTGTGCATTGTGCAGCTGTACTATCTAACAAAGTTGTGACCAACCCAGTTGCTGGAGTTCTACTGTCCTGCATGTTTTTTTTTTCCACAATTGTCCTATAAATTAAATTCCTCCCACTGCAAACACAAATACCATCTCTTTATTCAGCACCAAAACATTGAAGCGTGTGTCAGGTTTCCCTGTTTCCCTGCCTCTTCACTCTCACTAAAAGATACCATATTGAGTCTGCAGAAGCGTCTGTGTGAGTGTGTGTGTGTGTATATTTTTACCTCTATGTTGAGCAGCCATGTCTGTAGGTGGGCAACAGCCTCTTCTCCTACAGCTAGGTTCCAGATCACCATATACAGGGCCTTATCAGTGAAGAAACACTGGTTGACTGTAGACATACTGGCTTGACCACCAATGTCCCACAAGTTGAACATCACTGAGTCCTTCTGTGTGTAACAAGACAAAAGCCAAGTTAACTCTAAAGAAGAGGCTGGTTAAGTGAACAAGTGAAAAGTCAGGAATAAAGAGTAAAGTGACTAAGTATCAAAAAGTCAATGTCCAGTTCCATGCCTCATTTGAGTGTTTTACAATGGAATGGTGTTCCCTTCACAAAAGCACATTCATAAATCAATGTATCATAGTTTGGACAGACGCAAAAAAAATTCCAATGTATGATATGGCTTGACAGAAACGAGATGACATACAGACATGTAACTGGGAATCAAACCAAAAATTAGTACCAACTACCAGTGCTTATTGAGTGAAGATAATTTTTTTGTAGTCTTATTTTTCTAATTTATGCTGCATTAACAACAGTAAAATAGCTTTGTGTTCTCAGTTCACACATAAAAACATGGAAAGACATTTCCATCCAGTGGGTTTGTGTTGTCTTGTGATAAAAAAAAAAACAACAACAAAAAAATTAAAGGAATTTGAAAGCAATTCCCGTAGCCAGAAGCTATTTTAGTGCTTTTTCCTCAAGACAGTTTATGTGCCTTAATGGAATAAGATTGCCTTCAACCATTTCTAGGCTTATCAGCAATACAGCTGTTGTTTTTCTCTGTATGTATGTTGTGCTTTCAACCAACCAAAATATTATTCCTTGTACTAGTATTTATTTATGAAGCAAAGATCACATTGAATTGTTGATTTTTTTATATTTCTAATTTACACAGTGTAACACACATCAGAATCTACAGTACTGTAATTACCAGATAACTGACAAACTAAGGCTCACTAAGGTTCACTAAGTATGAAGAAAAAAGGTTCACTGTAATGCTAAATTCTTAGGGCTTACTCTGTTGATATTTGTGAACACAGGGTCTGTTTCAACTGATTTCACACATAAACTTTATGAAATACTGTCTACTGTGCTGCAGTTATTTTGCAAAACTTCGTCCCACCCATGGGAAGAAAGTGAGTGCGAAGGACAGTGCTAAGAAGAAGAAGTGGATGATGTGCACTGAATTAAAGAGAGAAATTATCGAAATATCGAAATCAAAAATGTTCAAAAAAATTTCATACAATATTTATGAGTACATTTTTCTTATTTAAACAAAAAAACTGTTGTGTTTTTTTGGGGGGTGGTGCCTGATGGGAATGGATTAATGGCATTTCACATCATTTCAATGGGGAAAACTGATTTGATATATGACCTATTTGAGTCATGTGGCAAATTAAACCCATAAATCAAGGCACCACGACATGCTCTATGTGGTAAACACATCACCTCATACACATCACATATGACGAGAACAGCTGATTTCAGTACACTGACTCTAACTAAGTGTGAAAATGCCAGTCTGCAATGGATGAACTTCAAGTAAAAAATTCATTCAGTCTCAATAATAATAGAGATAATCTCAAATAAACTGTGCAGTGTAACCAGGGTAACATAAATTAGACTGTTGTAATCTGACCTACAGTCTGTCTCTGTATTGCCAGTATTCATGAATAAATGAATATCCAGAAAATGTGAGCAAAGAGGAAATAAACAGAAGTCCCAACTTCCAGAGACATTGTGTTGGATAATGTAAAATGGGCAGCATTAAATTGGTGAAATTGGTGTGGAAATGTTCAAGTGAATTCAATATAAGGAGTGAGTGTGAGCCTCCACTGCGCTTACGAAAGTCATTAATTCAGGCTTTGATGCCGAAATAGGGGATGAAGCCTGTGAGAGACAAAACAGTCTCTTCCTTTCTATTGTAACATATTTAACTCTGACATATTTAACTGACTTTCATTTTTAACCCTCTCTCCCTGTCTGTATGGGTGTGGGTGTGTGGTTGTTTAATGTAAAGTTCCGTATTTTTGGGACTATAAGGCGCACCAGATTATAAGGCACAATATCAATGCAATATCATTGAACGGGTCTATTTTCATACATAAGGCGCACCGGATTATAAGGCGCATCAAGCGAAACAAAAGTCAGTACGTATACTCCGCGAGGCTCCTGACAATGGTAGTAATGCTCCTATGGTGGTAATAGTCCAGAAAATACGGTATACAGATAGATGACAATCTAAAGGTAAAACCTGAATCCTAAGCCCCTATACTGAGAGGATCTAATGGTTCTGCTATGCTGTGGGGGGACTTTACTAGCATATATTAGGCCCACATGTCCCCATAGAGGGAAGGGTCACTGCAAATCACTATTCTATGATCAAACATAATTGGACTCTACCAGGAAGACAATGCCACCACCCATATGCTATCACCTTCACAGTCACCACAGCTTGACCCAATTGAACATCTGTGAGATATCCTGAACCAACATGTGTTCATTACTCCAGTAGAGTTCACTTGGAGAATCAATGCCAAAGAATACCTAAGCTGTTCTGGAGGTAGGTGGTGTACCAACACCTTTCTAAGACACTTTGATGGATTGTCCTTTTATTTATCACGTGTCTGAGTCTGTGTGTGTCTGAATATGCTGTCCCTGTTTATCTCACGTTGCTTTTGCCTCCATTTGGTTTCTCCAGCTCCCAGGTGGAGGTAGAGATGCTACATTCTGTTGGAGTGAAGGGGGATGCTCTGCCAGTCTGTAAAGCCTCCACAAGGGCTGTCTTTCCCTGCCTCGGTGGACCAATCACAAGCATCTTCAGCAGTCTGAAAGGTTCTGCCTTTCGAAGATGTGCCTGAAGAAAGGCAAGGACAGATGCAGGACCTAAAAAGCAAAGAGGTCAAGATGAATTTTTTCCTGGGTATTGGAAATTACCAAGAAACTATCCATAGGTGACACCACTGCAAGAAACCAAACAGTAATAGTTAAATTTACGCAAAGTACTGCATTGTGTTTTTTTGTTGTTGTTTTTAATTTAAAACTTAAAATTATATCTCCTCATCATAACTTCTTAGTTTTAGGATTAAGAGTTGATACAAAATATGTGATCAGGTAAGACATATTTTATGCCTGGATTGTTACACAGTAAACTACACAGCAGTCCACAAAGAAATGCATTAAAAAAACATGAATCATTATTTCCCTAAGAATTATTGCCCAGACTGTACATAAAGAGGACCTTCCCTAATAAGCTTCCAGTTTAAACTGTGGGGGACAAAATACAATCCTTAATCTCTGAAAAAAGATGTCCTGAAACCTTATATGAAATTAAAATGAAGCCTCAGTCTTTTAAATATTGTAAACTTCAGCATTACAATAATTGACACACATTTCAAAAATTATTTTTTAAGTCAGGAGTCCTTTTGAAAAGTCAGTTGATGGCATCTTTAAAAGACAGTACCTTCTTGTCTTACATCCTGGGGAACATTAGTAATGTTGAGGTCTTCAATGTCAAGCTGCCACAGGTTGGAGAGCTGACCGAGTTCTGCTGGAAGCTCCCGGATTCCAGGATTACTGTTCCCAGAGCCAGTGAGACAACATGCATGAACAATTAACATTACTACAAGGTTTCTAACTTAATAAATTGGTTTATTCCTAATTTCACTAAATTGACCGCATATCAACTTTTTTGACTTTTGGAGTGGCCAACCCACAGAAATTTTTTACCTTACTTTTTGCATTTTTGAAAAGTCTAATTTTTTAACTTTTTACTTTTTATGGTAATAAAATATTAGAAAGAGTTCCTCTGTGTCAAACAAACAATAAAACCTAATACATTCATGTAAGTGTACACATGTTTGATTTTATCAGTTTTATCTGTTCAAATTCAATACATATTACAGTGCAAGTGATGAAAATTAACAGCAAATTACCAATATAACCGATAACTTCTTAATATCAAGATTGAAATAATTCAGCCTTAAAGTGCTAAATAGGTAATAGACAAATAGGCTGCACTGAAAACTTTGTGAGATGATTAGTGATGACAACATTCAATAAGGAATTTGAACAGATCTAGATTTTAATGAGTTATAAGTAAGGCTACTTGAAGTGCAATGTAGAGCTCAAGTTAAGAACTCTGTGAGAATCTGCAGAATGCTGGCCCTTGGTGTCTGTTACAGTAAATCTTGGCAAGTGTATATAGAAATTTTCTAGTCACAAACTGGAGCATTAGTAGAGACAATGCCACCTATAGAAAATCATATTCTATATGACTGACATGTAGTGTCTCATTTGTGGAGTTAAAGATGAGATGAAAAAACAAACATCTAGGGATTATAACGTGAGAAAGTTTACAAAAATATCTTGAGTATAATAAAAAGAGGACTTATAGGGACAGCGTGCAGGTGAAGGTTGGCAGGCAGACAGAGGAACTTACTTAGAGAGATAGAGCTCAGTGAGGCTGTGCAGACCACACACTGATTGTGGAACACACTCCAGTTGGTTGTCATTCAAGAAAAGCACTTCCAGTGAATCCCGCAGAATCATGGGAAACTCTATTGGACACCCTGCCAAGAGAGAGTCATGCTCACAGCATGTATGCTTAAACACATGGAGCAAATTATGGTACTCAGATTGTAACTAACACTGGAACATTGGAGTTATGGACTGGTGATTGGCTAAGTTGTGTCAAACATTTCCAAAGAAAAATAACAAGTATGTAGCATCTTCCACAGAACTGCATTCTTTGCAGGATGCAATTCCTCTAAAACACTGGGTAAGACTAATGTGTGAGTTTGTCAGGGTTATAAAAGTCTTCAAGCAGCCACAGGCAGAATTTTAGGGTTCACAAGAAGATTAATGAGATAGCAAAAGTAAAGTTTTGCAACAAAGTTCTCAAAGTCAGAAGATAAAAATCACTCAAGGAGGTCCTCTCATTAAAGAAGTCGCAACTAAATAATGTGTGGTTGTAAACACCATCTCAATTTGTGGAACTACTGTACAGGCATGACAAAATTACACACGCATATTATTTTTGCAATTACAAGATCTTAACAATTGAGGGACGGATAATGGCAAAATAATAATGGCACGATCAACAATATTCGAACCCTTGTAGTCCCGAAATCACCTACACAAGTGAACATTAATAGTAGCAAGGAGGAACATTGCAATCACATCGTTACATCCATTTGTATTTATAATTAAATTATTGTATGTAAAGCACACCCACCTGGGTCTTGGTCCCTCCTAGTCCATGTAGTCAAGAAGGCCAGCCTCCTGGATTTGGGCCCTTCCTCTATTCTAAAAAACAATGTAAAGCTTGCAGTAACATGTCTGCTAAAAAAAGTACACTAGTATAGTGCAACAGTTTAGTACAAACATGCCAACTGTCCTTACAAGACAGAACAATGTAATCAGTAATGTAAGAATGTATAAGGGACGCCTTATAGGGAGGCGTTCCAGGCATGTCCCGCCGGGAGGAGACCCCGGGGAAGACCCAGGACACACTGGAGAGACTACATCTCTCGGCTGGCCTGGGAACACCTCAGAATCCCCCCAGAAGAACTGGAGGAAGTGTCTGGGGTGAGGGAAGTCTGGGCCTCTCTGGTCAGACTGCTGCCTCCGTGACCCGGCCCCGGATAAGCGGTGGAAGATGGATGGATGGATTAATGTATGAGTGAGGATAGACAAGAATTCTACCTAAAGACTAGTCTGACACAGAAAATAATATTCAATACAAACTTGCACACAACCAGATGGTTTAAATGACAAAATTACACTCTTTATCATCACTTTATAATCTGTAGTAGTTCACCAGTTTTCACTTGTCAGAATCTCATCTACAATCTTTGTACACAGTGTATAAAATGTTTACTGAACTCGAGAGAGTGGCTGGGTTGCTCAGGAACAGCTGCACTGTGTGTAAACACACAAAGTATTGTGTATCAGTTTGGACCTACTTGCCCAGCTGGTTCTTGGAAAGATCGAGGGTCCTCAGCTGAGAGCACTTCCACTTACTGGGGGATGGAAGTGTGGCAATGTGATTTCCACACAATCTCAACGACACCAGAGCCTGATGGGAGGATGAGTAGGAGGAGGGGTGAGATACTGTAAACCACAGATTCACATTTTCCTTTTTCCACAGCTGGCTGACTCTGCGATTGGTCTGTTCAAACAAAACCTCCAAACTTATCTTTATGTTTTACTGTGCAGTCATTCAAGTCAGATACTGACAAATTCAAGGTTCTAGTGGCTTTAAAGCTAAATAATGATTTGAAATAAAGTGTAAAGCCAAGTCTAGCAGAACACAAATGACATAGAGATAGATATAATGTTTTGAAGCAGCAACAGCTCCTGAAAGAAGTGAAGATAGTTTCTGTGTATAACTTAAATTCACTGAGCTGAGACTATTGTTATATAATAATTTAACCACTGGCCACTTTTTGCACTAAAATATCTCTTATGATAACTTGTGCTGCTACTGCACATTGCTTGTAAGAAAACATATAAAAACCGTGTTTTATTCTGTTTCCCTTTATTACTCACTAGTTCTACATTGGGTTGCATAACTAAAGTGGTCATGATTTTTCATGAGAAAGAAAAAAACTCCTAAAAAAACTCCCCCTGTACAATATCACATACACTTTTAATCAGGGTCTCTGGACATCTGTTATCTGTCTTTTCTTAGTTTGTTAGGTGATAAAGTACAGTTAAGCCCAGAAATGTTTGACAGTGACACAGTCTTCATTATTTTGCTTCTGCATTCCACCACATTGGATTTGAAATGAAACAACTAAGATGCAACTGAAGTGCAGTCTTTCAATTTAATTTAACCCTTTATAGGGCACTCATTGAAATACTTGGAAATTCAAAATTTCAACTCCAGACCATCATAGGTGCATGTTATAAGACATTATTCCTTAGTTTACTTTTTCAAAAATTTTCAGTTTTATGGTCCAAATCTATATAATATATATGGTACATATATGGGAATTTATATGGGTCGTCTGACTATGAAGGGCCGTTCAGTGAAGTCGAGAGGCAAGAGAAAGTTTGAGAGACTCTGGGCCACTGCTGATTTATCAAATGTTGTGAAATCACTATTTGGGATGTAGTCTCAAGACTGGCTTGGAGAAATCAAGAGGTTCTGCTACCTCACTGAGAGGTAGGAGAGCCTCATTTTTGAAGTGATCAAATATGATCACTTGCCCCATAAAGGGATTGAACAAAATATCCTAAGCAGCTTTTAGGAATTGTTACCATTTTTATACGAAGTTTCCTCATTTCAGCAGCTCAAAAGTAATTGGATAAATTAACATTACCATACATGTGTACATTTGTAATACTTTTATGAGAATCCTTTGCAGGAAATGACAGCCTGAAGACAGGAACCCATGGAAATTACCAAACAGTGGTTTCCTTTGTGATGCTTTGTCAGGCCTTTACTGCAGCTGTCTTTTGTTGTTGTAAGTGCAAGTTTTGTCTTGAGCAGTGAAATGCATGCTCGATCACGTTGAGATCTGGTGATTGACTTGGCCACTGCAGAGTATTCCACTTTTTTGCCTTAAAAACTCCTTGGTTGCTTTCGCAGTACGTTTGGGTCGCTGTCCATCTGTATTGTGAAATGCTGTTCACTCAGCTTTGCTGTATTTGGCTGAATCTGAGCAGAAAACATATCCCTATACACTTCAGAATTCATCTAGCTGCTTCTGTCTTCTGTCAGACCATCAATAAACACTAGAGGCCCAGTACCATTAGAAGCCAGGCATGCCCACGCCATTGTACTGCCTTCACCATCTTATACAGAAGATGTGGTGGATTGTAAGCTGTTCCAGTTCTTCTCCATACTTTTATCTTCCCATCATTCTGGTACAGGTTGATCTAAGTCTGTCTTATCTGTCCAAAGAATGCTGTTCGAAAACTGGGCTACTTCTTCACATGTTTTTGTCAAAGTCTAATCTGCCCTTTCCATTTTTGAGGCTGATTAATGGTTTGCACCTTATGGTGAATCCTTTATTTTGCTCTCTTTAAGTCTTCTCTTTATGGTAGATTTAGATACGGACACACCCACTTCCTGGAGACTGTTCTTTCCTTGGGTGGATGTTGTGAAGGGCTTTTCCTTCACCATGGACAAGACCCTGTGATCATCCTTCACTGCTGTCCTTCATGCACTTCCAGGCTTTTTTGAGCTCCCAAGACCACCAATATGGTCTTTTGTTCTTTGAATGTACCAAACTGTTGATCTGGCCACCCCTAACATTTCTGCTATCTCGCTGATGGATGTTTTCTTTCTTCAGCCTCAGGATGGTCTGTTTCACTTCCATTGAGCTCCTTGGACCTCATGTTTTGGGTTCACAGCAACAACTTCCAAAAGCAAATGGAATCAACTTCAGACCTTTTAACTGCTTAATGAATGACAGCTTAACAAGGGAAGCGCTCACACAGCCTCCTGAGTAAATTGTTCAATTAATTTTGGTCCCCTGGAAAAAAGGCACCTACATATTGAAGAGCTGTAATTCCTAAACCCTTCCTCCAGTTTGGATGTGAATACTCTCACTACCTCTCTACTTAGAGCCTGAATGTAAAGGCCATATTGATTATATAACTGTATCTTTAAGTTTACTCACAAGACTAGCAGAAACCACAAAAAACTATATGCTGCTTCATATACAGGAGACGTCAAGAGTGAATCTGTTGCATTAAAAGCCTGCATGTTGCTTTTGATTTTATTTAGGAAAGTTGCTGCTGCTAATACTGTAAATACTGCAGGCTGTGAGCCACAAGCTCAATAGTGTAGTTTCATTTGATGATAGATGATGACGTTCCTTCTGGTGTTGCAAGTCATATGCAGTAAACTCCAAAAACTACATGCATCTTTCTTGCATGAACTTGATAAATGCCAACTGCACATGAAATTGTGTTTCACCCACAAAAATATAACATTTAAAAATATGACCAACACTGACAACACAGAAATATGTACTGGTTTTACATGAATTTAAAAGATTTGTCTTGCTTAGCAAAGCAGTCCATAATGAAAATAGGAGGCAGAAAATGTAACAGTGGAGATACATTCTGTTATAGATGATGTCACATTAACAGGTTTTGTTGTTAGCATTTCTTTATAATAAGTTTTCCTGGATATTGACATGCAAGAAGTTGCTGATGTTAGAGTATCACAATTTCCTACTGCTTAAGTGTATAATACCAAAAACATCTAGGACATGATGTCACACCTCTTCCACTGGCAGCAATGATGGACATAGTGCTCAAGAAATCAGGATGTGGCTGGATCACTCATAAATCTCATTCATATCAAACAATTCTAAATGACTGGTGGATAACACAAAATCTCTAAAATTACTTGTACATGAATCTTCAGAAAGAATTTGTTTATATGTTGTACTGTAAAAAGTATTTTGAAAAACTCCACATTCCAATCCCAAATTGTATGTTTTCCATTATTAGTGTTGGCATAGTGCGACATACATTTGCAGGAGAAGAATGTAAATGAATTGATCTAAATATGGAGCCAATTGCACAGCAGCAGTGCCATCTAGAGTCTACTTAAAAAATAACAAAGGATCTGGCTACTTTGTCTGTTCTTTATTTCATATGTCAATTTTTCATCTCATATTTTTGTTCAGTGCATTTAACTATAACCTGCACTTCACACTGGGGCACATACAGATGTACAATAACATAACCAGATAATGGTTCTTACCTCCAGTTCAAAGATATATGAAGGCAGCTCTTTCAAGCAGTTGTCAGAGAAGTCCACTTCCTGCAGCTGAGTCCTCCAGAACATGGAGATGGTGTTTGGAAGACTCTCGATCACATTGGAGGAAGCTCTGCATTGTTTCTGTAGGGCAGAAAAATGAAGAATTTAATATGTGGAAGCAATAACTTATTTTTTATTGTAGATTTCATTTGAATAATAAATATCTATTGGCTAATCAGCAAATATCTTTAGGGTAACACTTAATCATTACATTGTAACACCAAGTCAAATAAACTATCAATATTTCCATTTAGGAAGGATAAATGAAGTCCATCAATTTCACCTGTTCTTGTACAAATGAAAATGACAAAAGGTGCACTGGAGAAGAAACAGAAAGACAACCCTCAAAAAGGGAATGGTTTTGCAGGTTGTGGACATACACAATTGCTCTCTCCTTATCCCTCCTGATTAATTCTTCTCTAGTTTTGTATTTTCCTTGTACTCTTGTCACTGGTAGCATGAAGTAGTACCTGCAGCCATTCAGGTTGTACAGGAAGTCAAGCTCCTCCAGGATGGTAAGTAGTGCTGAACCATAAACGGGTATCAACCCAGCAGCAGAACCACTCCTGCTCCTTTGTGTGAGGATTAAAAGAAGGACTAAACTGTCACAAACTCATGGTGGCAAAGGGGCTGATCATCCATTGGGACTTGCACCATACAGCTGGATTGGCATTCGACAGAGAACACCAGAAATGGCAGGTCTGCAATAGGTGCCATGTTCTCTTCACCCAGCATGACCCCTTTGGCGGTGGGAAATGGAAGATGTAATCTTCAGAGCCACTGTCAAACCTTACGCTTGTGCAGTCGGTCCGGAGTTCCACCTGGTACAGAGCTATGCCTAATGTGGCATGAGTGTCCAGCCTCAGGAGTGTGTAGGCAGTTCCTGGATGGTACTGATGCCGTGGACAAGCCCTAAAATTCCCCAGACCTGAATCCAATTAAGATCCTGTGGGATTATATGCAGCCAGCTGCCAACAGCTATTACGAGATGTCGAGTTATTGTGTCGTATAAGGCATAAGGCAAGGTCGGGATAAGGCAGGGGTTTGGGACCCTGGCATGAGAATTCTGTCTGTGTACTTGTCATTTTAGAGACCACAGATTTTAGATAGCTAGCTAGTTAGATATATAGACAGACAGAAAGATAGAAAGCTGCTCTAGATAAAGAGCAGTTGTGCAAAATGACAGTGTGTAACATACAGTTGTGCAACAGGTGATTTGTACACACTTGAGTCCAGCACATACAGTAGATGTGCATGATCAAGTGTGTGTGTCCAAGGTGCGTGGTATGAGTGTGAAGTAAGTCCATAGCTCTGTGTTTGTTTATCGCTCTCCCCTAGAGGTTTTGAAGAGCGGTATGGCGTGGTGGAGGAACGATCTCCTCAGTCTGTCCGCGGAGCAGGACAGTGACAACAGTCTGTCACTGAAGCTGCTCCTCTCACTGGAGATGTGTAGTGGATGATTTGGATTGTCTGTGATGGACAGGATCCTGTTCAGCATCCGTCACGCTCCCACAGATATCAGGGTATCCAGCTCTGTGCCAACGACAGAGCCTGTCTTCTTCACCAGTCTGTCGAGGTGCACTGTGTCCTTCTTCTTGAGGCAGCCCACTACTGTGGAAGGCACTCGCTACCACAGACTAGTAGAGGATCAATAGCAGCTTCTTGCAGATGTTGAAGGACCCAGCCTTCTGAGGAAGTACAGACGGTGCTGTCCTATCCTGCACAGAGCATCTATGCTGGCAGTCCAGTCCAGTTTATCATCCAGCTGCTCTCCCAGGTATTTGTGGGTGTGTACCACCTACACAAAGTCCCCTTTGATGATGACAGGTTCTGGGTGCAGCCTGGGTCTCCTGAAGTCCACCACCATTTCCCTGGTCTGATTGCCGTGTCGTCCGCGAACTTCTGTACACAGCAGAGCTCTGAGTTGTACTTAAAGTCATAAGTCGGTGCATTTTAAAAAATGACTTTTACAGGCTGAAGGCGGGGCGGAGGAGGCTAATTATTATCACAGATGATCTGTATCATATTCTACTATCAGGACATGGTGACAGTTTGGGTGAATGCAACTAAAAGTAGAGTTTGAAAAAGTAACCTACTGAACTTTTAAGTTTAAATAGGCATAAAATTCAGAACAACAAAAATAATAAAAGAAGTATTATATACATTTGTGAAATGTCATAAAATGTTCAACAAATGTTTAAAAATTCATTTATCTCCTAAAAAACATATTCGGTATGGTAGAACACACTTGATATGACACGACTGAGTGTACTATTGTATGTACTATAAAATTATTGTGGTGATGGGGTTCCTAAAATGGCAAAGTAAGTGTACTATTACACAATTATAATGCAATATGTCAAATAAACACCATACAGTAATCCAGTCCAGGACATCAAACATGGACAACATCTATTTTGATTTAAAGAATAATCTTCCGAAAGCAAGAAAACAGGAAGTGCATCATAATCAGTTCTTACCAGTGGACAAGCCCAGGGTTCTGGGAAAGTTCTCAGTTTGTTCTTGCACACATTGAGGAAGCTCAGGGATTTCAAACAGTGCATGAATGCCATAGGCAGACTGGTCAGACAGTTGTCGGACAAATCTAGTTCCTCCAGTTTACGAAGACCAATCCAATTCGTAGCTGACAGAATGAAATTACAGAACACAACCAAATTCTAAGTGAGACCTGTACAAATGACAAATTAACGACAAAAAGGTTGCTGTTACTCTAAATCAATTTGAAATGTTTTTAAAGGGTAAATTTAAGGGCAAATATATGGCAACCTCACCATCAAGCATAAAGGGTTTAAATTGATGTAAGAAAATAAATACCTATTTTCTGAGATTTAGAAGACATCAGTTGGACTTGCTTGAGGTTCTTGAAGACATTTCACCTCCAATATGAGAGGCTTCTACAGTTCTACCTGAACTACAGTCCTAACTACTTAAGTAGGGTCGTTGAGTCCTGAGAGTTGTTAAGGTCATATGCAGTTTGTCAAGCTACCTGGCCATCAGAGTAGGTCTTGAAAATGTTATGACAACTGACAATAAAAGATAACTTTTGGCTCTCACATTATAGACAAGTATAGTTTTTCCTGAATTCTGTTTTTCACAGTGACCTTCATATCATTTCATTTCATCGGGGCATTTATAGAATAACTTGCAAGTGACCACCATTAACAAAACAAACAGATAATGTTTCTATGTTTTTAAACATAGAGTTTGCATTACAAAACACAACTTTTGAAACAAGTTTCTTTGTTTGCATGTATCATCATTTTTATCTCTATGAAGCTAGTCAGTATTCTGTAGCAGCAGGACATTTGCTAGCTTATTTAAAATACTAAGCCATCCCTCTAGATGGCCATCAGGCTATGTTTATGATTGGTGCAGCAGTTACACTACATTTGAAACAACAAGCAAAGCCGCCGTCTTTGGTTGGCATTTATGCTAAATTTAGGGGTTGCCATACTTAACACCCTTGCAGCTCTTGAGCCACCTTTTTCAAAATGACCTTGGCATGCAACTGACCACAATTCAGATAAAAATCTCTTTACCTGTGTCAGATCTTGACTCAAATATTTTAAGCAAATATATACAATAGTTACATATAAGCTGAGTTGGAACATACTGGCAGGAACCTCAAATAGGACAGTGAGCTGGTTCTTGGCAGCAGAAAGTCTCCGGATGCGGGTCAGATGGAGAATTCCAGGTGGCAAACTGGTTAGTTGGTTTTGAGATAGATTTACCTCCTGCAAACTGAAGCAAAGCAAACAGCAAGGCTGACTGTGTGGGAGAAAGTTTTCTCAACAGATTTTACTGAAAATACGTTTACCCTTTCACCTTAAAAAGAAAAAAAGGTTTAATATCCTACAGTGACCATATATGAAACAAAAACAACTAGGTTCAGCATCTCTGTCCTCATAGAGGACTTGCCAAGGTTAGATAGACTGGTAAATAAGAAACTGTTAACTAACAAGACACCAGGATAAAATAAGTGAACATTGTAATCGACAGTTTGAGTTATTAGGGGCATTACTGGCCAGGAAAACTATCCAGATCCTCTATTCAAAACATTACATGTATTTAAAACATGTATTTTAAAGTATAAGTTCTGTACTTTTACTGGTGATTAAAAACTACGGTCAAGGTGGAGCTCATATGAACTAATACTTTTAACTATACTGTTGTAACAGTTTTATGTTTATTTATTTGTTCATTATGTAGCATGATCAGTTGCACATAGACAACCAAATGGCAATGTACCTGGAGCAGATGACCTCATGTGAGTTGATAGCAGCTGGCAGACATTTCAGCAGGTTATTAGAAAGATCTAGAGACTGCAAGTGGATGAGACCCCAGGGTACAACAGAGGGCAGAGCAGCCAAGCAGTTGGATGACAGATCCAGGTGTCGGATACGTGAGGAGACATCCATGAACCAGTCCAGCTCCAACCAGGGCAACTGTAGACCATTCCAACACACACTGACAGCCTGCACACACACACACACACACACACACACACACACAGAATATTATATCATGAAGAGAGCTGAGAACAACAAAGATTTACAGAGGTTCATGTAACTAGCTTTAATTGATAGTATTATGCATTTGATTACCGTACATTGTAATACTTAATCTTACATGAAAGTGAATATATTAGCAGATTATATTGACGTTCCTCACATATTTTGTCCTTGGGAGGTATACAGTATGATAACAGTTTCATATGGCAGTGGTAAACCTTTTGAAAACTATTTGCACTATTTGGTTGCACTTTTATTTTCAAATCCATTCTACTCGAGATCCAGGGCTTCCCTGGTTAGTTCAAGGCAAGTAATGGGAGCATGTGGTTGCCAAGCTGAATGCTGTATCATCAATGGAAATAGTAGGAAGGCAAAGAGGAGAAATAGGCGAAATGTCCCATCAGATTCTATCAGGGAGAACTAAAACAGGGCTGTGTGTTAAGGATTCAGAGGCAAACAGATCCACCTCTGCTGTGCCATACAGCTACTATATTTCCTCTACAATATCCAGGTGGAGTCTCCACTCTCCTAAGGGAGGTTTCTAGTGGGAAATAAACTCTACCAATATTTTCTATGTCCCTGGCAAGTACATGGTTTGACTGAACAAGTAATGGGTCAATATGGAGCCCCCTGGACAACTGACAATGTGGGAAACCGACTAACTGACCCTATAGAACATGCCTGCAGGACACTCCACTCTAGAGGTGTGCCACTCAAATATGAAAAAAGGAATTTGTGGAGTGCTATAGCATGGAGCATAAATGTCTATCGTTTTCTGTGCTATATGTTGCCTCACTGCTCTGTGCTACAATATTGCCCCCTATCTGGAGATCATAGGGAGGAGAGCTTCCAGCATGGCATTACAAATATATTCTGTAATGTGACACTATGGCTCACAGGGGTAGGCATCTCACAGAGGTGCCCAGATAGTCATAGTGGATGTTGAAATAGAACAATGAATTTACATAGAGTTCAAATTGCCTTTATTGTTGTATTTTTAAAATTGTTGTTTGAGTAGAAAAGAGTGACGACATTCAGCTCACTAAGTTTTGTAATATCCTGCAGACCTCTTTGAGAGATAAGCTATTCATTGTTGGTGTCAAAAGCGGAGGAGGAATGAGAAATTGATCAATAAAACAAAACCATTCTGCTCTGTTGTACTTTGTCAGAAACAAACAATCTTTGCCTGTCTGTTTCTAAGACACAGACCTCTACTCCTTCTTTATTGGAGGTTTCCTGTAGTTTGAGTCTGAGGAGGTGTTTACTGAAGGCTGGATGGTCAGTCAAGGTGTATGAGGAGAATCCTGCTCCATTCTGTAGCAGAAAGCAAGCTATCTCTTCATTACCTGCAACACAAAACACACTACTCACTCCAATACTCTGCCACTCTCTGTTCTCAGTCCCAGTTCACAGTGGACACAGTGCTCACTCCAATCTTTCATTACCAATCTGTCATTGGTAACCTTTCAGCATTTCTACATATATACATGTTTCTAAAATGTGCTTTAGTTCAACATTTTATTATTTCATTGTACCAAAATGTGGATTCTGTCCACATAACCACTTCATCTACCCCTTTCCAAGAAATTATAGGAACTGTAGTTCCATAAATGAGAGTAAGATGATCCCCAAATGAAAATCCAAAGAATAATAACAGAAATGACTAGATCGATTAATATACATTTTTGTACATGTTGTCCACATCCATGTTTGAATTTTGTCTGAGGGGGGTCTACAGTGCCACACTTTGAAAGGCAATTAGTTGACCACTGTGATCATCCTCAAGCTGAGGGTCAGTTGACTACTGATCTAGCAGAACCACTGCCCAATTCTAAAATTAGCTGGGGACAACAATTTGGGGTTTGCTAATTTCAGTCTTTAAGTGGTTTTTCCTTGAGACAGTTCACAGTTTACTGACAGGATGAGTGAATGACCGAGTGAGTGACTGATGAAGATCAGTGGTCGGTGGAGTGTCTGAGTTTACTCATTGGGTGTTGCTCTTGCAAAATGAATAGCTATGAACAGTATTCTCTGAAGCACCCTGGAGAATACAAACGACACATAACATGATGAAGCAAGTATTAACAACAAAACACAGCTAGGCAACTCCACAAAGTCAAGGAGCAATTGTAATAAACTGTAATTATTACTCTAGTATAGTTATTTATTTTAGTGTTATATCTATATGTTTGTATGGATTTTCTTCTTAATGTTTTTTAGGATTTTTTAGTGAGCCTTAGTCTTAAGAATTTCATTGCCAGTAATTGCTCAATGTAATTTGTTGTCTTGAGTCTTGAATCTTGAATCCTGAATTTTGATCTGGCTGTTTCTCAGTCAACAGCAAGGTGAAAACAACTTCACATTCTCCACTGACATGTGCTGGAGACACAGCTGCAGGTTTGTCACAGTTCTGATTTTTATCATGGCAGAAACACAGGCCTTGAGCAGTCAGACTGGAGTAGGTTATTTAAAGAATTTCTTCTTTTTAAAGTTTGCTGGATGCCAATTTTCAGCGCAACTGATGCAGCTCAGTTCATGGTAACAGGGTCAAAATCAAGCAGGTCTGGGGGTACATCTAAGGAAAAGAAGTTTAATCCAAAAAGGTAGAGGAGAGCTTTTGCCTTCCTCTTGTTTCATGGTCTTCCATAAAAGGGTCAACAGTGATTCACCATGTGAACGTCTCTAAAGTGACGGGTCTGCAGGTCTGCAAGGCCTAGAGGTGAACTGGTTTCTAGTTCACACTGTGGCTGTGCTGGACCTGAATTGCCCACCCTCTGGTTCCCATGCCCGTCTCTAAAAAAGTGAGCTACAGCCTCCCTCTTTATGTATGTACACACTGCAAAAGGGCTGGCTAATGTTGAATAAATCTATTAAAGAGCTTGGTGGAAGTACACTCAGTCATTCACATCACTGGTCTCAGATTTTGTATCAGTGAAGCAGAAAATCCAAAATGTAGTCTCGTTGTTGCAGTCATCTGCTGTGTTCTAAGTACAGACAGAGTCTAGAATTAATTCATGTATTGGTCTCTGTACCTGCTTGCACAGCAGCATATAATGGCAGCCCAGTGATTACAGCAAACTCATCGCTGTGGAGAGCACAGTCCTTGGCATCAGCATCATAGCCATGGACCAGCAGCTTGACCACATTCAGGTGGCCCTGCTGGCAAGATGTGGCCAGCATACAGTTTAGCAGGTCTCTCCTCAGACATGGACCTGTGAAGAAGCCAGAGACACACCACCATTCAGAAGAAATTAGTGGACAGGACAGCCACATAGACTACACTACCAGTTTCAAACTGGGATAAAAGTGCCAGATTGGGTCAGGAGTGCCTTCTCACAAGAAATAATTACACTGTGACAACATTACTTTGAGAAAAATAAGAATCTTGTAAGCTTTAAATAACCTATACAGTTATATATCTGTATATATTCAATATATCAAATATATACCAGCTATATTGTGGAAGTTGAGTTGGTTCTTTTCCTCTTACCAGGTATAGAATCCAGCAGTTCTTTGACAATGCTGGTGTGGCCATAGTATGCTGCTAGGACAGCTGGGTTGGCATTGGATGGTTCCTGGGGCACTGTGATATGGGCTATTTTCAGGAGGTAACACACACTCTGCAGATCACCATGTTTAGTGGCCATGCGCAGGAGGCATACCTATAACAACACAAAATGAGAGAATCACTTTTTGTGACCAGATGGAATCTGAAACCCCCTAAAAGAGTTACTTAAAAAATTAAATACTTCAACATTCACATACTGAACTTACAGACATACAAAATTAATTTAGATTTTTAGATTTCAGATCTAACAGAGGTATACTGTAACACACTGTCTGACTGTGTTCAGTAAAGCAAAAAAAAAAAAGTTAAATACAGATTTGTACAGGCAGCAGTGCCGTTGACAGTGCCACTGTGATCTATATTTTGGGTGTACTCACTCTGTCAGTGTTGGGTGTCCCTGCACTGTACTCCATGCAGCATGCTTGCTGGATCAGTTTCCCGGCAACCTCTTCCTTTCCGTCTTCATATGCTGCCTGTATGTTTTCCAGTGTGGGAGAAGGAACCAGTGCAGTACTGGTCTCCAAACCTTCCACCAATGATGCCTTGGCTCCCATTTCCACCCCAGGGCCTGAAAGCCCAGAGGACAGACACACACAGAAAAAAGCTGTCAGTGAGAGTAAATAAGACTGTTTCTGAAGAGTAAAGGAAGGCTTTGGGCAGCTGGCTGCAGGCTGAACACATCTTGTTACTGTAGTCCTGTCAGCAGTATATCCCTAGAATTGGGTCACCTTATTAGAGAATGCTTCCTTGGTAGCTGAGTGGATTAGTGCACATTGTGAAGGGGGTGTAGCCTCAGGCTGCAGGTGGAATAAGCAAAAGACTGAACTCATGTTACACACCAAATATTATGTTATTGTATTATATTATCAAAAAGACACTCAAAAGTTAATATATCGCATTCAGATCCAGATTTCAATATTAAACCTAATGATAAATATGAAGTATTGTGTTTTTCCAGCAAATGACTGTTGATTATTTTCATTTAATGAGGATTTATGTCTAAAACAATAAACTATGAATTAACAGACTATGATTCAAACTACAGATAAATAAAAACATTCTATATTCTTGCCACCTCTAATGTGCTTCCTCCTTTTTTTAAAATATCGCCCTCCTGCAAGTAATGTGTTTTATGAACAATAGCCGAGTATGATCATGGAACATTAACCTAGGAAAGAGATTCTTTTAATGAGAGATATTAACATCAACTAGGATAATAAATCAATTAGAAAAATACCGTATTTTCGGACTATAACGCGCACTTAAAATCCTTAAAGTTCTAAAAAATCGACAGTGCGCTTTATAATCCAGTGCGCCTTATGTATGAATTCTGGTTGTGCTTACTGACCTTGAACTGATTTTATGTGGTACAAGGCGCTCAAAAATCTGTCAAAATGTTTTAGTACGACTTTAGTAAGCTACGAAGCTGCGCTGCTTGATGGATTGTTGGAGCATTACGGCCACCGTAGTCAGGAGGCTCGCGGAGTGATACGTACTGTGTGTAATGCGCCTTATAGTCCAAATATGAACGTATATGAAAACAGATCAAAAATAGACCATTCATTGACAGTGCGCCTTACAATCCAGTGTGCCCTATAATACGGAAAATATGGTACTAAAACAGATCTGATCTCATCATTCTAGACTTAACCAAACTAGTTAAAAGGTTTAATATCATCATCATCTTCATCCGCTTGGTCCGGAGTTCCCAGAGTTCCCTCACCCCATACACTTCCTCCAGCTCTTCTGGTGGGATTCCGAGGTGTTTCCAGGCCAGACGAGAGACATAGTCTCTCCAGCGTTTCCTAGGGCCTCCCCCCAGAGGGACATGCCTGGAACACCTCACTAGGGAGGCGTCCAGGGGGCATCCGATAACGATGCCTGAGCCACCTCAGCTGACTCCTCGCGATGCGAAAGAGCAGTGGCTCTACGCCGAGCTCCTCTCGAGTGACTGAGCTTCCCACCCTATCTCTAAGGGAGCGCCCAGCCACCCTGTGGAGGAATCTTGTATCCGCAATCTTGTCCTTTTGTTCATTACCTGAAGTTCATGATCATAGGTGAGGGTGGGAGCGTAGATTGACCGGTAAATCAAGAGCTTCGCCTTTCGACTCAGCTCCCTCTTCACCACAACGGTCAGGTACACTGACCGCATAACTGAAGACGCTGGACCAATCCATCTGTCAATCTCCCGTTCCATCTTTCCCTCACTTGTGAAAGAGTCCTCGAGATACTTGAACTCCTCCACTTGAGGCAGGACCTCTCCACCCACCTGGAGAGGGCACACCACCCTTTTCTGGTCGAGAACTATGGCCTATGGTTAGAGATGATGATTCTCATCCCAGCCGCTTCACACTTGGCTGCAAACCACCCCAGCACATGCTGAAGGTCATGGTTTGATGAAAGGAAAACATCATCCACAAAAAGCAGAGATGAAATCCTGTGGTTCCCAAGCCAGACTCCCTCCGGCCCCTGGCTGCGCCTAGAAAGAATATGAACAGGACCGGTGAAAAAGGGCAGCCCTGCCAGAGTCCAACATGCACTGGGAACCCTCTACACCAACGATTGCACCTCAGGAGACCCAAACGTGAAACTCTTAAAGTTTGCAGACGACACAATTGTCATATGCCTCATCCGGGACGGAGATGAGTCTGCATTCAGACGAGAAGTGGAACAGCTGGTCCTCTGGTGTGGTCGGAACAACCTGGAGCCGAACACGATCAAAACTGTGGAGATGACAGTGGACTTCAGAAGGAGCCCCCCTACGCTGTCCCCCCTCTCCATTCACAACAACACGGTGTCTGCTGTGGAAACTTTCAGGTTCCTGGGTTCCACAATCTCCCAGGACCTGAAGTGGGAGTCCAACATCGACACCATCAGGAAAAAGGCCCAGCAGAGGATGTACTTCCTGCGCCAAATGAGGAAGTTCAACCTGACACAGGAGCTGCTGATCCAGTTTTACACCACCATCATTCAGTCTGTCCTTGCACTTCCATCACTGTGTGGTTTGGATCAGCCACCAAGCAGGACAGGAACAGACTGCAAAGAACAATCAGGACTGCAGAAAAAAATAAGCGGTGCCAGCCTGACCTCAATTCAGGACTTGTACGTGTCAAGAGTCAGGAAAAGGGCAGGCAACATAACTGCAGATCCGTCACACCCTGGACATAACTTCTTTCACCCCCTCCAGCAGGCGCTACAGAGCACTGTATGCCAAAACAACCAGACACAGGAACAGTTTTTTTCCACAGGCTGTTGCTCTGATGAACATTTGACACCAGTCACAGTCTGATTCATGAACATAAACATCCATAACCTC
>JBAJHX010000001.1:29731637-29753740 GCA_037176925.1 Amniataba percoides | reverse complement strand
TACAGATTGTAAAGCCCTCCGAGGCAAACAATGTTTGTGATTTTGGGCTTTAAATAAATAAAATTTGAATTTGAATAAATTTGAACATACCAAAGCTGGTACTGCCATCTAATGGCCAAGAAATGTTTGCCTTCCAGCTACTAGACGTGAAAGAAGATGAGTTTAACACTGCCTATGACACAAGATGTTTTAAATAATGATAACCAGAACAATTATGACGAGGGGACCAATGAAATGGCCAGACACTATTACAATAATAATTGTTGGTATATTCCTAAACACTCTACTCTAACACTCTACTCCACCTACTTAATAAAAACTCCATGAACAAAAGCTGTAATATTTGTAAATATGCTTGAATTACTATGATTGAACTTTAAATAAAATCATTATTCACTCTTTTCTCAAATGAATACATTTAAAGCACATGTATTCATTTCTGAATTCTGAGCAAACGTTAGGATAGGACAAACTGAAACATGATTCTATGTTTTGTAAAGAGAAACTATTATTTTATAGGTTTACTTCATTAGGATTAATGCCGTATTGTAAATGGACTGAAAAAAAGGTCAGTGTTTCACTCTCTTCACTCTGTCACCACACTTCCATTGTTACATATCAAGACATTTTAAGCCATATTTGAGCACTGTGACACCTACAGTATGGGGTGCTACTCAAAGGTGATCATTATAGTCTGTCTCTTGTTTTTGCAGTGTTTGCAATATTCTTCCTTCATCCAAGGTCTCCAGTGCATCATATATCAGCATCCTTGGCTGCTCTTGCTGTCACTGAGGGTTGAAGTTCAGTGCCAGAGGTGATGACCTCTGACTTGTGCCAAATCCTCTGTCTCCCTGAATTGCATTGTTTTTCATCAGATGCATGCTTTTGTTCAATTCTCATACTGCAGCTGGTGGTCAGGGCTTGAACAGGAGCTAACTCTTCTGGATTTAAAGGATATCACTCTTCTAAATAAAGCATTTTCTTCTGCTTTAACACATCACATTTCTGTGGAGTATGAGCATCTTTTTTTTTATATCTCTGCAGGTCTGTCTGTTACTGACATTGAGCAGCCCTAACCAGATCCTCAGGCAGCCTTTATAGCAGGCTATATAACAGGCTTTTTCCTACTAACTGTGATCTAAGATGTGTGCAGGAACAGTGTGCCATGGCAGAACAGGTTTGAAACACAAACCCAAACATACTGTACACAAAATAGTGTCAAACACAGAACCAAAACTAAATAACATTCAAGATTCATCCAATTATTGTTAATACATTAAAAGCAAAAATAAACCTGAAACATAAGCGTTTTAGAAAAAGATATAATGAAGGAGGCATTGTGTGTTGTAAAAAGTTAAAGTGGGTATGTGGGCAGAGATTTTCATAATTGCTTAGTGTGTGTGGAAAATAACAGTGTGTAACCTTTCTGTTACACTGTGTGAGTCACAGGTCAGAGGCAATCTCAGATCTGTGTCCTCAGCCCACAGGCCATTGTTAACTCTTTTATTTTATTAACATATAGTTAGTCATTAGTGATAATTTCTGTTACTATGATGTAACATATAGAGAGTCCAATCACTCTTAATAATCTACAGAACACAATGACAACTGTTTTCATATTGTTTTGCAAAGGTCCCATGTCTGTGTTGACAGAACTGTCCATTTAACATCTTCATCCTCATCATCTATAAACAACACTGCATTGTTCATGGAATCAGTACCATGAACAATGCAGTGTCATATTTGTAGCAGTCATATTTGCTCCCTTATCAAAAACGCTCAGACAGGAACCTTTATGTTCCATACTTAAAAAATCAGTAAAATCAGTAGTTGTCAAAGTGTGGAGTAGCGTACACCCGAATGTAGGACAGGACTAGAAAGGTTAACCAAGGTTTACTTTATTGTGGCTTACCAGCAGGCAAACAGGCAGGCAGGTATGACACATACAGACAGACACCACATTCTGCCCAATGTTTAATCACTGATCTCTGCACCATGAGAGGTGCTACAAAAGATTTGGCCTCACATTTCACCTTGAGGTCTTTAAAGACCATGTGAGGACCTGCAAAGAAGCTCCCTCTCTCTGCTAGACCAAGTCACAATACTATTACACTCTCATTAGCAACCAACATCCAGCAATAATAATATCCCAGAATTCTCTTCTCCACTACCAACTGACAAATGTGCTCTGACCAACTAATGTGCTTTGTAACACTCTCCACTCCACAGGAACACTTGTTTCAGCTGCAAAATGGCTGCTGTCAACCCTTCTGTTCTGTGTGCATTTACAGTATCTGTATTAAAATGTGTTCTTTCTGGTTCAGATAAAATATTCAAATACAGATAATGTATGTACAACAACACATACAACTAATAATAATTAACAATTAACAAGCATATGTGTGCTTGTCCAGAGTAAGATGAACATTATTTCATGCACATTTTTTGAAAAGCAGTCTGTCATCCCTTTGGCCAGTCAAAACTAATCCATAGAAAACTTTATGAAAAAGGTGAGAGGAGCATCAGCAGTAGGGCTAGGAGTCGGTTGACATTTGTGCTGATAATAGATCAGCTTTTCTGTACTGATGCAGAATCATTCGCCAAACATTGCAATTTGTTGCAGAATCAATTATTTCTCCCACCCAATCTACAGTGCAGTGCAAAACAAAATAATTAGAAGGATACCATTTGTTAGAGTTTATTTTAAAAAAACAGTAATGGTCATAGAATAAAAGGAAAGGAACAAATTAAAGTAAGTGACTTTAGAGCAATGTTTGAGTGACACTGGTTGGAGCAAGCAGCAGTGGGACAGCTGAGATGTCAACATGCGAGAATTCTTTCATTGGCTTCTCTGCCTCTCCGTTCTGCCTCATTGGCTCTATCTGGCAAGAGGATGAGGTGCTTTCACTACAAAATGAATTTTTGATAAAATTACACAGTTAACAGCTGGTTATCATAAAAGGGGCGAAGGCCATCAGAAAGAGCTTCTTTGTTCTCTCAGAGTTCAGCACAAGGCAGCTGAACGTCACACAACTGACCCCTGATAGCTGCTTGCCTCTTGGACCAAGCAATAAGATAAAGACTCCCTTGAGAGAGCCCAATGGAAATGAGCCAAGAGCAGCTCCTGGAATGCCTTCGGGTTTCCTGGGGGATGAATGTTTCATTCATCTTGCAACAATAAGGTACAGGCCTGAGTGTGCCCAAAATGAGACAATCTCAAACTATTTCCTTCACAGTACATTTTCAAGAAAAAAAACAACAGGATCCTGTTTGCACTTGTGAGTTTTAATATATCCAGGTAAAGAAGAAAAATCAGAGCTAAATGTATCAATTTAACACACACACTCAGCATTCAGACAGTAGAAGCAAAACAAAAACGTATTTTGTATTTTTGCATATATCCCTGTTTTTCAGCTTACCCTCAGTACCTATGTATAAAGCTTGTAATTACACTAACAGGTAAGTTAAAACTAAAGCTAGGTTAAATTGAAACCAATTCTCATGTCAAACATAAGGCCATTTGAAAACTAAAAGAAACACAGCTTATTAGTTAAATGTTCTCACTGGAACATTCTCAAAACGCTTACTAACAGTGACACTTGTAGTTGCTGTACCTGCAGTCAGCATCCTTTTGCTCACTGTCCCTCGTCACAAGCCAGCATCGCCCACAAGAGTGACGAGACATACTTGAGACTAAATGTGGCTTTGACAGGCATCATGTTGGGAGGTTGCTTGCCAGCATCTTTCTCAGAAAAGCAAAGCAATGTTAACAGGGCTGCATTAGCTGGATGAAAAAACTGGATGAAAACGATGGGTGAACTGGACAAAATATTACAAATGTTTTGTCTGTGTGTGTAATTGTGAGTCTGTGTTGTGGTTTGTGCCACTAGTTTTTACATTAGCTTAGTGTATTCCACTTACTACAATGGTATGGTCCCAAAATAAAGAGATTTTTCAAACATTTACTTTCAATAAAAAGATCAAAAAGAAATAACTACTCTATGACATGTTGTGTTTTATCAAATCTGTTAAGTGTTTGTCTGTCATGTTCTGTTTCTTGTTCTGGCTTGTCAGGTTTTATTTTGAAATCGTAAATCTCATTTCAGGCCTATTGACTTCCTGCCCTTGTGTGTCTCCCACCATTGTGATTGTCTGCCCTGCCCTGATTGTTTTGACCTGTTCCCCATTACCTTGTGAATATATAGACCATGTCTTCCCATCTCATTGCCAGATCGTTTCCTACCGCTTGTCATGTCCTGTCATGATTCTTCATGTCTGCCCCTCGGGCAGACCCATACAGATTGTAAGATTGAGCATTTTTATTAGAACTTTAAAAAACTGCCCTGTCTCCTGTCATTTGGGTCTGCCTGCTGTGTGCCAAATGTTACATAATGCCAATTTGTAAAAGGTCTGAATTCATGCTGTAATGTCTAAAAGATGACAAACAGTTGCTTGTTTACTGAATGGCGTTCACATCGATCAGGACTATGCTATTATTATCATATGTAGATTCTCTATTAACTTTCAAAATAATGTCATGTATTTTCTGCATAAATATGAAGTAGCACCACAGAGCTAACTTGGTGACGAGAGGAAAGGCATGCAGGACGTTAGAACCATCCCAAGTCCATTACATAGAAATCAGTCTACAGGCTCAACAAAGTCAGGGATTAATTAATTAATTTTTAATGTATGTCGTATTCTATTCACACAGTGGGAACAAAAACACTTTTATCAATGCCGGTAAATTCATAAATGCAGTTTCTTTTTTTGCATAGATTATTTTAGTGTTTTGGGGCAGCAGAAAAATCTGTAATTAACAGCTGAAAATCTTACTGATCTCCAATAGATGAACGTTTCCTGTGGCTTCAGTGATGTGCAAGTTACTTTAAGGTGTGTCAGTCACATCGCTGCTTGATGTGCTAACAGATGAAGCACAGAAAATTTAACACACTCAACCATACTGCGATGCTGGATGTGGTGAACTAATCAACCATCAACCAGACTTTGTTTTACCTCTGGAGACAGACAGGAGCGTTGTATTCTGAAAGCAAAGTGCACAGAACAAAATATAAGCTTTAACGAGATCAAATAGGCAGGAAGGGTTCCATTTATAATTGTGTCACAAAGAGCCCCTTAAAATCTGCTGAGTATTGAGCCGATGGCAGAAATTTGTTAAATGATCAAAGTTTCTAGTTTAAAATTCTAGCTGAAGAATTTAGTTTAGAGGAGTTTTAGAATTAGTACACCACTGACCTGACAGCCAAATATTACAATCAAGCAGTGAAAACAAAGCAGTGAATACGAGATTCTTCATCAGCCAGTGAAAAAAAAGATATATTACACTGATGAAAAAAAAATAGGTGATTTCTTTCATGTGTTCATCAAAAAGGGTAGAGTGAAAAGTAACATCAAAATTCTTTGTGTAGTTTTGAAAATAATATGAGGTCAATAATCATTCAGAAACCCTGGATCAAGGTATTTTTAAAAGTTTAGTTGGCAATTTGTATTTATGTTCCATTTCTCTGAAAACATGTGCAGAGTGTATTACTTAGACGTCGCCTGGGAAAAAGAGCTTCTTTTCTTATATGACATTACCAGGAGATTTACAGGATTTTGCAAACATAAGAATCTAATGGAGTTAGGTATTCATATTTTTAAGTATCTATCATGGGACACAAACACACATATTTTATTTAGGTGGGACAATATGGAGGTCCTGTATCAGGTAGGAAAGGAAGAAAGATTTTGATATTTTCAGACAGCACACAGAGCTGTACAGACTCCTGACAAAGCTGCTATTGTTCCTACTGTCTGAAGGCTTGCTGGCCCACAGAGGGATGGCATTGTTTTTTCATGTAATGCTACCAGTGATTTGTTCAACGATAGCACCCTACGTTTGGTAAAGTAAGACAGAAGTATATCACAGCCACCATTAGGTCACCTCAGCTCAGTGTACTTTTTGATTGAGTCCTGCTGAGAACAAATGGAAGCGAAAGCAGAAACCACCTCCTTTAAGACAGCATTCCAGAAGAAAAAAAGAGGGAAATAAAGAAAGAAAAGGGAAAATGCCTTTTGTAAAACGATACTGAGCTCAGGAGAGAAGCTTGACAGAAGAAGACAGAAGTGCCATTTTCAGATTCTGTTGCTATTATATTTGGTATTTGGGTGGAGGGGAATCAAACATGTATGAATTAAAAATGTCATTGCCCCTCCAAGCTCAGCAGGCACACTCATGTGCACAGCTATCCATTGAGAGGTACTGGTATATACGTACATCACTGTTGATGATACTTAGTTTTCATACAGGAAGAATAAAATATTCTCAGACCATCTTCAAATCCCAATCAAATAGTTCTAATTAATGTGAATATTTAATTAGGTATTCCTTAGACATGTTATAATTATGTAATAAAACTTTAGTTTGGCACTGCAGATGACTGCCTCTGTCTGTTGCACATAGTTTACTGGTTTTTTTTTTATTCAGTGTTTTGCTGTAGTACTTGGAGGTCTTTCACCAGAGGAACTGATGATCCATCACTTTCTTGTACGCTGCTACCATTGCCTAGGACAAGGGCAGATTATGTATCATTCACTCTACTCAGAAGGCGATTGGCTGCAATTTCACATTTTGGATATGTATAGCTTCACTACCCTCAGGTGAAAACAAAAGATTGTGGTTGATTTTTCCCACCCCAGACACAAACTTGTTGTGATCCTCCCTTCCAGCAAGAAGCAGTGATCCATCAGGATCAAAACCTCATGAAATAAGAACACTATCTTCCTACGTTGGCCAGTGGATTTAGAAGTTAAAACGAACGTTCAATTAAAAACAACAACAACAACAACAATAGAAACAACTCTATTTCACACTGGCTTGTAGCAGAAAGAGGGAAACCTAATCAGAAGCTGAGATTGCTGGTGGAGAATGGGTTGACAAGGGACAAGAAAGATCCCAAAAAACTAAATGACATTAGCCCAGCCACATGTGACCACTGCACACACATTAACATGTGAGAGGGAAATCAAGACCCGGGGGTGGGCACTGCATAACACACCACAAAGGGGGAAATCACAGTGGAAATATAATTTACAAGCAGGAAATGTTACATGTTTTAAATTTATAAATATAAATTACTTTCAAGTACTTTAGGGTGCATTATTGATACTGATATGTATAGTATAAAAATATTGTAAATCTGAAAAATAAACAGGGTGACAGTATTCAGTAATGACATTGAGGCTGCATATTAAATCCATTCCCTGCTGCATTTATGCAGAATTTACACTGGTTTGACACTGTGTAGTGACAGTTTTTGCCTTTTGTTCAAGCAGAAGCAACCGACACTACTACACTTGAACTTGAAGGCAAGATGATAACAATTGTTCTGAGCAGAGAGACTTCTGACAGAAAGGTCATCTACAGTAATGGAAACATGATGTATGATGTACACCTCAATTCTTTCCTCCTATTAAAAAAAATAATATTTTTACAACTTATCCTATCATTGGGCTGACTGCATAAATGTAACCATTAGAATAGAAGACTAACAACTTTCACTCTCACATTCACACACTACGGACAATTTAGAGTTGCCAATTTACCTAATGCATGTCTTTGGATGGTGGGAGGAAGCCGGAGTACCCACGCAGACACAGGGAGAACATACAAACTCCACACAGAAAGTCCTGCTAACACAAACAAAGTAAGACATTTTATGTTTAATAATATTATGTTTAAGTTGTGGATTTTTTACTTCTGCTACTTCTCTCCTCTATTCTGCACATGATGATAGTGAAGATTGCACACGTGGATCATTCCTGTTTGCAACATGTAGAACTAAAAACCCAAGTACTGATCATCCTAGTCCTCATTAAGTGACATTATGCTTTTTTTCATTACAACACTTGGCCCAACTGGAATTAATGAATGATACAATTACGCTTGTGAGGTGGACATGCACAACGTAGAGCCATAGTCGCAAATCCACAGGTATTACTGAAATTGGAAGATTTAGTTTTGGCCTTATCAGCCATCTCCAATACATAGCCTATATAACTTAAAAAGTGAAGCTATTTTCAAAGTAGGAATTTTGTAGGATGTAACCTCTATACCTTTTACCCTCTCATAGTATATATATCACATACACAAAAACAAAAATTGACAGCCCAGAAACATTAGTATTAGTTTATTCACACATTTATTATTTTTTTACAATAAAAAAATCTGCATATTCTGTACATTCAGTAGTAAATGGCGTGGAAGACGTACAGCCATTTAATAGTCACATAAGACATGAATGATGTGTTTCCCTGACTGTGACAACCAAAGTCTTTTGAGGAACCAATTGAAGAAAGCTGTTATTGTACAGACTTACACACACCACATATAAACCTGCTGCTGAAAAATAGCATTATATCAAACTCACAGAATATTCTGGCCCAATGAATACCTTCAGGGTTAGTTTTCACAGAGATCTTATACTTCATTATAAAAATGATTACTGATTCAAAAAGGAGGAATCTGCATCCAGAATTTTACTACTCAGAATGTATTTTTTAAGAATTAGCTGCGATAGTAAACATAGTCATTCTAGTGATGGTAAAGTCAGTAAATCTAGGCAAAACTCATATTTTCACATTTGTGAAAATAGATACCTAGTTTCACAATTACCCCACGTGTTATTATAGTTCCATTTCAAGTGACTCCATCTTTATAGAGGATAAAGCCTACAAAACTGTAATTCAGAAGACAGTCTTGCCTCACAAAGACCAAATTATTCCAGATTCTTCAAAGGTGCAGACAGGAAAATTCTAATTTAATGTGATATCTTTCAAATCTATAGTGAGTAAAAACTTATCAGGTCCCTACAGGTTCCTTGTGTGTCACACTGTGTGGCCGAATAAAATTTTGGTTGCAAATTATGGTATTAATTTAGGTGAATCTAGATGGAAAAAGACAGAAGACAAATGCAAGAAGAAATACATCGTCCACTCACATTTTCAAAATGCAGCAAAAAAAAAAAACAAACAAAAAATCGGCTTAGCTATAGCACACACAAACATATTTAATAGTGCCACCTTCAATAGTCAATTTGCTTGATAATGTGACATTTGTATGTGTATGGATGCCTAGAAAGTTGCATTAGACACTGTGTCCCACGTCATTTTAAGCTGTATTCTCAGTTTGCAATGTTGAAGCAACATTCACTTTGTGAAAAGTTGGTCCTTTGTATTGAATTGATTAAACTGTCAGTAAACTTGTCTCAGAAGGACATCTTGGACCATTGTTTTGGATTACAGCACACTGACAGGTTTTAGACCTCAAGTGGAACGATGGGGCAATTTAGTTTTTTGTTTAGCACAAGCACAAGGAGTTAATGCAGTAAAATAATTGATTTCACGCTTCTCTACTAATAGGCATGTGACTGAAATGCTAAAGAAACACTGCAATGTGCCAACAAAGAAGAATGCTGGCTAGTAAACTTGGATGTATACAGTGGAGGGCTCATAGGTAAGCATTGCAATTTGATTTGACTTGTTTTTAGACCTCAACAATACACGTAATGCATCTTGGTGTGTAATACTGAATGTAAACCTTTGTTTGTTTACATCTCCTACAGAGCACCTTTCATGACCAAAGATTTCACAATATTTCACCCATGACTCTAAATGCTTGGCATTATTTGAACACACTGCGTAAAGAGGCCTTTAGTAGCACAAAAGGACACACTGGCACCATCCTTCACATTCAGGGAAAAGAAGGCTGCATTTAGAGGACCCTTTAAAATAGGATCATCAGTCTGGTACACCACTCAGTTTTTTAAGGCAGACTTAGGCAGCAACTGAAAGAGGATGGAGGAGTATATAGATGTGGTTATCCTAATTAGTTATCCTACAGCTCAATAACTTTTCAGTGTAACTTCCCTATTCTCCACACTTAGACAGTGAAGGGGAAATGACAGGACATGCAGCCTATTTGCAGTCTTCTTTAAAGTAATTTAATTATGATATCGAATTTCTCCCAGTTTACCTGCACTCTTTGCATTTCAAAATAAGTATTTTTCACTAAATGTCTTAGCACAAATCTGCAGGTAAACAAGCCAATTTAACTATGAAAATAATACAGACATAATGATGCACGTAAACACTCGTTTACGTTTTAGGAAAAACAACCACATAATTTCACAATTTATTTATACACATGCAGAAACAGAAAAAAAAACCAAACTGTCCTGTCGCATGGGCATTATTTAGACCACAAATCCTACTTTTTATTTTAAATTATGAGTATGAAAAATTCACAGTATAATCTCCAAAACAGTTACCTGCAAGAGAATGAACTTTATGAAAGCACCCAACATGTCTGGCATAGAAATCAAAGAATACTTGATTACAAATCATTATTGTACAACAGAGTTTTTGCACTCAGACACACGAAAATGAAATACTTGAGTCAGACCAAACAGATCACAATACTTTCTAAACTTTAAATACATTTAGAGTACCAGAGATCATTGCTTAAATAAATTCTAAAAAAATATCTGTTGTTCATGTAACATATTTACATTGACTGTAGCTTCTAGTGATTGTGTGACAGTGTTATCCAAAAGAGTAAAAGACCTTATTATTAACAATTCCATCAACAACTGCTTTAATGAGAACCAAGTTCTATCACAGTGCGCTCATTCCATACTCAAATGTACTACAAACACTGTAATAATGGAAAAAGTAACTTCACTGTTCAGCTGGTAGTATCAAACTCATAAGTTCCAAAATCATTGCAACTGCAAGTTATTTTCTTGCTTGTGTTATTATGGAATATAAAATGTATCACTTATACCTGCAGATCATTAACACTTAAGCAATGTTTGATGATTATGTTTCAAAGACACACTCCCTGATTTTGTTGTTACTTTAAAATTGAGTTCACAAAAAGTTGGAGACTTTGTAGCCTGCTGAGATTGAGTTGTTTCGTTTTGCTTTATGCATTCGTCCTTGACTTGTCATGTTGACGTTATGCTTGGCAGACACTGCACAGATTAGGCCTAAGCCTAAAACATTGTTTTCCCCCAGACTGTTGGATATAGTTAAATCATTTAACAAACTTGTCTTTTTCAGAGGTTTGGAAACATAAAGAATTTTTGACCAATCACTACTGGATGATGAAACAAAATCAGGGAGTGCACCTTGTAGAGTGTTTTTTTCCAATGATCATCCACACTTTGCTGATTTGAAATCATTGCAGCAACTTAACTTTAGCTTCCTATAGCTCAGATTAAAAAAAAAAGGTAGGGGAAAAGAAATTAAATAAACTCATTCACAAGTATGTATCCAATGACAGTCTCATCCTGCCAAGGTGAAATCATGCACATTTTTACAGCAACAAAGTAAATGGTTATAATGCTAACTGTTGTAACAATGCCATCTGCTGTCAAAAAAACCCCCCAAACTTTTCTCATATGATGTGGATCAATTTCCATTCTTCAGAAACTGTTCCAACTGTAAAAAGGCTGAAATAGAGAACAAAAGCAGAAAACTCTATTTGTAATGTGTTGACCTGGACAAACAATTTGGACTACCAGCAAGTACTGTGATTTTTTCTTCCAGACAAGGAGCATAGTGATTGCATAGTCTTTATAAATGATTGCAGGGTTTTTAGCCACCATCACCTCCTCTGTTGTTGCTTTCACACATTGTCAAACTTATGTTTTAAATAGTCTTTCATAACCTTTGCAATTGGTAGATCCTCCAAAAATTTCAAGCTTTGAAGACCAATGCAATGTCGGATTTTTATTCGACATAAGTCCTGTAGAGTCCGAGGTTGTCCTGAAAAAGGAAGAGAAAAAGTCTTTAACAGTAGAATAACACCTGACAGGAAGCTCATTACAACAGCCTGACAGAGATATCAGAGGGCCACTTTTATCAGTTGATTTAAGCTTATTTGAGCTATGTAAGTACTGGTGATTAATGAGTCATAACCAAAACTAATAGAAGGTCAAATTTATACTTTTTTATTTTGGCACTTGATTTTTTATGTGGGGGAAATTTTTTTTGTAAAATAAGTTTTTTTTTTTTACAAGAAAACAACAAAATGTTGAAAGACTAATAATAGAAGTTTTGTTTATTATTTACTTGCAAGTTAAACAAGGATTAATCAACTAATTGAAGAAATAATCAATAGATTAAGATTAATCGATAGAAAAAAAAATCGTTAGTTGTAGTCTCAATGGATTTGAAAGACCACAAATCTAGACTTGTATTGCTACAATGAAAGTGATGATCAAATATGAAACTTACAACTAGAAGATTATGTTTAAGTGTTGGATATCTTTGTTCTGCTGCAAGTACATGTTTCAGTACCTGGAGTGAAAAAAACCTAACAACACTGACTTGTACAGCAGTTGAAAGGCACTGGGTGCCTGTCATTCTGTGTGGGAAGAGCCTTTCATGGCATATGAGTTAATCCAGGAGGTAGAGGTGTAATCAATAACCCAGCAGATATGTGATCTGGCTGAGGGTTTAGAGTCTCTGAAAGGGCCTGTCTGAAACTGTGCACAGCTCTTTGATATCTTTGATATCAAAGTTCAGAGGGTAGTTGAGGAATGCAGCCATTGTTCCTTCGAAATCATAATGCTTCGGGTAATGTGCTCTCCTGTTCCTCCAACCTGGGATTGTTCTGTCACTGAACACAGGTCATTATAACCTTGTGCTGGCAAGCAGCCCTGTTTTACTCTATGCATTTGTCTTTTTTTTCCTCCTCTCAGCTTACAATAAAAATCACTTTTGGTTCCGAACTTGGAATTCTTTTCTGTGCCCCATCTACTTTCACAGATTCCTTTTTATGGTTACAGACAGTAACTTTTCCCGGTGCTGCACTACATAAGCCTGCAACTCGGGCTAGTATCCATGTCTGCAAATAGTGGTCAATGAAAAACTTAATGTCACATAAATAAATCCATCAAGTCAAATAAACCAATTTCTTATCACAAGAAATTTTGCATTTTGAATAAAATATTCTTTCAAAATGGACATATATATATAAAATGTATCTGTAAAAGTTCAGAACTGGCATTGCCAGAGTAATTAGATTGAACAAATGTTTTTGTCTGATTGTCTGATCTGATTGCCTACAGTTTGGAGGTATTACAATTTCACATCTATGGAAGATTTTAGACCGACATGTAAGAAAATCCCCTTTCCATAAGAACAAATGACATAATCTAAACTTTTATCTTCAAATCTATTTAGTGATGTCTGTCAGTCTCTGGGGTTGATCTTGCTGCTATGTCTGTTTTTCTTTCTTTCCATCTACTGTATTCAGGTCTCTCTTGCAAAGGAGATCTTGATTACATTACATGAATCAAGTAAGACTCTTCCCAGCCAGTTACCAGCCTCTCAGCATTTTCTCTAGATACGTATTTGGCTAAAGTTGATGATGGTGTAGCACAATTTAATTGAATAACTAGACTTTCAACTATTTTAAACATAAATAACCACTGTAAACACCCAAATCAGGCTATATATAAAATGTCACAACAGTTCAAATAATAAACATCAAATATTCAGCTTACCAGGTTGTGTGATACTTAGACGAAGACACCTTATTGCATATAATAAAAGTGGCATGGAGGTGTATGACATTAACTGCAAAAGTAAAAGCTATGTGTATTAGTTTAAATTCCCAAACGTCCTACAAACACAATTTTACTTTAAAATGCAGAGGTGGATCTGGTGTGCACACCTCCACACATGTATGTTTAAATTCCTTCCTTCAGTGGCAAGTTTACAGACATTATTCAATTATAACAGATCACACCAGTTAAGACTGGTTGGAGGAAACTTACATGTTAATTCACTGTGCTGCTCAAGGCTACACTGGAAGCTGCCAGCAACTTTTGAGTTTGGGATTTTTCTTACGTGTTACTAAATGCAGGTGTTTCCATTTGAATTGATCTACATGCTTGAACAATCAATAAGACACCTTTTACCGTCTCCTGTTCTGACAAATACCGGTGTGTTCTGGCAGCACTATACATGTAATCTACTTTCCGAAATAGTTTGGATGAGTGACTGTTTTACATGCCACTGCCAAATTCTAACTACATTTGGCAGGTGCTAACATCAAGCCCTGTGTTTAGATTATCTTAAAAAAAAAAAAAAAACACTTGAATGAACACATTTATTTCTGCCTATCACTTTAAGTTGTGATAGTCAGCTCACACATGTCATCAGCGTAAGAGCATCAGTGGACATGTTTTTGCTAATCTAAGTTTCAAACTAGATCTAAAAGACCTAGGGGAGTGAATCATAAAATTAATTACAAAAATAATTTACTTGATTACTTATTTATAGGCTCTACAACTTAATAAGTTGGTTCTACCAAATACATCTATCCAAATAGTTTTATAGAGTTAGAAAATAGAGTTTTAAATTGTTAGTCGAATAAAATCATTAGCATTATTATTACAATTACAATCATTACTATAATTGTTCATCTTCTTTTTATTATTATTTTATTGTTATTATTATAATTGCTGTTATTCTGTGTGATAGGTAGTATGTTGGTGAGACTCACTGGTGACCTCCTGAAGAAAGTCCAAACAGGGCCGGCTGATCCCAGACATGCTAACAGATACAGCTACTGGTGTCTGGCCCTCGTAGTTCCTGGTGTTCGTATCTGCCCCGTACGTGTAGAGCATCTGGGCGCACAACACATCATCCCTGAGGGCTGACAAGTGCAGGGGAGTCTGACCGTCCTCAAGACGTCCGAGATTAGTGTCCGCTCCCCTCTGCAGGAACATGCGGCAGTATGAGTGATTGCCTTTGATGACAGCATAACGCAGCAGGAAGCCATTTTGAATGTCAATGTTGGCACTGTGGTCCAGAAGGATCCGCACACAGCTGGAACGTTCACGAATGATGGCCAATTGTAGCGGTGTGGTCCCTTTGTCACTCAGAGGGTCCACCTCAGCCCTGAACTCGAGGAGGAGGCGTACAAAGGAGTCTCGACCGTAGTGAGCAGCCACGTGCAGAGGCGTCCAGCCATCATTGCTTTTTGCATTGATAATGTCACTGCGGAACTCAGATTCTAGCATGAGTCGGGCGATGCGTGCTCTGCCATGCATAGCAGCATAGTGAAGTGCTGTGAAGCCACCAATAAAGTCCTTCACTGTGGGATCAGCTGCACAGAAAAGAGTGGAAAGGGTGGAAATGAGAGGAAGGTCATATAAAGCGGGAGTTGTGTTTTGAGGCTATAAGTGACAAAATCTGTGATCACCTGGGACTCTAGAGTCTACTTAAACTCTAACTGGTCACTAAGAAAGTTATGACCAGTTCACACTAAATAACACTGTGCACTTGGTACACTAGTTCAGGATTCTACTGCTTTCACAACTTTAGAACAAGACACAGAACAATGATTTTACACAATATTATAAGCAGTCTTTTCCTGGACATTTTTCAGAGAATTTAAGAGGAATGATCTTTACTAACAGTAGCTCAGTTTCCATCCATATATCTGACACATTTTGACCCAATTTACTAGAAAATCGCTAAATTGCTAGTTAATGAAATGCTTGTTTCCATCCTCTGCCATTATGCATAACATGTTAGTTTGTTCATCAACCAGTAAGTGGTGCCAATTCCTCAGTAAAGTGTTTTTATAAGAAGAAAGCTGTAATGAGATTACTTAATTAAATGCAATCCCAATCAAGCCCCAAACAGTGAAAAACAATGTGGAAAACATGACAGAACTGGATCATTCCATACCAACTCACCTGGGACCTCCCTCTTCCTGTTAATAGAATTTCTTGAAAAAATACATATGAAAACAGATATATTTATGGGACCTTGCAAAATTCTACATCTTGATTCAAGATCTATTTTAATTATGAATTCTTAAAGTTTCATCATCTAATCAGTTTTGCTCTTCTTTGCATGTGCATTTATGCTTTTTTATGGTCTTAACGGGACTGTCTTATAAATTCATACCGAATATCAAAGTAACCCTAAGGATAATATCCAACGTGTATTCATTCAACCAAATACTGATTCTGTGTTTCTATTACATAACTGGGACTTTAAACTAGAAGGTAAAAGATCACCCCCTGCCCCTCCAATCCTACATGCCAAAGAGGCAATGTTTTTTATCATCTGTGATGGCAAGGCATTCCCAGGTCAGATAACATATCTCATCCTTCCAGTATGTTCTGGGTCTGCCTCAGGGCGCCCTGGTTGGATGTGTCTGAATAACCTCCACATGCACAGGAAACATTCTGACATTTCCTTTCCAACCCTTTAATGGGAAAGTGTGAAACTCCCCTCCCACTCTGGCCTTCCTGCACTTGCCTCTGTGTTCATATAATCACAATAAAAGGTGGGACTTGGATGGGAGATGGCAGATTTTAGAAATATCAGACTGTTTTGTGATTTTTTTTTCAGATATTATACCTTAAATATCTGATATTGGTGTGAAATTGCTTGAGGATGTCCCCTCAGAACTTTTAACATAGTAGCCCCATACATGGTTTTTCCTTTCCATGTAAGGGGAGTGGAAATAAGGAAATGAGGAAATGAGATGTCCTTTCCTCTAAAACTTTACGTGCGTCAACGCAGCAGCCGATCACGGCTGAAGCAGCAATCAGTCAGGCTGGAACATCTGTAGAAACATTTGATTTGATGATGTTTGTGTCTGCAAACATGGTGACTGAGCAGCAGCAGTGTTTTCTCTGTGTAGCCTGTTTAACAAATACCTACACATGAAGAACAACCTGCATTCTGTATTTATACTGTGTCCTGCTGAGAGGCACAGCAGAAGGCCATTAGATGATTTGGTCATTATTTGCATCTGTATTTATGGATTTTTACATGGTGAATCCTTTAGTTGATAACTAGTGTCTCTTGAACATTGACAATGATTTATTACTGTGTAACTGTGTGGGACTGTGCTCAAGTGTGGTCCCAGGATTCTAGTAATAACAACTTTAGTGACTGGTAATATGTCAGTGTTAGGTAACTTAAAAAAGGATAAAAAATTCAGATATGACTGAAGGTAGGGGAACCTTACATTCTAAAAAAAGACGTGTTGCAGGTGTTGGTACACCTGAATTGGATGGCTTATTAACAGCATTAGTAACCCTCAGATGACAAAAACTGCAAACATAAACTCTGAATTGTCTGATGACATGAACCCTCTCAAGTTGTGACAAAGACCCTGTGTGACATTCATGAATTGAATGGCTTTCTCCTCAAGTAAAATAATGCCCTCTAGTGTTTGGACAGAAAAATCTGCCACAACATATCGCTTAAAGCAGCAAGACTAAATAAATAAATAAAGACAAAGCCCCTGACCTCCATGTTCCAGAAAGACTCGAACACATCTCTCTTTTCCTTTGGCAGCAGAGAAGTGGAGCAGTGTCCAGCCGTTGGCATCACGGATCTTAGGTGAGTATCCTTGTTCTAGCATTCTCCTAACAGTGCAGACATCCCCCGCTGCCACTGCTGCCTGGATCTGCAGCTCCTCATGAAGCTCAGGGTTCCTTCTGCAGTGATGGTTCAGCATCCTGTCACATTTAGCAATGGGAATGTTTATCTGTGGTCAACCTCTTTTAGGAATAATCAGTAAATACATTCGGTGTGTCTTGAGTCACCTGTCATGAGTCAGAGACCTGAAGCCCACTTAATGAATTCTGTTCTACCATCTAAAAATGTATGAAAATGTTTTGCCATCCCAATTTCTCTCCAGGGCTAAAAAAGTATCTATCTATCTATCTATCTATCTATCTATCTATCTATCTATCTATCTATCTATCTATCTGTCTATCCAACAGAAAACATTGCATGCCTGAGGTCATACATCCTATATTTTGGAACTCTCTCTCTTACTTAAAATCCATGGACACCTTTAAAAAGCATCTCAAGACACGTTTGTTTAGCCGAAATTTTGTTAGGGTTGTCTAGTTTTGTTTTTGCTTTGAATTTTTGCTTGATATCTTACTTTTTCTTCAATATCTCCAGAACAGCTCAGAGTTGAGACACCAGCCTTGATTTGTTGGTGCCACACAATTAAAACCAAAATATTCCTAAATCTGAGATTTTATATCCTTTTTTTGCAACTAGCTCTTCAATGATTATTAGCTGAAAGTGGCTACACAGAGTCCTGAGAAAATATATCTGCAGTCACCAGTTGTTAAACTGATGGTGGCAGATAAGAAGATTTTACCATATCACGCAGTCCTAAGATACTTTCTCATGTGCAAATGTCCACAAAATATCCAGGTATTGAGTGCAGACCATCCACAAGCTGTTAAAATATACGACCACATGGAGTTTACATATGGCTCTAGCTTACTGAAAAGTAGTTTTGAACATGCAGACCTGTATAATATGAACAGAAGCGTGTGCTGGGTACTTTTTCAGAGGCGTTTCACAGAGCACATGACTTTCTTTGGTTTTTACAACACAGGTTTAACAATGACAGCTGAGCTAATGACAAAACACGTAATGATTTCTCTTTCTGAGAGAAACTACCTATTTAGTTCTATTTGAACTTCTCTCGTCTACTACTCTTAAATAAAATATGACAAAGGACAAAAATGACCTTTTGACGAGCTGAAGAGAAGTGCCTCTCTTTGTCATATCGGAGATGCACCTGTAAATATACAGCTGCAATGTAAGAGGGGCCGAGAGGACTGGCTCTGTCTTCAGTAGTTTTCCCTGCAAAACACACAAAAGCGTTATTTTTCGTACTTTGACAAAAAGGTGGGATGCTCTAATGGCAATGATGAAACTTTAATCTTCTCTTCATGTGTCCGGTTAACGTTGGACTGTACTGATTCGTTGTGGATATATTACTGTCAATACCAACACCATCAGCAACAGTACTAATGTCGCTTGTGTACAGCCTGCTAACAGAAATAGCTCGAGTTTGACATGACCTAACAACCCAGGATAAACGTTGCATCAAGGCACAAGACTCTGCAGCATATTTAGTCACCGTGTTAAACGCTCTTAATTATTAGTAGGTTAATTCAACCGGCTGATGAAAAAACAACCGTCAATGGAGAAGCTTAATTTGCTAACATAACCAACAATGCAAGGCACACACACGTAAACAATAGCGATGACTAACTAAACTCTAATAACAAAAACGCCAGGTGGACACAATACGTTTCACACATTGCAGAAAATGTTATAAATATTCTTAGACCAAGACCAAACCTTGTTTTTAGTATACATTTATCCCAGACTGCTGGCTAACACTGGTTAGCCAACAAGCTAACAAACTCACTAACGGTAGTTACTAGCTGTGTGGTGACTTTTTATACTTGCACAGTTAATAACACGGTCCATCAACATCAACGTTACTTTTACGTAATTACTGACAGACGTGACAGCTTTGATACTATAAAACAAAGACTTACTTGACAGACACTGAGCCTACGTTTGATTTAGCCAATCGGCTTAAAGACGGAAAGAACTGGAGTTGTTAAAGATGCATGTTTGTCTCTTTCAGCTCAAATCAAATACAAAACTGCTATATTGTCTCATGAAACTTCCCTAAATGACAGTCTCAGCAACGATCAGCATCATTTAGCAGTTGAACAATCAGCTTTGACGACAAAGTATCTCTGACTGCATCAGTTTGACACGAACTGCAAAAACAATGACACTTCCGTCTCCTGCTCTTCAAAATAAAAGCAAAAATTTCTCAACTTTTAACGAACTACAAAATTCATAAAGAACTAAACAAAATAGATAACCAAATAACCCAAAAACAAACAAAAACATATTTGAGCTAACAATCCAACTTTCTCAGCAAGTCAAATTATGAGGTAGAAAGTCTAACGGAACTGAGATGGTTTCAAAACAGAGAATTAAGTTTCAATGTAGAAACAACCCAGAAATGTGATCGCATTAACACTTTAATAATTATTAGCCTAATTGTGAACACTGCGCAGGGTGTGTAGAATTGTGGAGAACCAAATAATCATTTGCATAACGAATAAGAGGTAAAAGATATCTGGTAGCATTTTAATGAGAAATAACTTTTTTCCCCTTATATGTGAAAATGTGAGAGCAGAATTTTTGAGTGACAGCGCTCTCCCTGATGTGGAATAAGAGACCCCCCCCCCAAATGGGATTATTGATTTTCAATCGTCTAGCCTTGGTGATGATGGATTTCTGTTTAAAAGGCTGTTAAAATAATAGCATAATATTTCGCAATGTTAATTGTAGCACTTATTTGATTTAGTCTGTTGATTTTATCTGTGATGAAGACGAAATTTTAACATTTTTAACTTGTTTTATTGACCTGATATTCTTGAATATATTCAGTTATACTGAAAGTAATTCACTTTTCATATATTAATATATATATTTAATATATTTTTTGTTTACACTTTCATGTTTTTATATGTATTGCTATTCACTCATTTAAATTTCATTGATAATAAAGTTATATTTTTGTGAAACAAATCTCACCAATTGTTCTTGGCCAATCAATTCAAAATAAATAATTATCAAAACATAATATAATATACATATATTATTGATTGAAAATAAGTGTCGTGAAGATGAAGGCTCATGTGGGAAACATCCGCTCTGCTTGTGTTCACTCTTTTTGACTTGACTCAGCTTGTTGAACCATTTGTTGTAATGCTGCTTCCGCGTGGGTCACATGGCAGCTTCACACGGAAGAAGGAGCATCATGGAGCCCACTGCGGGATGCAGAAACCGGTCCACCACGAGAGACAGCTTTTGCTGTCTCAAAGACGCGTTCAGATGTTTTCTGACGGGATCGCGTCCAACTCACAGTGCTGCCGATGTGGCGGCTGCGATATTTTCCGGGCTGCGTGGACCAGCGCCCGGCGAGGACAGAGATCCTGCTCCTGCAGAGTCCTGCTGTGACGGCGTGGATCTAATCTGCATCAGCGTGTCTCTCGTGGGAAAGATGAGCTCAGGTCTGACGTCTCGGAGTCTGTCTCCTACAGTGGCGTTATACTCCGCGGACATCCTGACGGTGTTGTTCCAATACACGGATCTCATGTCACAGCTCGTGAGTACCCCACTCTCCTCGAGCTGAATGACACATTTGAACAGTTATTCTCTACAGTCACAAAGGTCCACTGTTCCACAGGTCCATTTATTCCAAGCTGAGGACCAGATCATCTCACATCTTGCTGCAAAGACCATATCAGCGTGTGTTTTCTACCATCTCCACCAATCAGTGAGTTCCCAGGGCTCGTTTGTCTTGACTTTTTCACGAGTAGACTTTAATCCCACCAGCATTTCAGATGCTTTCTCTGGACACATGTTGTGTTCAAGCTTATTTTAAATTGAAACTATTTTAAACTCTGAGCTAAGATACTAAAACATGTTTTTTTTACGGGAATGTGCCCAAAGTAATGCTTGAGGCATACTGAATGTTATTGTAGAAAGTTGTGGCCATGAACTCACATATTTCATGCATCACTTACCTTCATTAGAATACACTGGACCAATAGACACACAGACATGAACAACACTTCTCACCCTTTGCATGAGACTGTCGGAGGGCTTAAAGAGCAACTTACCGGTTAGAGACCACAATGAATCAATGCATGTAAAATGCTGGAGGAACTATATTTAATTAAACATTTGTTTGAATACACACTATAGTGACTTCAAGAGCCGTTTTTGTAACAGAATTTTACTTTCGCATCTGAAATTGCCGAACCGGAAGTGATGTAACAGAAGAGAGAGTGGTCATATTGAATAATAGAAATGAGGTTCTAGAAAAACAGTATGAGTTCTGCTGATGCTATCACATAAAAGTTAGCCCATTCAGTGTTTGTTGTTATGGAAAATGTATGAAGTAAATAACACTATATAAGTGAGTGCATGTAGAGAATTTAACCTGAACCTGTGCTCAGTACCGCGGGAAGTAGGGGTGCTGGGGGTGCTGCAGCACCCCCTGTTGGTGACCCCAAAAATGTATTTACCTTAAAACAAATACATTAAATAAAGTGAGAAAAAAAAAAGAAAAGGCTTAAAGTTAACTGGAAACGGAAGCCCTGAAAGGCAAGGAGGAAAAAAAAGTAATTGCGAGTTATAACTCGCAA
>JBAJHX010000001.1:29720476-29731537 GCA_037176925.1 Amniataba percoides | reverse complement strand
ACTCGGACATTGCCCGTTTTTTTTTCTTTTCACCTTGCCTTTCAGGGTTTCTGTAGGAAACTAATGGTTATAAAAAAATAATTATAATAAATAATTATATATATATAATTTTATAATTATAAAAAATAATTATAAAAAAAGCTCCGCGCTGCTCGAGCTTTTTTTTTTTCAGCACCCCCTGCTGAGAATATGTTCCCGCGGCTATGCCTGTGCTGCAAATTTCGGTGTGGACAAAACCAGTCAAAACGTCAGGAGATTCAGGATGAGGGGAAGTAGGGTTCACTGAGATTATTCGGTCATCACAGTTGCATATCTGAGCAAAGCTAGACAGATGGCTAACAAAAACTGCAGTAAACCATATTTCCAGAGACTGGTGGCTTTTCTGATTACGGTGGCTGGGAAGTGCCAAACACTTTTACAAAGCTTGAAACAAATTTATGGCAAATGAATGACAATTTAAATAGTTCCCACAGATGCTGATTAAGTTACTGTATTTTCCGCACTATAGGGCGCACTGGATCATAAGGCGCACTGTCAATGAGTAGTTACAGTACATATCCGCGAGGCTCCTGACTACGGTGGCCGTAATGCCCCAACAGTCCATCAAGCAGCGCAACTTCATAGCTTACCAAAGTCGGACTAAAACATTTTGACAGATTTTTGAGCGCCGTGTAACACATAAAATCGTTTCGGGGTAAGTAAGCACAACCAGAAATCATACATAAGGCGCACCGGATTATAAAGCGCACTGTGCATTTTTGAGAAAATTTAAGGATTTTAAGTGCGCCTTATAGTCTGAAAAATATGGTAATAAACATGAAATAAACTACTTTTACTTTTTACAGCTAGAATAACGGGTAATAGAAACAATATTGTATTGATTATTCACATTTCACTTACGGACATATCCATTCCAAGACTCACAAAAGGAGAAGACTGTGTTTTGTACATCACTATGCTGCCCTTAAAACTGAATCCATGTGGATGAAAACGAAACTTAAGGAAAGCAAGTATTAACTAAAATGAACTATTAACTTAATTGAATTAACTAATCTGGAACTGAGTCAATAAACTGATTATAAGCAATTATATGACCAATACTAGTCTCTTTTAGTAGCATGTGGACATATTGTACTGTGTTCAGACATTATATTTGCATAATATATACTTTCATTTTTCAGAGCACTGTCAGTCCTGTCTGGGAGCAGACGTGTGTGCAGGCATTTCACAGCTCACCCCCTGGTACCAAATTGGATGCCTGTCTGAGGTCACTAACTGAGGTCTTAAAAAGACTTCTTAAAGGAGCTCATCATGGTAAAGTTTTGTGCATTCACACTTTGAGCAAATGCCGTTTGTTCATTTAGTGTCAGCCAATCTCTGCTGATGTGTGATTGTTGTTCACCATCTCTCAAAACTTGTCAAGTGGTTTATCATGGTTTGTCCATGACCCAGGACAAGAAGATACAACAGCAACTGATTAAAATCTCCCAAACTACCATTGTTCTCATCTACCAAGAATAAGTTATATCATTGAGTTTGAGTGCTTGCATACAGTCTAAAGGATACTAAAACACAATACCCACTCTAGCCACAGCTTGGAAATACATATGGAAGTATCTGGTGCCATACTACCAGCACCTTCTTTCATCAAGTGACAATTGTGTAGCATACAGGGACCTCAAATTAATCATCATCATTTCATTTATATAACCTCATGCTGCACAATGACACATTTATAAACACTTGAAAAAGCTGTTTCGGTAGATAGGATGGGAAGAAGTAGCTTTACCTGAGTAAATTTCAATCTGGCTCCTGTTTTCAATAATGTGAACACAAAACCACAAAACCAGGTTCATGTTACAGTGTCATGGAATGAAAGAAGGCAAGGTTGCTTTTAGTGTGATCCTTGTTATGTTTCGTGTCTCTAAGCTCTCATTTTAAATGTATGTATTCTGTTCCGTCAGATATCCTTGGAAAACTTCTGGCAGCTTTTGACTCCAGCCTAAGTGCTTTATGCTCAAAATTTCTCCCTGAAGAGAGAAAAGAGTGCTACAGACACTGGGGAACAACATTCTGCCTCCTGGTGGACCTTCTGGAAGTGCTGACTGCATCAAGTTTTATATGTGGAGCTGGTGTTTGTCTGAAGAGTCAGAGAATAACTCACAATCAATCCTCAGTGCTTCTGAAAGTAATCAGCTGTTCCTCTGAGTATTTTGTCAAAAAGAGAGTGCTGCTGCTTTTGAAGAGAGCTGTGCTTCAGAAGGCTGGAGAGGACTGGGCTTTAGGAGAAGTGGCATTCACTGAGCTGAAATACGAGCACTTCAACTCTGATATGAGTATGCTGGCTCAGAGTGTGTTAACAGCAGTGGCTGCTAATTGGTTACAGAGTGTCCAGGTTAAGTCTGCCTCTTTCTTTGGGGGGACCAGACATGTCCAAGGTGATGAAGGTCAGAATCCAGACTGTGTGATGCTGAGAGCTGTCAGCTTGCTTCTTCTGAAATCCATGGAGCTTTGCATCCAAACACGTGTTGGAACAGGTGAGAATCTGTGAAAATAACTAAACTAATGCAGGATTGGTGTTTTAATTAATAATTAGACACGTTAATTAATAACTTTTACTTAACGTGTACCTAAATATCATGACATTTTTCCTGTAATAGCATTGATTTTTTTTTTTTTTTTGGCCACTTGGGAGTAGCGCAACAACCTTTAAGGACAATACAGATATCTTATTATATAAACTTAATATGTCTTTTTTTTAATGAAATAAATTAAGACAGTTGCCTACATTACATTACATATATTCTGATAAACCTTTTATCCTAAGCAACTAATAATAGGTGCATGTGGCTAAAAAACACGAAATTGCAAGAATCATGAAAGTGCAGCAATTTTGTGTTTCATATTGTTTACACAAGCAGACATGTTGATAGTGTCGCTCAATGATTGTTTGATATGCAAACAGGAAGATGTTTGCTAAACAAAATCAGGCTTAAATTATAGTGTAAATTTGACTTGTGTTAAGTGCAAAATGTGTTAAATTAGAGATTTGGGGGAATCGTACCAAATGTGGTTCATTAGTCAACTATACATGGGACAATAAGGACCCTAACACTGCTGCTTTTACTTGAGGTGAGAGTTTATTCCTTTATTTCTGTCCTATTTTGATGATGCAGTGTTTGAAGCATCCTTATTGATAAGTATTAAGTCAAGAAGGGGAATTCTGGAAGACTCATATTTAGGGCTGGGCAAATGAACAAGCTATTATCGAAGAAAACAGCGTAAACACATAAAAGAAGCTGCATCTTTCTACGTTTCAGTGATATTGGAGACTGCAAAGCTGAGAGCAGCATTTGTAAAATTTAAATATCCGTCATAACAAAGTCAACAACAAACATGCGTAGACATCTAAGAATTGCTTTTGTGTTCAGTTGTTCATTTAAAGATTTGATTAAAATGTTTAACAGTAGTTACTGTGTACATTTTTGTACACAAAATTTTGTTATGAAAACACCGAATGAAAAATTTCTAAATTAGGCTAAAATAGAAGGCTCCAAATGATACTAAAGGAAGTGCTGTTTGGAAGCCGTAAGAATGGGCTCTTCTAAGGGAGTCGAGCCAAAAAAGCTGAATCTTCGAAAAGAGCAGGACTTCCCATCACACAGTTTTAAAAATAATGGTTATTATTTTGAAAGTCTGTTGCTCAGTGGCTTTGAATACACATACAGACAAACCATAGGTCACAGGCGGGATGGGATGTTAATCAGTATTGGCTTGGGATGGGTGTCATCACATGTTTTACCCAATGAGAGCATTTGGGGTGGGCCTCATATGGAACCTGGAACAGAAAATAACTGCTAGGGACAGAAAAATGGAAAAATATTGCTGAAAAGAAAAAAAAAGTGCTGTTAAAAAGCACCTAATTTGTTTAAAGTGTTGGCAAACCAAATGTTATTGCCCTTTTATTCATATAGCATTACTTTTAAAATAGAAGTGTGAAATACACTACTTTTGAATTCGTTATTGAATTCGTTATTATTTTGCACATAACAATGCAATTATGTGTTAATTATTAATGAGAATTTTGCAATTGTGATTAATGTCAGAAAATCATGTGATTAATTCTGGTAAAAAAATATGGCCAGCACTACTTGTTATTCATTATTTTTACAGCAAGGGGTACTTATCTCTCATATGAGTTGAGCTGCTATGCTGATCAGCTGCCTGTGTCCTCTTACAGCAGAAGTGGAAAGTACCATTAAGATTAATGGGTATCTACAGAGTCTGTGGGGCTTTCTGAAGCGGTACAGTGTCCAGCTGAGAGAATCCACTCACCTTTGCTGCTGGGTCAGCCTGCTGTTTGGAGATCAGGATGACGACATGATGGAGTCAGCCAAAGCTTTGCTCTCCATATTTCTTAATTGCAGGTATAACAGATGCACAGTCATGGATGATTTATTTCTTTTGTCAATATGACTAGCAAACAGAGTTTATAAGGAACTGATTGATCTCATTGTGGTGCAAAATCCAAAATCCTCTCAAAATAGCATTTACACAGCCTAAGCCCCCACAACTTGTACAAATTGTATCAAAGTACAAAAATCACAGACTTTTGTATTACCATGCTATGAAAAATATACTGTGTAGCTGTGAAACAAGTTGGGCACCAGTTTACCAAGATTAAAACAAAAACCATCTGAAATTAGTGTGTAGTCTGAAACTGACTGCTTAGTTCAGTGCTTACATAAAATACAGAGACTGTTTTAAATGTACTAAATGTAGACCATATCCAGGCATTATACTATGTACTATACTATACTGAAATATGACTAACTGGCTAAAGTGAGCAAAATATTTGATGTTGTTATTCAACCGCATGTGTGTTTGGATGTTAGAATTGTTAACTGCTGTCCATAGGGAAGAAATATTTGATCATTTTTAAACCAACTTTTATTGCTGCAGGCTACAAAGTTGGCATTATCACAGATTAATGAAAGCAGATATATGTGATATATTAACATTTAAAATAAGTGATTAAACAAAGTGACAACTCAGCAGAAAAGAGAACTTCAAGTTGGATTTTATGAGGCTGGAGGGTATTGCATGATTACCATTGCAACCCTGCACAGGAGCTGTAACCAGACTGTGGTGGAAAAGTGAGACACTTTGAGAGCCTACCAATGGAAAACACACTGACCTTTAAGGGCAGCATCAAGTTGTAAAATCTAAATGGTATGTCGTAGCGCTGCCATGAGATTTCAGTGTCTTTTCTTTTCTCTCTCTAAAGCAAAACAATGAATGAATTAACTGCAATCACTGCACAAACCGTACTGTTAAATTTGACTTGCTCCTGGCTCAATATGATGTCATACCGCCATCAGCAAAGTTCGGTTTCAGAGTCAGTCTCCTCAGTGGCTCCTCACTATCTGCAAAGCTCATCGTATGGTAGGTAATTCTTGGCTGTCACCTGAACTAAGAGTTCACAGACTCTTTTGTTTAATCAAACCAGAGAAGCTGAAAAAAACAGACATCACACTTTAGCAAAAAGTGAAACAAAACACAAAACTGTAGGTAAAAATTGAGATGAATGAATTTATAATGGCAAAAGCACAGTATCAAATAATTTTTTTTTCAAACTACAAACAAAACAAATCAAATCACTCCAAAACATGGAGTGAATTATCAAATTTGTCTATCTTGTAAATTTGTGTATCATGTTGAGAAGATTCACAGGACAGAACTGTACTATAACTTTAATACCACTCTTACCAGAGTGGGAAAACCGATCATTGAAGTTGCAGTCCAGCGGTTGGGCTGATGTCATGTTTTCAAAGGGAACTAACTGAACTGCTTGTCTCTCTTTGCAGACAACGCTCTGGGTTGGATGAAGCTACTATGGTGGAGGATGCCTGTGCCTATGGCTTCAACCCTCACTGCCACTTCCTGTTTCTGCTTCACAGCATTTCCTTCGACCACAGCATTCTTCTTGACTTCCTTATCTCCACTGAAACATGCTTTCTAGAGTACTTTGTGCGATACCTCAAATATCTCAGAGGTGATTGGCAGGGCCTCAGTGCTGCATGTAGCAAAATTTTGTCAGACCGTCATCTTTCACAGCAGCAGTCACTTTCTACCTCATGTGTTGGTGATTTGTTTGCACTGACATATAAAGATCAGCTAACTCAAGTTCAGTTTACCTCCTGTGTAGAGCCAATGGGTGTTACTTCACCAGTAGAAATTAAATGTTTGGATGCTGGGTTTCACCTTGTAGAGTATGATAGTTCTGATGAGTCTGATCCAGAGAACTTAAAGGTTTCTCAGCATCAACCAGAAGCATCTGTATGTGAGAGCAGGAGATTAAATGCCTTGACATTGAATCAGGAGATTACTGAGCCACCAATGCCTAACAGACTGAAACAAGATGAGTCATTTGAGTCAACAGAATTACTGAGAGAACCTATCTCTACACAGGAGAGAAGATCAGAAATGTCATCACCGCTGATGTTCCTAAGTGAGCAAACATCATGTCCAACAAATGAACAAATGGAACAAATGACCTGTGAAACATCAGCCAGAGCCGTCCGCTGTCTGTCAGAGCTCAGAGAGGTGGTGACAAGACTGCAAACAAAGAAACTCTTCTCATACAATCCTTCTTCACTCTTAAAGCTCTTGGCACAAGTAGAGAGTTGTTCCCAGCAAGCACATCTGTCACATTCATGATAAACATGTATAATATGTGTTTTCACTGCGTTTTTAGAGGTGCTGGGGAAAATAAATCTAAATGGTTCAGAGGTCTGTTTAAAAAGTCTAGCAGTCTGTTAGTCTATGGACTTTAGGTGTATCCAGGGTGTCTTCCACCCAGTGCATGCAGGGACAGGCAGGTAAAAGAGTTGTTTCATTGGCTGAAAATGAATAGCTTGTAACAATAATTTGAATAACAGCTACAGCCAGTTAGCCAAAAATATAGGTAGGTATTTAAATGGCTACAACCACAGCCTTGACTGAACTACTTTACCTGAGCACTGATAACGTGTCACAGAGAGTTGAGATTGATTACACTTTATGGATGCCATCATTCCCAGCAGGATGAATAAGGAGATTTGATTTGCTTGTTTTTTAGTTTTATAAATGTATATCTTTTGTATTGTGTTTCTTTGGTTTTATTATACTATACGGCACTGTGCCTGCAAATGTTGTGACTGTGATTGTCCATCCGTCCATCCATTTTCTAACCTGCTCACATTGAAAGACAGACAACCATTCACACTCACATTCACACCTAAGGGCATGATCTGTGATAATAATCAGTCCCCTCTGGCTCCGCCTTCTTTTTCAAAAGCCATTTTTTCTATTTTAGTGTGCCCTGACCTTAACAGCCAACAAGTTGATAGTGAGGGGCGCCACTTTCAGGAAAAATAGGAATTACAGTACTTCTTCACTGAAAATCGAGGCAATTGTGTTTGTCAAGAGGCTGTTGCCTTGTTTAAAGATTTTAACATAAAGACACCAAACTAAACCTGCTAACACATATGACAAGCTAACAGGGAGTGACTGTGCTGAAAAAGTGAAACAACTCCAAGCTGCTCTGACATCACAACAGCGATTCTTCATGCGGGCCTGTGAGTCAAAGGAAAGTATCACCAAAGCAAGCCAAGAAGTGGCTATGTTAATAGCTAAACATGGCAAACCTTTTACTGAAGGCACATTTATCAAAGACTGTGTCATGAAAATGGTGGAAAACGTTTGCCCCAAGAAGAAGCAAGAATTTATGAATGTTTGCCTGGCACGTAACACTATGGCACGGAGAGTCGAGGACATATCAGATATTCAGAGACAACTGGGGGACAGGGGAGTGGCTTTTGATTATTCCTCATTAGCCTGCGATGAAAGCACTGATTCATCTGACACTGCACAACTCTTTATTTTTTTAAGAGGAGTTGATGACAGCATGAACGTAACAGAGGAGCTGCTTGACCTCCAAAACCTTAAAAGCCAAACCAGGGGAACGGATTTTTTCGTTTCTGTTTGTGAAGCTGTTGATGATATGAAACTACCATGGAGTAAAGTTTCTGGAATCATTACCGATGGTGCACCTGCCATGGCTGGTGAGCAAAGTGGATTGTCCACACTGATCTGCAATAAAGTCAGCGAAGAAGGAGGTAATGCTATTAAACTTCACTGTGTAATTCCCCAGCAGGCTCTCTGCGCCAAATATCTCAAATTTGATCATGTTATAAAAACAGTGGTAAAGGCAGTCAATTCTATTTGCTCTAAAGCTCTACACCACCAACAGTTTCAGCAGTTCTTGCTTGACATTCAGGCTGAATACGGAGACATAATATATCACATTTCAACATTTTTTGGGTGAAAAGGGGCAACCGATGGAAGAACTGTCCAATCCTGTATGGCTGGCAGTTTTGGCTTTTTTGGTTGACATAACAAAGCATCTGAAAGCATCAGAACCACGGTCAACTCTGTTGAGTTTGATGACAATTGTCTTTGTTATTCATTTGAAAAGTTTGAACTTTGTCTGATGAAGTAATATGGAGTTTTAACCTGAACCTGGGATTTATGTTAGAATAACACAGAGCAGTGTGCTTTTACACACATCTTTACATTTATGTAAGTACATGTACAATATCTGAACACAAAAATTAGTTCCATGTATTTCATTCCATTTATACAACTGGCCCTTTGAGCGCAACCATAATGCTCATGGAGCCTGCTGTGAAAATGAGTTTGATGCCCCTGCCCTAATGTATACACAGTGGAACCACAGCACCATCTATTGGCATAAAATGGTGTGACTTTGACGTGAAAACTGTATAAAGTAAAGATTAGAATAGTTCAATAATTGACAAAAAAAAATTAGCAGGGGTGGAGTGGGAGGGTTTGCCATAATCATCTGACTCTGAACCAGAGTGATGAATGGAGAGACTGATGGAGAGACAGGTAATCAGCAACTACATAAAGGCCTGCGGTGGCTAGCCTCTCTCTATATATACAAACATGCATACATTATATCCTGCATGCATTGCAATACATGTGAATGTCAAATTAATAATAAATACACTGAAGATATTTTTGAAAATTTCTGTTTTAATGGCCCTGTTTCATCCTATTGGGAACTTTCCGTGTACCTTTTAATGTGATGATCATGTTAATCATTAGTTCAGTGTTGTCAACGCGCTCTATTGATTTAGTTTGGCATTGAGTACCAGTACACTGTTTGCTCTGTGAGTACACACACCCACCTTAAAGCACACAGGGATGGAGTCAGCCTACCTACCTGTACTCTTATAATATGATGTCAGAGAGAACATCATGTCAGAAAGAATCATAGTTTATACTAGTATAAGTGTTATCAGTTTAATCTAAAAATACTTTTCTTCATAAAAATGTTTGTGTGTTTGCCACAGAAGAATTGTAGCCTATTGTCGGAGCCCTTGAAAGGATTTTGTATTCTAGGAAAGCCAAATGTACTAATGGAAATCAAGCTGTACCTAGAATTAAAGGAAGATGAAGAGATTCTTAAAAAGGAAGTGCTTCTCAACTTTCAGTGTAAGTGCTTAAAAAAGCTGAACAGACAATTTGTGCATAAATGCTAAGTTGGAGGTGAAGTATCAATTGAAGTGAAAGTACTGAATGCTGTTTGAAAGTCAGTTGAAATTAGGGGACTGAAATAAATTGTAATGATCTGAAAACTGAGAAAAGAAGTGCCATTAAGTAAGTGTAAACTCTAACAGAAGTTGATTTGTCAGCTGCATCACAGTGAACATCACATGAAACATAGGCGCAAAAAGGAATTTCACTGACAAAAGAAAATTCAGATGAAGTGTAAAAGCCACAAAGTGTCACAGCTGAATTGTCAGTTGAACTGGTTTAAGGATCTGAACCGCCAATCAATGGGCAAGTGCAGAAAACATCAGGAATTTGTGAAATAGTATCACTGAATGAATAAAGCATAGTGTTTGTAAGGGGTGTATGCCACTTTATTTATTCTTTGTAAAAGCCAGTCAACTACTATTTTCCATGTAATTCCACACAAGTTCCCAGTTGCCTCTCCTACTGCTGGAAGGTTTGCTTTGTTGGAGAACCTGCTTTTGTGCTTTATCAGGAACAAAGTACAAACAAAGTTATTAGATCCCTTGCGGGCAGGGAGAAAAAAAAGCTTGTGTGTGTGTTGTGGCAATCCGTTTAACTAACTACACTTCCTGGAGGGGAGGAAAAAAACCTTCTCAGGTAATTGTAGCTGGGCTGGGTGTGACCCAGGAGAATGTCAAACAAAGAGAGAGTGGCTGGCTGCCTGTTATAGCAAAGGAATAGAGGATTTACCATCAGTGTTCATCTCCCACAGAAAATACAGTAGTCAGCTGGTGTGAAAATAGACCTTACTTTGTCTTGTAGTACCGGCAGTGGAAAGGTAAGCTTGATTTTTCCTGTCACCTTGGAGTGTGATTGAAGAGTCCTTTGTTTTTAACTAGCATATACCAGTGTTCCATGTTTTTTCTTCCTGTTCTGGTGGAAATATATCTCCTGTGCTGAAGTTGGCGGAGGTGGGGGTTGGGGGGGGGCTTTGCTTGATCCAAGGATATTCTACGGATAGTGTTGTTTGCTCTCAGGCTCTGCAAGCTTTGTCACAGTTGAGTTGGGATGAAAGAAGTTCCTGTTCTCAGAAAGATCAACACAAAGATCCTGTGAGCTCCACGTTGTTTGGTCTGCCAACTTAAATAGGGCTTGAGTTAAGGTTGGTTGTGGGGCTTTATGTTTGAGAATCGTTCTCTTTCTCAGTTTGACAGTTTCAACCATCTCTGGATCTCTGCATGGCTGGATAACCTTTATAAGGACAGCAACTATGTAGAGTCACTCTAAGCATTAATCAAACAACAGCTAACTCACAAGGCAAAAATTGAATTTTTACAGTGTTACGGCGTTTTATTCAATAGTGTTTTTGATTAATAATTTTTCAGATACTGTATATCAGAATCAGAATCAGAATCAGAATTAGCTTTATTGCCAAGTACGTGAACACATACAAGGAATTTGACTTTGGTATTTTGC
>JBAJHX010000001.1:29699642-29711512 GCA_037176925.1 Amniataba percoides | reverse complement strand
GGAAAATACGGAATAAATATAACTGAGTATTTTGCAAATATACGATAACATATATACAATAGAAAAATATATACAACAAAATAAGATAAGAGTGGTGGTGCTTAAATGTGATGGTGCTATGAAGTGGTGGTGCTGTGGACAGAGTTCAACAGTCTTATGGCCTGCGGAATGAAACTGTCCCTGAGCCTTGTGGTTCTGGCTCGAGTGCTGCAGCAGGCAGAACAGTCTGTGGCTGGGGTGGCTGGGGTCTTTAATAATCCTTGTGGCCTTCCTTTTACAACGCTGGGTGTAGAGGTCCTCCATGGATGGCACCTCCATTCTGGTGATGTGTTGAGCAGCTTTCACCACCCTCTGTAGAGCGTTATGGTTGAGGGCAGTGCAGCTGATGTACCAGGCGGTGATGCAGCCAGTCAGGATACTCTCTATGGTGCATCTGTAGAAGCTGCAGAGAATCCTGGAGTCCATGTTGAGCCTCCGCAGCCTGCGGAGGAAGAAGAGCCGCTGTCTGGCTGACGATGAGTCCAGGTCAGGTCCTCACTGATGTGAACTCCAAGGAACCTGAAGCTGCTGACTCTCTCCACCGTGGTCCCGTTGATGGAGAGGGGGGTGTGTTCCTCTCTGTGCCTCCTCCTGAAGTCCACGATCAGCTCCTTAGTCTTGCTGACGTTGAGATGGAGGTTGTTGTCTTGGCACCAAGATGTCAGGGCTCTGACCTCCTCTCTGTTACCTATCTCATTGTCCCCGGTGATCAGGCCGATGACGGTCGTGTCGTCAGCAAATTTGTTGGAGCTGTGGGTGGCCATGCAGTCATGTATCTCTGAGCTCGGTGACGAGCTTGGAGGGCACGATGGTATTGAACGCTTAACTGTAGTCAATGAACAGCATTCTCACATACATGTCCTTCTGGTCCAGGTGGGAGAGGGCAGTGTGGAGGGTGAGGATGATGGCATCTTGAGTTGACCTATTGTTCCTGTAGGCAAACTGAAGCAGGTCCAGTGAGTCCGGGGAGGAAGGAGGTGGTGAATGATTTGACTAACAGCCCAAAGCACTTCATGATGGTGGAGGTGAGTGCTACTGGGCGGTGGTCATTCAGGCACTGGATTTTGGGTTTCTTGGGAACAGTGACAATGATGGTCTCCTTGAAGCATGTAGGGACTACAGACTGGAGCAGTGACATGTTGAAAATGTCTGCAAAGACGTATGCCAGGTGGTCTGCACACACCTTGAAGCTTGTCCGGGGATACCGTCAGGTCCAGGAGCCTTACGTGTGTTAATCCGTTTTAAAGTTCTACACGTATCTGCCCTTGATATCACAGGTGGGCAGTGGTCCTCCTGAGCCTTTTGCACCTCCACAGCTGGAGAGGTGCTCTCAAAGCAGGCATAAAAACTGTTCAGTTCGTCGGGTAGAGATGCAGACATCACCTGAGCACTGCTGATCTTCCTTTTGTAGTCTGTGAGAGTTGTTAATCCAGCCCACATGCTCCTGGTGTTGGAGCCCTGGTAGAAAGACTCAACTTTGTCCCTGTATTGTCTCTTTGTGCTGCTGATGGCTCTCCGGAGTGCATATCTGGACTTCCTGTACTCTTCCAAATCACCTGAGTTGTAGGACTTGTAAACTAGTAACACAAGTTAGACATACAATATAATTGGACAGTGTGGTTTGCCAATGCCCTGGCATTTTACATTATAAAGATCATGCAGACCCTGGTCCTTTCACACCTCAGACCACAGATGTGCTCATCACAAGACCCCCTGCAGTTTGTGCACCAGCCACACTCGGCGTGGATGATGCACAAATCTATCTAGCTCAGAAGGCATACTTCTCCCTGAACAGGCCCAGATTTGCAGTTTGCCTCATGCTCTTTGACTTTTCCAGCACGTTCAGTATCATCCAGCCCAGACTGCTGAAGCAGAAACTGGAGGACATCCAGATAGATGCTCTCCTAGTCACATGGATAGGTACTGCCCACCTGGCTATGCAAAGTCCAGCGGTAATTCCCTTTGGCAATCAGAAGTGTAGTCAATGTTTGGTGATCTGTATGTAACAGGAATTTTCTTTCTTAGAGCCAGACTTTTCAGCAACCCAGACAAATTCTAGAGACACTTTTTTTGCAGTGGATTTCTTTTTTTAGCATCAGAGAAGCTACATCTTTTATTTATGATAAAATAGCTCCAAGTACATAATAAGAGATATTGGTTGAAACCACTATAAGTTTAATTGATTTAAACAGTGCCAGTATAGTCAAACAAAAAGTGACCACGTTCTTGACTTGTTTGAAGGTCATGCTGCAGAACTTCCACTTTGGTGGTATATTTGGGCATAAACTTGCTGTACCATGCACTCAGGCCCAGTGCAGGGGCATTCAGTAATGTTGTGACATAGGCAGCATTTGCATCACATCACTGTTGAAGAGACAGTTCCATATTTACCTTAATCTTGGATGCAATGTAGAACAGCCTTCATGTTAATGATCAGATTGGCAGTCTGGGGTTAGATGATGAGGACATAATCCAGGTAATACTGTATGCCTTGTGTCAGGTTAATTCATAAGGTACTGTACAGTAAACCATCAATGTGTAATTAAACAGTAAGTCATGTGCTCTCCCCACAATTCCAGTTGATGGTGGTGGCATGACAGTTGTTAAGAGCATACTCCTTTTGTCTTTGAACAATACAAAAATAACCCCTTTTTTCATAACACTCATGATACATAATACAAGGGCTATGTGTGCATGCATTGTGCATGTAGCAACAGTTACAACACAGGACCATTTCCTACTGCATTTATTGATTATGTATGTATGTCCACTCTCTTCCAGGCAGACATTGCTGGGCTGTCTAAGAAAAGCAGTTTGTCAGTCAGACAAGTTGAGCGCTGGTTCAGACGAAGACGTAATCAGAACCATCCTGGAGTCCTGAAGAAGTTCAGAGAGGCGAGGTCACTAGTTTGTGAGTGTATGTGTATGTGGTGATAATAATAATGCATTACCTCAAACAGTCATACATGTCTCCCATCACCTTCCTACAGCTGGAGGTTTGTTTTCTACCTGTCAGCGTTCATCGGAGGAATAGTAGCACTGTACGATGTGAGTAGCATATTAGACTTAAGAGAGCTGTGGTTCAAAAAAAATATTCAATGCAATGACACATTTTCTCCATGTTTTTTCAGAAAGAGTGGTTTTATGATACTTGGGAAGTATGGACAGGTTTTCCTAAGCAGGTGTGGATGCTTTTATTTATTCATTACAATTATCATGTTAACATCAGAAAACATGTTTTTGTATAGTTTTTACAATCCTGCATTGTGTATGTACTGTACTCAGGTTTATCAGACCATAATGTATAAATGGACCATACTGCTCAGACACTGATTGCAGAAAGTTTGCAAAGTAATTCTTCTTATTCTAATTTCCCTGTTGAGCATGGCACAATGAACAACTAAATATGGGCAGTGGAATGTATTCTGTGTCTCTGTTTTTTGTGTCAGATGTGTTCTTAGTGAATGCGCTTCACAACCAGCATCTTCAGTGATACTATAAAGCGCACACTAATAATGCTATATCACAGTGCATATATTAAGACATACATGCATATCAGTTTGGACTAATTAAGTTTTCAAAGCTGTTACATCTACTTACTCCAGTTACTCCAGTGTGAGTGCTCCTAACACTAAACACAGTTTTCAAGTTAGTGGCTACACAGACTTCATAATCGAGATGACATTTTAGAGACCTTCCTACAGTTCTTCCTTCCAGCTACAAGGGTTAGGACAAAGAGCACGACCATAAGGAACAAACCTTTTGTCTGTGTGACTGAGAGTCACTGTGGCATTGAATTTCTTGTTGTCCATTTCTTTCTGTTTCTCACTCTATTTGTATCTGCAGTCTATGCTGAAGTCTCAGTACTGGTATTATATCTTGGAAATGAGCTTCTATGGTTCTCTACTCTTCAGTGTTGCCTTTGATGTCAAGAGAAAGGTGAGTAGTGGTTGTTAGAGTAAAAAAGAAATTGGTTTAATCTCATGCCTCCCTGATTTATACATCCCCTGCTTTGTAATTTTAATTGTAGGTCTTTTCCTCTTTTATTCCCACTTATGTTTTTGACACATTATGCTCACACAAGCTTAGTGGAAGAGTCTTTGCAGCAGACTAGCTGTGATGATATAAAAGCAAGAATGATTATATCTAGATCAGGTTGTTGTCCAACAGAACTGAATTTTGTAATGTCTCTTAAATGCAAGAATTATGTATGAAGGTTATAGTTACACAAAAACATGTACTATAAGGAGTAATTATATGGGCCTCAGTTTATCTGTGATTTGTCGCGCTCAGTATCAGTATAACAGGGGTATTAAATATCTTTCAGATTCTATTAATATGACCAAAGGGAGTACTCTGTAAAGCTACTAATATAGAACCAAAGACTGATAGAGCACCAGTTTCAGCCATAAAGGAAGATTTTCTAGGAGAAAGGAAGAGACCAAGCCAGGATGCTACCAGAAACACCCACTCAAGGCTGAAGTCTTTCAATCAGGATGTAATGATTTACAGTACTAAAAGCTGGAGTAAGATTAAGCAGCACCAAACCAGCATTCACCCACATCCAGAAACATAATTTTGTCATTGGGGATTCTGAGAAGAGCTATTTTGGTGGAATACCCCTGTGGGAAATAAGATTAGAATCTGAAAAGTCTATCTAATATGTTTTGTGGAGTCAAGACAACAACAAGCTGTCGAGTTAGATAAGCAGAAAAGAAAGTAGAGAGGGGATGACTCCAGCCCTGACATGTTTAATCATATCCACAAATAAAGAAGGTTATTCCTTATTTGAAGTACTGGCACATCAGGAAGTGCAGGGGAGACAAGGTTGTTGATGATAATAGGACATTAAGGTTGCATTCACTGGAGGAAATTAGTTCAACAAGGTATCAAGCTCTCATCATTAAAGTCACTGAAAAGGTCTCTGTAATAAAGACAGGGAACATGGAGCTTGATGGATTTCTACAGCAACCATTCCCTCTGCAATTTATACTAGAAACAACAAACACTGTTATTTAACTATGAATTGAACAGCAACATAGCAACATCACTTTGAGAGGAGACAACACAGACAGCAGAGACTTTCTCAGCTGAGAAGTAATTTAAAATCTGAGAACAATTTGCACATGTAATTTAAATTATATCTTATATGTAGTGCTAATGGAATGCTAGTCAAGTTGTCTGGTAAAATCATGTCTCTATGTTCTCTATATGTATTTTATTTTTTCCTCTCCCAGGACTTTAAGGAGCAAATCATTCACCACCTGGCCACACTGGTCCTCTTATCATTTTCCTGGTGTGTCAACTACATTCGCATAGGAACATTGGTCATGCTTGTCCATGATGCCTCTGATGTTTTATTGGAGGTCAGTCACAGAGATTTTAAAATATTGTGCAGCAGAATGCAGCAATGTTTTCAATTCTTGATTTTGGCAGTGATCAATATTTTTCTCTTCCTCTCCCAGTTTCAAATTTTGTCTGATTGGAAAGCTATTGTGTTCAGTGGCTTGTGAACATATGTCCTATTATTGATGCAACTAGGAATTGCGAAGCACATTTGTACATGGCAGTAATTTTGATTCAGTGACATTTGGTCACTAAAAGCTTGTAAGTTATAATATCAGTTACATTAACATATGATATAACCATGTGTTAATGCATTCCATAAATTAACAGATTAATTTTTAATATCCTAATCTGTATATAGCTGGGAGTAACCACTTTTTTGGAGGTAGACCAGAGATGCATGATCGCTTCTGTTTTTGTAATAGTTCATATTAGTGCTTTCAGGCAGTTGGCAGCTGCTACCACAGCACCATCAACACTTGCCAACAAAAATATATTTTGAACTGACAGGAGCAGGGTGCAGCAAAAGCAGGAGCTGCCTTTCCTCTCCTTCCCGCTGTGTTTAAAATGAAAACAATGGATGAACTATTGTTAAATTCCCATTTTTACTCTTATTATTTATATTAATATTATTAATATTGGAAGGAGTAGTAGTAGGTCCAGTGGTAGTATTGTTCGTCGTACTTAGGGTTAGGGTTAGAGAAATAGTTGAATATAGGTTATATCACATTACCATTAAGTTTTATAAAAGTGAGTATGATGCTGCATAAAATGGACAGTAGTTCAATTCTAACATGCTCAGTGTTCTCCCTTTTCTTTTAGTCTGCCAAATTGTTCAACTATGCGAAATGGGAGAAAACCTGCAAAACTCTTTTCGTTTTATTTGCCATAGTGTTTATGGTAACACGACTGATCATCTTCCCATTCTGGTAAGTTGTGTGTGTCTGTGTGTTTGTGAGAGAGAGAAGAGAAAGAAAGGGAAGAAGAATATGCATAATCTTCATAAGTTTGCAGGATAAACTTTAGTTTGATTTTCTAAACGTTTTAAACTGGGAGACACCTTATTAAGTTCATATCGGAGTCCCCACTGAAAAGGAACTTTCGGAGAGGTTAGTGCATGAAGTGGAGCTGCCACCATGCTGAAATTCCTAATGAAGTTTTTGTAGAAGCAAAACCCAGAAACTGTTGCACCTTTTTCCGGGTGGTGAGTGGCCACCAGTTGGAGATGGCACTAACCTTATGTGGATCTATTTTAATCTGGTTTTGGGTGAGGATGAAGCCCAGGAAGGAGGCGTGAAACTTGCACTTCTCCGCCTTGACGTAAAGATGGTTCTCCAGCAGGCGGACGAGGACCTGGCAGATGTGACGCTGGTGGGAGTCAGGATCAGGGAAAAAAATCAAAATGTCATCTAAATAGACAAACTCACAGTCATTGAGTTACTCACGCAGAATCTCATTGATGAATCTTTGAAAAATGGCAGGAGCATTTGTGAGACCAAAAGGCATGACCAAATATTCATAATGGCCGGTGGGAGTGTTGAAGCCTGTCTTCCACTCTTTCCCTGATCCTGACTAGGTGGTAAGCATTCCGGCAGTCCAGCTTGGTGAAAATCCGGGCCTGCTGGAGCTGCTCAAAGGTGGAGGAGATGAAAGGTAGAGGATGTCTGTTCTTCACTGTAATGTTGTTGAAGGCGCTGTAGTCAATGCATGGCCAGAGCAAGACATCCTTCTTGCCCACAAAGAAGAACCCCACTCCAGCCAGCAACGACGATGGACGAATGATACCAGAGTACAGCGATGCCTCAATGTACTCATTCATGGCTTTCCGTATGGGTCCAGAGATGGAATTTAACCTGGCATTGGGTATAGGAGCGCCTGGAGGGAAATCAATAGCACAGTCCCAGTTCCTATGAGGGGGCAGAGACATTGCCTTAGATTTACTGAACACCTCATGCAGATCGTGTTAACAAGGTGGGACTCTTGAGAGGTCAGGATAGTTGTCGGAGCATGGTTCAGGGGTTACAGAGGTCTCGGCCATTCTGTGGAGAGAGATGAGTCTACACATGAATTAGAACAGGATGAGTCCCGTGCCCTTATGGTCCCAGTACCCCAATGAATGTGAGGGTTGTGTTTTGTTAACCACCGATAACCCAAAATTAAAGGATGTTGGCAACAGTCAATGATGTGGAAAGAAATCTGTTCATGATGGTTTGGTTTAACAGTCATTTTTACAGGTGCAGTCTGATGAGTCACCGTGCATAACAATCTCCCATCTAAAGCTCGGGCTGAGACTGACTGATTTCGGGGCTTGACTTCAATTCCTAATGAATGTGCTATTGCTCTATCCATTAGACTTTCATCAGATCCAGAATCTATTAAAGCTTTCAAAACAGAGGTTTTTCCATTAATTTTCAAACATACAGAGTAAGAGATCTAAGAGGAGTGTTTATATCTAAAGCACGGCTCACCAGTTCCCCTTTTACCTCTGTAGATCCTCTAATTTTATTAGGGCACGCTCTCACTCAGTGTCTCCCCTGGCCACAACATAAGCAGGAACCCTCTCTCTGTTGGCACTGACGTTCCTCCGGTGATAACTGGGTGCGGCCCAACTGCATGGGTTCCTCCCTGCCGACAGGGGGCACCCTCCTGATGTTCCAAAGGAGGAAGATGGCTGAGACAAAGAGGATCTCGGACGCTGGTTAGGAGGACACATGGCAAAAATCGGACTCCCTCTCCTGAAGCCAGACGTCAATTCTGGTTGCCAGGTCTACAAGATCTTCATACTGCTCAGGGATTTCATGAGGAGACAGCTGATCTTTAATAGTTTCATTTAAACAATCAATGAATGCGTCTTTAATGGCCAGGACATTCTTGCCAGTACTTCACTGGAACAAGACACAGGATACACAAATGATGATCTGGCAACAAGACAGGGGAAACGCAGACAATATATACACAAGGGGAAATGGGCCACAGGTGGAAACAATCGGGGCAGTGCTGACAATCACAACGGTGGGAACCCACACAATGGGTGGAAGTAAAGGGAACTGAAATGAGAGTTATGGGTGTCAAAATAAAAGACAAGCCAGAACAGGAAACAGAAACAATACAAACAAGAAACTCAACAGACACCACAGAACATGACACGGTGTAAATAGTTAAGTAAATATGTTTTATCAAATGATTTTGGACAGTGCAACCTGATATAGCATAGAAGTGAACTCCTTACTCAAATAGCCATGAATATTATAGGGAAAAATGAACATCTCTATCTTCAGATTTTATATAAACCACCACCAAATATTAAATATCAACAACTGATAAGATATTATTTTATTGCAACTGACAAGCAATCCAGTTATGTTTTGTGCTTTTTTAAAACCATAGTCTTCATTAACTTTCATTATTGCATACTAATATTATTGAGCATTGTTTGTAGGGTTAGGGAGAAAGAGATTTAAGAATTTTATTGGCAATGATTGTGTGATGGGGCGGCACAGTGGTGCAGTGGTTAGGATCAGGAATCCAGTCTCAAGGGTACTGCCCCTCAAGGATGTGGAGGGCTTAAACTGGGTGACACCCATTGAACCCCCGATGAGTGGGGTGTCCACAAACCCAGGACATCTCTCCTTGTACCTGAGGAGGTCTCCCAAGATGACTGGAACAAAGGAAGCAGTAGAAAGTTTAGATGGGCCCCTTTCAGTGATAAGGACCAGGGGGTTCTTCCAGGTCAGCTTGTCCTTGGAGACATGGAACCTGAATGGACCAGGGTTCCAGGGAAAGGAGGTTCTGGCTTGACTCCAAGTCCTGCAAATGAAGATGAAGACTTGAATGGATGGGCAGGAGACTTCTTTTTCCATTGGGGGAAGTGAGCACTGGAGGGGCTGGGTGATGCCCAGCTGCTGGACCAGGTCCTCGTCGATGTGGCTGACATCAGAATCAGAGTCTTTGGAGGTGTAAAGGGTGTGGGAACAGAGGACATAAGTAGGACAATAGCCTGATGGGACAACTCACCAATACTTTCCCTTCTACTGGCGAGTCGAGTTTTAGTGGACACCTGGAGACAATGTGACATAATTTCCCACAGTAGAGGCAGAGTTTCCCCTGGCGGCGACCTTCCCACTCATCTTGAGTGAGACTGGTGTGGCCCACCTGCATGGGTTCAGGCTCCCTCTCCCATTTAACTGAAGTAGCAACAGTCTCTGGAAGTGTACGCTGTCAGGTCAATGAGCATCTACCTGCAACTCTACCTGGGATGTTGCCTCAATCAGGCCATCCAGAGAGAAGGAAAGGTCAGGGGAAACCACTCGTCTTTCAAGTAGTCCTCCAGTCCCAGCAGAAAGGCACTGTATTGCCTTGTTCCAGTCACTTTGGACACCCCTGGTGCAGAACTCAATGACATAGTTGGTGACAGGTTCCCCTGACAAGCCCCCTGTCAGCAGCCCATAGATGCCATGCGAAACACTATCTGGAGCTCAATGGCAAAGGTTTAGAAGGAAGAGCAGGCACATGTCTGGCATTCAACAGACTATCATACAGTTCAACAATGAGGCATTCACATAGAATTTTTTTATTGAAAATCTCAAACCACAGTCGATATTGGAGACTTGATCTCCATCGTCACCCATCTTATAAATTCTTCTATTATCTTGACACAGTATGTTACCAACTAATTACCTTGTTTCATATAAACAAAGGTTATTCTTAGCTGTATTTTATTTTTGCCTCCTGAGTGTAAAAGTTTTAATTTGATTAACAGACCTTGATCACTACATGTTACTTTGATTACATTGTAGACTTGATTTAAATGAACAAACGTTAATTTATGTGTAACATTTTTTCACCATGCTACATGTGTACGAGAGGTGACAGTTTCCTCTGAAAACTCTTAGTCATTTCATTTGTACAAATAAAATACCCAACATGTAATTATAGGGGAAAAAAAGGATACAAACCTGAATATTATAGATTATGACTTGTTTCAATTTTGCTGTGTTTCAGGCTAATCCACTGTACCTGGGTCTACCCTGTTTACCACTATCCTGCGTTCTTTGGCTACTACTTTTTCAACGTGATGCTGATGGTACTTCTGTGTCTGCACCTGTTCTGGGCCTACCTCATACTTCGCATGATCAGAAAATTCATGTTTGGCACTGTAAGTTAGTTAGATTGATATTTTATCCATCAATATTTCCACATCTTTTGTGAGTATAAAATAATTATTCAGCCATAACACAATTTGCCTTTTTTCACACAGCAAATTGCAACAAATTGTACCTATTCAAATGCATGTGTTGTACATGATCAGGCCATGCTCTAATTATATTCCCAACACCAACTGCTAACTGTGTTTAAATTTTTTCACTTATTTTGACACACTGACTTTATCTGGAGTGATATCCATACAACACTTAATCTTTTTGTCTCATTACTGATTACGAGGCTGCTGCTGTGCAATTGCTATGATTACATTCATGCATGCAGATGGTGATGGGGGAATGTATTCAGATCATCTCAACATTAAGGAGTCTTGTTCTATGGGAATATTCAGGATTAAGATTTCCAAAAAATCCCTTTTAATGCCACCAATCCAGGCCTGCATCTTCAGCCTGATGTCCTCAGTGGAGATATCCACCAACAGGTCCTTAGGTTGCCACTATAACAGGCACTGGTGAAAGCTACAACCCTGAGAAATACAAGAAGTATCAAGTGTATTTTACTGTAGCAGTGGAATAATGGACTTGCTCTCTACCCTTTTGGAATAGTTTGGAATTTTCAAATCCAGTCTACATGCTTTGTTTTGTTTATGGGGTTCCAGGGCCATTGTTACAGGCTATCCAATCAATGTAGAACCAAGTGAGAGCTATGTCCTTATTCTTGTCACAAAGTCAAACTCATTCTCATTCAGTAGTTGGTGGCCTCTGCCAGGATTGTCCATTGTCACCAATTCTGCTGTGATTCTCATAGACAGGTTGTAGCTGGAAGGTGTTTGTGAGTTTGTCTGGTTTGATGACCTCTGAGATTGTGTCTCTGCTGTTTGCAGATGATGTGGTACCTTTAGCTTCATCAGAGTTCATCCATGGTCATGAGCTAGACTAAAAGAATGGTCAGATACAAGTGACTGAAATGAGGCTCCTTCATAGGGTGGCTGGGTTCATCCTTAGAGACAGGGTAAGGAGCTCAGACATCCAGAAGGAGCTCAAAGTAGAGCCGCCACTCCTCTCTGCAGAGAACATCATCATCAATCCTAAATGCAGTTATTCATGGGTTGTAAACTTTAGCTATACTGAGTTCATGGGTTTAGTCCATGTGTGAAGGTATCACAGGTAATGGAAAAGGACCCCATGAGTCCAGGTGCACCATCAAATCTTCTCATATGGCTCTTAAGATTGGCTTTATGTTCTTCCAGGCTGGAGCTGTAGCGCTCTGTAGACCTAGAATTAATTAATAAGGTTGCATTGAAAATGGCTGCAACTCCTCCTCCT
>JBAJHX010000001.1:29667658-29687673 GCA_037176925.1 Amniataba percoides | reverse complement strand
TATGTATGAAAATAGACTGTTCATTGACATTGCATTGACAGTGTGCCGTATAATCTGGCACGCCTTATGGTCCGAAAAATACAGTAAATTAATTGTAGCTACGAATAACAGCAAACAGAAAGTGTGTGAAAGATCGTTAGTTATTTTAATCAGATTTCTTCACTGTACTGAAAGAACTTAATTTGTTCATTTTAAAACTCTAGAGGTTTCACCTCCTGATTAAAGTCTTTCAGCTAAGGATAGAAGGAATTTTAAACCTCAGATCCCTCAGACCACAGCTTTTTTGTATGATCGTGATATATCCTTCTTTCCAGCTGATGCCTATGTATAGTATCATGTTGTGGAGCTGTAGAAATGCTTTAATCCATCCTCCAGTCCACATTTTGCTGGCTAACAGCATTTTTAGCCCTGGGACTCAGCCAGGAGTGGAATGTCTGCACAAATGTTGGAACAGACTGAGTTGCTGCTCTATTTTATGGCATGCCACACTGCTCTAGTCAGAGCAGGCCTGTTCATATGGGCTGTCTGTGTGTTGTGTTGTTTCACTGCTCTGCTTTTGTTGTTGAACAGAAACCTCACAAATTTGTTTTGGAAGGAATGCAGAATGGTATTTTTGACTTGACTCTTGACTCAGTCAGTCTTGACTTGACTTGATCTTGCCATGATTTCAGGAACAGAGATTTCCTTGACCACACGAGGTGCCACTAAACATCCAGGTCTCACACCTTTCAGATAGGGAGCAGTATGTGTCCAAGAATATAATTAGAAGTTACCTTCCAAAACTGATAGTCCAGCATTTATCCCCTTTTTACAGTGTAATTTACCAGGTGTGTCAAAGTGAGAGGTTTGAACTCCTTGCTCAAGCATTCCTTTTTCCTTACACAACAATTTCAGTTTTCACACGGTGTAAATGCTTTCCATGAGAGACTATCTGAAAGTGTGTTATTATGCTCCTAATTTATATCCCACAAAAATATGTTTTGCATACAAGATAAATTACAAGATAAAGTACTAGACAGCTGGCCACCCCTCAGCATTTTTCATTCAAGCTCAAAACCAGTTTTCTTTTCTGATCCAGAAATGTCTCACACTTTAATTGAAATACTTTGTTGTGTGGCAGTGATGTGCTGAAGTATATCCATTATTTTTTATTTTTTTTAAATGTTTATATGCACACATTATTTTATTTATTTATTTATTATGTATTTGTATTTACAGCTGGGAGTCACCTATCTCAATTTCATTATGGAAAAACATAATGACAAATAAAGATTCCTGATAGTTGATTCTTGATTATTTTTCTCATACTGTCCATTGCTGACATGACACACTTCTACACTCACGGGACTGTACAGTAACACTGAAACATGGTATGTCAAGAATGAACATAAGCATGTGCATGACCTATTTAAGCATCACCAACAGTGGCACCTTATCACCCTAAGTTAAATACTTTATTGTACTTATTAACTGCTGTATCTCTTTAATGTATATTGACCAAATTCTGCAAAGCTGTACAGTTGGGAATGCTGAACAACTCTGTAGTATTTGATACAATTTCACATGCAGGTAGCGCTAAAAAAAATGTTGCTATAGCTGCAGCCTGAAGTAGTGGCTAACAGCTTGTAGTTCTGATATGCATTTTCTTTAAAAAATGCAGATGTTCTAGTCTCTTTGGTATTTCCCCAGACATCACTTGTTGGTTAAATAATGTGAGTAGTACTGTAACATTTTCCCTCAGACTTCTGTTAGTAAAGCTTAAGTCTCGGCAGGAAAGACATACCAGAAACAGTTGCTGAGTCCCCCTTGTAAACTCATTTTAACAGTGCTTTGCAGATGTTGTGTTTGTGCATTGTAATTACATCAGACTGTACAATATAAATGGTGCTACACTCAGTTAACAAAGCTAACAGCATAATGTGGTGTGACATTATTTGCAAGGACATCTGAGAAATGTCTTGAAATAATTTCTGAAGAGTAAGATTCTACATTAGGCTCTTTATTAAGGGCCAAACAGGAAGATCTTAAATTAATCACTTTTTGCATACAATATATATACAATGGCAGATCAGATGTAGACCATATGAAAGAAACGAAGATACAGCAAAATAAAGCCAGATACTTATAGAATGTCCTCTATCTCCTCCTCTATCTGCTTACATTATAATCAGGCAGTCTCCATTCACCATACAGCTAGATATTAAAATTCTACTTTTCTTTACTCTAAAATCACTCTCCCCATGAGAATTATGAGGAATGATGACGAACATGTCCCTGTTTTGTTCACAGACTGGACTTATCCAGATTGGGGAGGACAGCCTGTTCATTCAGCCAATAGGTGAAAACAACCCATTGCAGTCGTTTTCTGGACATAAACATCGCGTACTTCGCCTTCGACACTCTGCAAAGTCCAGCTCTACTCCAGATGCTGACCAGCCCAGCTACTGTGGGAATGTACAAGGTGAGTGACACAGAGAGCTGATATGGATTGTACATCTACCTATATTATAATGGAGATGATGAACAGAACTACTATGAAGGGTATAACATCCAGGTTAGACAAACAATGGAAACTGTGATTGCAGTCTTTTAAACTTATGAGCAAGCACACTACTGAACAGCTGCCATCGTGACAACTTAGTATAATTTAATCTTTATAAAAATTGAAAATAGCTTCATACATATGAATCAAACTACAGTTGATGGGAGTGGTGTGATTGTTAAAAATCTTGTAAATGTAAATCTCCAAAACAAAAAAACTTCATCCAAATCCCACTGCAGTTATGTACTCACAGTGAATTGTGTGAATGAACCACTGCCTGCTTCTCTGCCCTCTCAGCTGATACGGGCTAGTTGAACATCTCACGGTGTGCTAATAAATCACGTTTCAGAACAGCATTTACTGTTATCTGATATGCTTTGATATTCATTCTACTCCAGTGTGTTGTAAGAGAGACTGTGAGGAATGCAGATGTTTCCTTATTTTATGTGTATCCCCTTTCTGAAAAGTTCTTGTTGGAACCTGCTGAGCTTCTCACTGTTAACACTATCACACACAGCAAACCCTCTTGCGCTTTTACATTAATAGAGTGCATATTTTCCTAACCCCTGTCATTGCCAAGATTATATATATTAGTAGGGACAGGCATTCACAGTGATGAGTGAAGCTGGCCTGCTATTTTTAATTTTTGTGGTGTGGAATACAGGATTAGCTAGGATCCAGTCAAAAGCAATAAAAACCTTCTCTGGAAGCTATGCTATAGAGCTATAGAATTTAACTATTTGTAGATTGCAGATAGTTATCCAGACATTTCTCTGAGTAGAATGCTGTTCTGAAGGCAGAATCAATGAATAGGGCAAATTAACCACATCACACACCCAGAGACCTGAATAAAAAATTCTCTTAGTCTACTTGCACTACTAACTCCCCAGAAGATATATATTTAAGTTTTACAGAATTTTATTAAGTTATATTGAAAAGTAGCCCATGAATGCCTTCAGCTTTGATCCACAATGTGTGTATTTAGTGGTCCCACATTGTAGAATATCTAGGCTCACTTCCTTTCACATGTCATGCATCTTGATGTTGAAAAATCAACCAAATCTGCCTAATTTGCATATTAGGATCCAACATTGATTCAGCATTAAGGATTTATATGTAAAGACCAGAGCTATCAGATGTCATTATTAAGATGAGATTATCCAGATACAAATCATAGAGGCCCCATTTGTTGCGTACGCACCAAAGAAGGCATACTCCAGTTTCTACTCAAACTTTGTGATTTTTAAAAAACAAACTTGGCAGAGAATGTGTGGTCCTACATGGAAGCTCTGAACCATGCGTACGCACATAATGTGGAGAAATGAGAAACTGTGACTCTATCGACAGAAGGATGAAACACAGAAACGATGTGAAACTGCTCCTGTTTTATAGAGGAAATTGAAATTTTACCTCTCACGTTTCGTATATGAAGAGTTAATTTATTAAATGATAAAAGCCATTTTTAAACGGAAAAAATCATCACTAAATATGTAATTTAGGATAATAAATACAAACAGTGATATCTGTTACTGCCCCCCTCAGATATCTTTGTTATTATTAAATGCATGTTCTGAATTTTATTCTAATAAATGAGGAGAACAGTGACACTGATTACATTGATGCTGTTTTTGATACTTCAGTTCGGGCAGATCCAAGTGCGTAGTCTCATGTGTTGTTGTCATACACGACTGTGATAATGTGATTTTCTCCTGATGCTTGTGGTCATGTGGGACTCTGAGCCAACTCCTGTCCCATCCCTGCCAAAAAAAATGAGCAGTTGTTTCATTGTACAGCTCATATCATGCAACACATCTTTAATTTTACTTAAATTCCCTGATAGCTTCGTTGATTGAATCAATTGTGTCTCTTTGCATCAGTGAGGACGCTCAGCTGCTACAGCAGCAAAAACTCCTCTGAACACTCAGAGAATAAAACATTCAAAGTTTTCAAAGTTTTATTATTTCTTTTTTATCAATGCTCTCTTAAAGTTTCTTAGACAGAATTTGAAAGCATTTGATATCCTAATTTTACACAAGGGGATACATTTTATTTCAGCCAGCAGCATTAACAGTTTCCGCCATGTGCTGCTACTCAGAATCCTTTTTTGCATTTAAAATATAACTTTGTGTTCATCGGGAAAGCTATTTTTCTATTCTCACCCTCCCAAATAAGATCTTCTATTTCATGCTACGTGAATTTTCTCATCATCATGCAGTCATGTAGAATGAATATTAGTTGGGGGTGTTTCATTGACTATTTCTAGGCAATTATTGGTGTGACATGATGCCTGCAAAAGTTGCACCGTATTTCGAGTTTGTTCTGATTTATTTAAGGGAAAACCAGGGTAGGAACTGTGCGCACACAGTTTTCTAAATCAGAATATTTTGTTTCGTACTTACGTTCTGTGTTTCACCTGTATGCCATTTTTTCACTTGAATCCTACACACAGTTTTATAAATGAGGCCCCAGATCCTGGGGTCATAATAAAATGATACACTTATGCTATAGAATAGATTGTGTAGTAACAGTTACTAAGTTCATTTGTTAAGCTATATAACTGAACTTTTATGTTTTAAAAACCACCATTATATGAGGGTAGGACTGACATTACTTTTCCACATGATGCAACCACCATAGCTCCAACAACTGGTTCAACAAATTTGGTTTCAAATATAAATGGAGTGTTGTGACACAGGGAAAATAACACACTTTAAATTGTGTCAGCTTTCAGAATTGATGAGATGACAAATGTGCAGACTTGGATGTCAACAGGATGATGACTGATGCGCTAACAAGTACTTTTTGTTTTTTGCTTAACTAGTTTCAATGACTGTATGCAACACACTGCCATCACACTAATCTTTTTGGACATTCTGAAAGAGTGCATTTTTTGGCTACTGGAAAGATTAGAAAATAGTTCAGAACTCTTCACTAAACAGCAACAACCTGTCTTGCTGCAGCAACAGTAACAGCACTGTGTCTGGTGTTATCGTTCTCTTAGCTTGCAGACTATTAAAACTCCACTTCTCCACGTGTCCCCTGTGCAGAGTCATTAAGCAGAGCAGATTGACCTTGAGAACTGAGCTGCACCCCCAACGTTACATAACACCATCCGAGCTAAAGACCACCAGCACTTTTGACAACCTGTATAAAAGAATGCTTTCCATATGTTCATAAGTTGAGCATGCACAGTAAATGACACCTCCTCTTTAGAAGGAAAGAAGAAAACCTGCAGAGATGTGTATGTCAGGCTGTAGCTCTTCTGTCTTATTATTTTCAGCCATTGTACAAAGTTTGATTTTCACAGGTTTTCATGACACTTAGTAAAAATATCTTCTATACTCTCATATAAAATTGTAAGATTTCTGCCGATATTGAAATACTTGTGGGACTTTCTACAGTCGCTAATTGACATAATTTAGACTTAACAGACTTTCTAGACAATCATAGTGAAGGTAATCTATGCTTCATTCTGGCCTGTATCTTCTTGGAACTATATCTGATATTCCTGCTGATGTGCCCGGGTGGCCCCCAGACTTAACTTTGACACAGTGTTTAATAGAGGGTGGGGTCGTCCTGATCCAGAGACGTAGAGGTGGTTTGACGATTCTTCTAAATATATGTATGCTCTGTGTATCCTGGATGGAGGAAGTGGCTGATTATAAATTCTTTCCTCTGCATACGTGTCTGCCTCGGCTCATACAGCCCTCTCTGCCCTTTTTCTGTATTCCCTCTCTCTTCTCTTTCTTGTCTTATCCTCTGCCTTTTCACTAAGGCTTCTGTTTCCTCCTCAAAATCACATGGTCTCTGGAGAGAGAGTGCAAAATAAAGCAGACTTTAAAACTATTAAGAAGCAGGTCCACCTCAAGAGAAATTCACAACATGACAATTTCTCTCTCTCTCTCTCCCTCTCCCTCCTTCCCTCTCTATCATATGCAGCAGTACAGTGTGCTTGAATGGAGGTAGATCTGTCATAAGAGCATGCATTATTTAACTGCATCATTGTAAACTATTGCCATTTTAACTGCTCCCAAAAGTACTGCTTTTTCATCTTTAATTAGTTAACATTGGCTAGATGCAGATGGGAAATAATTTAATTAATTCATAGGGAGCATCATTTAAAATGGAATGGTTCTCTGGACTGTTGTTGGGAGAGTGTCTTTAGGTTAATTCAGTCAGCTTTAGCCTGGCTCATCAGTAAGTGAGCCGTGCAAACTCTGCTTTAAGAATGGACAGCAGGTGTTGTGGTAAAGTCACATAAAAATGATTGGCTTTATTCACTCGCTGCAGCGAACACAATACTCTTTTCACAACACTTTACTTGAACCTGAGCTTTTCTGGACACTTTCTGCCTATTACTATAACCTAACAGCCCACTGACACATATGCTTCACATCGTCTGCTGCAAGTACTGGAACTTTTTTCTGCAAACACAGGACTCACTTACCATAACAAACCTGCCAGACTCCATCAAACGCATACACCACCCACAAGGCCACCTTTCATTAGAAGGAAGGCTTTGCCATACATCGGTTGACATTGTGAATCTATTAACATTTATAGTGTTAAAAAAACAACATGAATCCCAAAACCTGAATAATAAATATTTAATATAATGTGATATTTTACATAACTTCTGTTCGTCAATATTGCACATCAGTAGTATAATGTACACGTTGTTACTTTGACTTAAAGTAATTACTTTCTGTCATTCAGACATAGCTGTCTGTTATATAAATGTAGCATTAGTCAGATATAACAGGTCACTTATGGAAAGAGTCGCTGCATGTTAGATATTTTGAGAGCAAGAAAAAGAGATGTCAATTGTGGGATACAGCTGTAATTTTAAAAATAATAAAATGAGAGAACCGTGTCTATCGTAGTGTGTATTTTACTGGAAATTAGGGTTTGGACTGAGCAAGAATTGACAATTAGTGCCCTGTCATTCACCTGGCTCTTGGCCAGAAAAACTGGTTCCAGAGGGGCACAAAGTCTTTGCTCGTCTATAACCAAGAACCACTTATGTCACAGGCTGGGGGCGGGGTCAAAGCCGGTGTTTGAGGAGCTCCAGCACGACATGGTGATGGCAAAATTGAACATAAAATAACAAGCTCAAAAATCTGAAGAAGGACTACAGGGACCAGAAAAAGACCTGGGGAGAATCTGTGCTGGTCGGCTGAGGAAAAGTCCCCATTTTGACCTGCTCGACTTGGTGACAGACAAGCATGCAAGCTGACCGGGGCCCTGAACTCCTCAACAGCGACGCATTCAAAGTTCTGCGGATCCCCGTAAGTTTTATTTTTTATTTTTAAGATGTTTCGCCTTACTGACAATGAATTTAGCTGTTTTACAAGCTAATATTAAAAATGTCACATCAGTATACATTTGTAACACCAGAAACGCTGGGCTTGCTTGGGTAATGTTAGCTGACCATTTACAGATTTATTGTGTGTATTGTGTACTAAAAAGAGATGTAATGTAAAAGTATGAAGAAGAAGTAAGAATATAACACAGTAGTATATGCTCGCAATGCACAATTTCTGAGACAGTTGTTTTATCATTAATGGAGGGTCAAGCAAACAAATAAAACAAAAGACTCTTTTTAAAATGTTTTTTATTTAACATTGTACAGAAGTTTTAAATGTTTTAACTTTTTGTATTTACCTATCAAAATAAACACTTTTTAAACAGACATGTCTGATTCAGTATGCTTTATGAACAGAAAAACATCACACAATAACTAATTCTCTCATACCCCCTATTAAAATATTCCATTAATGTAGCTCTAACATTGGTTCTTTCTGAATTACCATGCTCAGGTAATGCCCTCATACGAGACTTTTGTGACCCACCAGTGGTGAGATTGTGTGTAAGCCCGAACAGGTGACCTCCACCTTGCCACCAGCTGCAGGATTACCTGTAAAGATAGAAATAGGTGTCAGTTGCTGCATATACCAATCACACCAAGCAGCAATAACGCATCAGAAAAGTCTTGTCTGGATGCAAATGTAGATTTTCAAAGCCAGAAACAACACCTGAAGAAGTACGGTCGCCATTGTTGTTGTCCTCAGCCCTAGGTTTGCGTTAGTGTTGGTGGGAAACTGAAGACGTACGGAGTGACATAATGACGTGGCTCTCGAGCCTGTAAAGCTGGTGGAGAAGCAAACAAGTTCTTGGTAGGATCGCAAGTTGAAGCAATTGAGGACCGGCACTAGCACCGGCCCAGAACTAGCACTTGGTTCTGCAAACTACTTTTTATGTTAACAATGTGCAGAGCTGGAGCTGAAGCTGAGTTCCTCTGAGATTATTTAGGTTTATAAATAGATACAAATATGCTACGCAGATATGCTAACCCACACCCCTCCAATACAATTATTTCACAATAGCATAGATCCAGGAGGCCATTAAGCAGCTTCAGTTGTTGCCCACAACAAAGGACCCGAGAGAGAGAGATATACCCAGTTTAGTAGCTTTTGAGATTTTCACAGATTGTTAACAACAGGAATGAGCATTTTACTGCAATGGGACATCTGTATAGAACAGAACAGCCATTATGTTTAAAGTGAAAACTTGTGTTGCATAATAAATTGATAACAAGTGGCACAGAGACAGACAAGCAATAGCCAATAAAGCAATAAGCATCTGTGGTGTCTGGAAGGGATATAAGACCATCTCGGGTTTCGAGGATCCAAAGGCTGAGCCTGTGTGAGACCAGAGCTGGGCAACACATTCAACCTGAGCCTGAAGCTGGGCAGAGTGCCACAGCTATGGAGGATGTCCTGCATCGTTCCAGTGCCAAAGACACCGCACCCCAAGGAGCTCAACAGCTACAGGCCGATAGCCCTGACATCTCATGTGATGAAGACGCTGGAGAGACTCGTCCTCGTCCATCTGCACCCTCTGGTGAGCTCCTTCATGGACCTGCTGCAGTTCGCCTACCAGCCTGACGTTGTAGTGGATGATGCCATCATCTACCTCCTCCACACATCCCTCACTCACCTGGAAAAGGCTAGAAGCACTGTGAGGATCAGGTTCTTTGATTTCTCCAGTGCATTCAACACCATCCAGCCCAGGCTGCCGGGGAACAACTAGCTGGGGTACATCATCACCTCACTACATGGATTTTGGATTACCTTACTCAGAGACCACAGTTTGTGAGGGTGCAGGGCTCTGAGTCAGATTGGCCTCTCTGCAGCACCAGTGCTCCACAGGGAACAGTTCTGCCTCCTTTCCTGTTCACTCTCAACACTGCAGACTTTTCATACAATGCACCATCATGTCACATCCAGAAATTCTCTGACGACTCTGCTGTTGTTGGCCTCATAACAGATAGGGACGAAAGGGAGTACAGAGGACTTATTCATGTTGCAAGGGAAACACAGTATATACTCCTTCAAGCAGGTCATGTAGGATGTCAGGTGCAAATCCTGTTATAGGATGGAAATAAGAGAGATGGTCAGAGAGAACACAACTCTGTTTTACACAGTTCTCTTAACTGTCATTGTTCTGTATTTCTTGAACAAGGCTATCATGTCTCTCTTTGGTTCTCATCCCAAAATCTACAGTGACTACATCTGATTCTTGCATTTCTGTCTGTGTTGCAAGGCAAAATATGCAGAAATATGTAGACCTGAAAGGTTATCAGCTACAATAGAGTAAACTGCCTTTTGACAGAGGCACCAAATGCTTCAATGTAGACACCTTCTTCTTCAAGAATCTTTTGTTTAGCTGAGGAAGATTTTTAGACATCCAGCATTTCTGACAGACAAGAAAAAAATGATGAAAAAGAGTGGAACAGGAGGACCTCTGCCCCTACTGGTCCCTTGATTGCTGTAGAGTGGGCTCTTCTAGAGGGCATATAACAGATGTTCAGAGGATAGGGGAGTCATAGGCAGCCACATTTTCTCCAAAGAGGAACTTTTTCATTGTTGCAGCTCTAACCATCCTGCAGTTTTTGCCTGGAAATGGGTGGTTGGCAACCACCTCGCTACAGACAGCTGGGGAGAAAGATATATTTCCACCCTGGATCAGGTAATACAAATGACTCTTAATTAATATTACACACTGTCCACAAGTGCAGACTGTACTGCACTGGGGTAGAAGTTTCTTGGTGACTTAAGATCTGATCAGAAGTGATTTAGTTGGTCACTAAGAACTAAGGCCAGACTCAGAAAGAAACCAGATCAGAAATCAGTCATTTCTAGCTTGCAAAACATTAATGGAAGTTTGCCCTGTGACTATGTTCTGAACAGTAATTACTTCAGGCCTGAGCAGCAGCAGCAATCCAGTAACTGTATGAGACTGTGTTCTCCCACAGTGTGCTGAATAGGCAGAATCATTGTTCCTACGTGGTGCTAGCGTTGATTTCACAGTTCAAAGCACTGTACTATTTGTCTTTGTGTGACTCAAGCACGTCCTCTCTCCTTTCTTATTACAAGCTTGAGAAGCTAGAGCTGATGCCATCTGGAGGGTCAATTCTTTCTGCTTGGGATAATTATCTACTTCTATGGACTCACTAGCTTTCAGCTGTCTTTTGTAAAAGCTGTCATTTCCAGGCATGAGCTCTGTTATTTGAGAATGTTTTTTATAAGGTTTGTACATGGTAGATCTACTGTAGGACCCAGTGATCTCTAATTATAAACCATCTTGCTGCAAGGAATACGACTAGCTCAAAAAAGAGGTAATGGAACTAATATCTTAGGTTCCCTACACTGACTTCCTGTTAGTTTCCAAGGCTGTCCTTGAGAGACATTTAGTTACAATGATGTGTGTATGTCAAATGTAGCATATTATACAAGCTAATTATAATCATACCTCTCAAATATATAGCAAGATAGATAGTAACTCTTATAAGAAGAAATATCTAATCATAAAAAGTTTTGTAGTTTGTGTAAAAGTAAAATGTTTAATAGCTTGCCTGCAAAATTCACAGCAACTACATTTGAAACCTCCTGTATGTCAGAATGGAGACTCAAAAGGCATACACAACTTATTTTTATACAGTATGCAAGGAATTTTATACAGTATGTATAGAATAATACATGGATTATTTTGTCTCATTGGTTCCAAAATTACTGGGGCTCTCTTGGTTTTTGGTTTGGAGTCAGGCTCTTGGTGGAATTCATAATGGCTCAGAGGATTGCCACTGTGGCTTGAGCTTCTTCTCAACATTCTTCATTTTGTTATTTATTTTGGACTTTTCTAAATCATGCCCACCACCCAAGCAAGCCTTGTCATACAATATGATGGAAGACAACATTTGCACGTCAGATTGTTTGTGGAGAGTGGGTTAGGTTATTTTTTACCATGAACAACAAACAATGAGAAATATCTATGGTTAGGATGACCTGGAGTGTGGGGGCAACAAAGGAAACAATAGTCAGCAGCCAGAATACTGGTCAAGCTGAGGCTTCATGATAAACAACCTGTGTTACTCAGATGTGGAGATTATTTGTAGAGCACCTCATGATTGGATGCCAGCCCTATTACCTCTTGTGGCAATTTACATCACTTGTTCTTACAGCTGTGTACATTCCACAAAACACAGATGCTCACCAAGCCAGAGAAGAGCAAGAATTATTGACAGGACAGAGACCACACAGCCAGATGTGCTTTCCTTATGGTTGGAGATTTTAACATTAGCCTGAGGAAAGCTCACCGCCAAGTTCAGAGACAGTACTCTCAACACCACCCTAAGTGGCGTTGGATCCTGAACTTTGTGACAGGCACCTATGCTGTTTGGATAGGAAGCACCCCATCCTCCACTCTGACTCTCAACACTGGTGCTCCCCAATGCAGTGCTACAGGGAGCCCTCACTTTTGCATCATGAAGGTACATCTGAGCTTTCTTGAGAACAAGAAAAACTATCAGTCACATTTCTATTCACCAGAAAACAAGCTTAACAGACACCAGATGGTCTAAACTGTACAGAACTCATTTCAAGCTAGAACCTGGCCTCTGCTGAGTGCCTCAAGTAAGCAGCCCCAGATTGTGGAATGTCAGAATCTCTTAACTGTCTTAACAAGCTGACTTAATGTCAACAGTATTGATAATAAGGGGGGAATAAATGAGTAGACTGCTGCACTGGAGGGCCTGAATTCACTCTGAATCAAGTATTTTCATTGTTGTAACTAGTGGGATGGGGTTATGGGTTGACTATACAGATTGTTTAGTAATGGCAATGTAATGTAATGACATGATGCACTTGGTTATCTTCTTAGTATCATCTGAAATCACATTCAAATTGAACAAACTTTTGACTGATCTGCACTGGACCTGGTTTGTGTTAGTTCTCATCCAGTGTAACCTCTTATGAATCAGATTTACAGTCTTAAAATGTTTTAGTTGCATGGAACGAACCATACTGTAACCATAGTTTTAATCTTTCCCTAACAATAACACTATGGATCCAATATATATTGTAGCCAGGTGGAACCACCGTTGTGGTGGGTTAGGTCGGATGGATAATCGGGGACACACCCCTGATGGGTTGTAGGGGGCACCTGTTGGCAGGTGGGGAAAAGCATTTTTAGTCTTTGTCCCCGGCGTGGGTGGCAGGCACTGCGGGGAGAAGTGATTTGGGGGCAGCGTGTGTGCTGTGGAAAGACGGGTGGGGCCGCGGAATCGAGGAACGGGGATGCCGGCGGCGAGTTGTTGGCAGTTGCAGAAGGATTGAGCTGGCTGGTGGGTTCCCCATGCCGGGCTGGCGTCTCGTCGGGTGGTGTGTCGCTGTCGGATTGCCGGATCGAGGTGGAGAAAGGGGTGACGTGTGTGAGGAAGTTTTGGGGGAGCGGTCAGGATGTAGTTTTGATTTGTTTTGGGTTTTGATTGTTTTGTTTGGTTTGATGATAGGGGTGATGTGATTAATTGTTTTGTTTTGTTTCGTTACAGTTTGTGAGCCACTGCCTTGGTGGTTATGTTTTTTGTTTTTGTTTTTGATTCTTTTTGGTTGTTAGTGTGGATTTGTTTGTTTTGTCCACCCCTGAGTCGCTGAGACAGTGAGCATAGACTGTTCATGTGCTCCAGGTGTAACGTGCGAGCCACGGCTGACGGCAACTAGTGCCCGCACAGATTGCTTCGTTTATTCAATGCTCGTGTTCTTCTCCTTGTAACCAATAAAATTATATTTGTTTTTATAAAAAAAAACACTTTTCGCTACTGTTGCATCTTTGCGCCTTAACGGCGAGACGCTCCTGCTGTAAGTGGCGTTTGGGGTGCCACAATATCATATGTAAAGAAAACATTTTTATCCAGGTCTTGCAGGATCATACAATATCAGTTCTGTTCTGGCAGTATATTCAAAATATTTTCACACCTCACTAACCACTGCATAAAGTGGGTGTGATTGTTGGGTTGATACAGATATGTCTCATAGTGCTCAGTGCCAATCCTCCCAGACACTATCTGACAATTCAAAGGTACGAGCCATACAGAAGCTTTTACCGACCCTGGTCAGCTCTCTTCTTTGTCTTCCTATGTGCTGATGCTATTGTTGGGTAACTTTATGTTACAATTTTAAATTGATTTTCAGTTCTTGACTCACTCACAACAGTGTTTGTCACTTTTAACTCTGCTATAGTGTTTATAACATTGGTTTCCTTTTTCATTGTAGGAGAAAAGGAGGAGAAGATGTCAAAAATGGTTGATCAGGATCGTGGAAAAAGAAATGCTATTCGCCTGCATGAAGCATACACTGTAGAGACAATGGTGGTAGCGGACTCTGACATGGTACAGTACCATGGTGCTGAGGCAGCACAGAGGTTCCTGCTGACTGTCATGAACATGGTAAGAATTCAGTTGCCTTTTCTTGAAAGTATTGTGAAGCATGAAGTAACAGTATGGATTTAAGTATTCTGATACTGAATTATGACAGTTGCTGCTGCTGTGCTGTGTAAATGGTCACATGTAAACCTAAATATTTTTCTTTGTCTTTCTTATGTAGCTTTACAGGTGACAAACAACACACTTTAAAATCATGAGTTTGTGGACAACATCTCATAAAGGTGTGCAATGCCCATGTAGAGCCCTATTACAGCAACACAACAGAAAAGCATTTGGAACCTTCCTTCTGAGGCTCTGGCTCTTGAGGCCAGAACAGGCCTATTATTTATTTGTTTTTAAGATTAATAACAATGTGCCAGAATCCATAATGGCAGGTTTTTATGGGAAATAGAGCATTTTCAAGGACCAGATTGGGATGGATATGTGTGTAAGATTTTAAGTCAGTTCTTGATGAAGGATGGAGTTCGGTGTTACCAGATCTTGTGAGAGAAACAAGCAACCAGGTCTGAGGAAACAAGTCCAAATAAGTGATTTGGTTCTTCAAAAAATTAATTCTTTCAGCATTTTCCGAGTTAGTGATTGCCATTTGTTTGTGTGAATGGGTAAAGGGAGGGAACAGAGGGAGGATGGTTGTGGAGAGATCCTGCAACAGAGTAAAAAACTATAATGCAATTAGCCATTTTCTTTTTATTAGGCAGGTATAGTGAAGAAAGACAAGAGACTTATAGGCACCACAACCCACAACTACCAAGATTTGTAAGTGACTTAAATGACAAGGAAGTCCAAAGCTGACCATTCAAAATCTGCATTATTGGACATTAATTATAAAGATCCCAAATTTCATCAAACCATTAAAGAATCTATAATAATAATAAGCCAGCACAATATCAATAAGGCTCTCCCTCTTTGGGGTTTGAAGCTTTGCAGGGCAGCAAAATAATCTACTAGTAGTATTGTTCCATCTGTTGCAGGTCTACAACATGTTCCACCACCAGAGTTTGGGAGTCAGGGTCAACATTCGTGTCACCAAGCTGGTGTTGCTTCACAGCCGCCCAGTAAGACTTATATTCTATCACTCTCTGTCTACCCTCACAACCTTGCTGCATCCTATGTGGATTGATTATTGTTTTCTAAATTTTTATTTTATCCATGTGAAGTGTATTATGCAATGCAATGCAATGCAAAGTGTTCATGCTTCCTAAAAAGGTTTAGTTCGTCCAGTAAAATAAGTGCTTGTATAAATGTGTTAAGAATAGGGCAAAAGATGCAGTGAAATACAGCACATTAAATTATTTGACTTTTCTGCATTTAGTGTCATGGCTTGAAGTGTAAATACCTGTCTTTTAGTCAAATATTTTAACAGCTATGGTATGGATGAAATTAATTAAATGTCATTGATGTTGTTCTTCTTCCTCTTAAGAAGAACTGAAATATCTTCAGTGAATTTTTAACTTCTTATTTATAAAAATTTATTTTTAGATTTTCATTTACCTGTTTGTGAGAGAACTGTTTGTATCAATAGGAAAAGCTTAAGGTGGGCCATTATGGAGAAAGGTCCCTGGAAAGCTTCTGTCATTGGCAGTATCAAGAGTTTGGGGGGCCGCGGTACATTGGCACCAACCATGTTCCTGGTGGGAGGGATGATATCCCACCAGTAGACACTGCTGTGCTGGTCACGAGGTATGTAGCCAGAACTTCCTCAGTATTAAGTGTATGCAAAGTGGTCTTAGCTCCCTTGCTTGTACAAATTCTGTCATCTTCACAATGGGGAACATTGCTGCAGGGCAGTCTTCCAGAAGGTAAAACTGCAACACCAAAATGCTGCACTCTTAAGCATTTTAAGTTTAAGAAAATGAAACACCCTTTCAGTACTCACTGTGGTCATATCAAATCCCTAATGTAATAATTTTTAATTTTTTTATACAAGTTATTTTTTCTGTGATTATTTCCTTATCAAGTACTCAGGTTTACTTTCCCAGTTTTTAGTATTTGTAATGTAGTGTTTCAGATTTGTAATACTGATTCTTTTTTAAAAACCTTTGTATTCATTTTCCTTTATATGGTGTTATTTTAGGGGATTGTTACATTTGATTGCAAAGTAACGTGTACTTTTGACAATCATCAATGTGCATCATTAAGCAATATAGGCTATAAGCTATAGTTTTCAGATTCTTCTTATACCACAGAATTATTTTCACTTCTTATGATCTTATGATTTGTATGATGATGAATCTCTTTGTCCTCATAAATTCATGCATGCCAGCTACACTATATTGCCAAAAGTATTCGCTTACGTGCCTTGACTTGCATATGAACGTAAGCGACGTCCCTGTCCTAATCCATAGGATTCAATATGACGTCGGTCCACCCTTTGCAGCTATAACGACTTCAACTCTTCTGGGAAGGCTGTCCACAAGGTTTAGGAGTGTGCTTATGGGAATTTTTGACCATTCTTCCAGAAGCGTATTTGTGAGGTCACACACTGATGTTGGACGAGAAGGCCTGGCTCTCAGTCTATGCTCTAATTCATCCCAAAGGTTTTCTACCGCGTTGAGGTCAGGACTCTGTGCAGGCCAGTCAAGTGCATCCACACCAGACTATGTCATCCATGTCTTTATGGACCTTGCTTTGTGCACTGTCGTCATGTTGAACTCTATTGATTAGGAATGGGATGTCACTTACGTTCATATGCCAGTCAAGGCAGGTGAGTGAATACTTTTGGCAACAATGACTAGATTTTACTTTTTGGAGCACCGTGACAACTGTGCCACAACTCCTGTCAATGTTATATCAGTTCTTTCTCAAACTGTCAGTGAGGCGGGTTTGTTCTCTATCCACATGCTTCAGTCCAACAAGGTAGCGTCTGGCAAAACATGACACATTCCTAATTTAGCACTAGCTATTACTAACTTTTGGAGCTCCAGGGAGGGAGAGCAGGGGTAAAAGGAATCCCCTTGTTTGAATCAGCAGTCATGTCTTCTGTCAGATCCGATCCTGTCTCCTGAGACGGAGGAGGGCAAGAATACAGTAGCCTTCTGTTCTTGGAGTGGTTTGTTGTAAAACTGACGAGCAAGACAAGGAAGGAAGAGCAAGGAAATTAGTGAGTGTGTGTGTGTGTTTGTGTGTGTGGTTTTGTGAAGCTACATTACTGTACAACTGGAAATCTCATGTGGAAGACACACCTGCAAAACATCTCTAACAGCTTTTAATCTTGGTTTATCAAATATAAATTGATATTTTTTACTGGATCATTTTATGCCCCTCACATGAAATGTTTAGATATCAGGGTATCTAAACATGTTCTGAGAACATCAAGAGCCAATGGACTGAATTTCCCAGTCCGGACAGAGGCCCATCTAGACAATATGTCCTCCATAACCAAGACATATTTTCTCCAGCAGCTGTGTCTGCAGTGTTTTGTGGTTTACTGTGTTTTATAGATGACAGGTTAGCCACATCACTAAGATAAGAAGAACCAAAATTGCGCAAAAAACAGCGAAAGGTGATCTGCGTTATGGCGAGGGAACACTGTATGTCAGATGTTAGTGCACTTCAGGGCTTCATGTTCATTATTGAAAATGTCTGTGGTCTTTGTACTGTAGGAGTCAGTTTCTGACATTATCATATTGGTGTATCATATTTATAGTAAATCTGTCTCAGCAGAGGTGTGTGTGTGTGTGTGAGTGAGTGAGTGAGTGAGTGAGAGAGTGAGAGAGAGAGAGAGAGAGAGAGAGAGGGAATTGTGGGATGTTCATATATATGTGTGTGTGTGTGTGTGTGTGTGGCTCTTTGCAGTAACACAGTAAAAAATGTGGCTCTTATGCCACTTTTCCACTAGTACCTAATAGTACCTACTCGGCTCGCCTTGGCTCGACTGTGTTTCCATTACAATACAGGACCACCTCAGCGTAGGTGGTGTCTTCATAGCGAGGCAGCCCAAAACTCTGGTGATATCTTTTGTTATGCTAGACAAATGCAAATAAATTACGGAGGCCACCAGAGACAACAAACAAACACAAAGAAATGATTGCACCTCGTTTTTGCTTTGCAGGCTTGTTTTCTGTGCAGCGATCTCTGATCGCGTTTATTACTGTTATTGTGTTTTTATGATGCTTGATTCTTCTGAACGAGACGCTCTCATGACTCATCACGCTCTGGCCAATCAGTGGCCTGCCGTCTGCCGACGTCACGTTTTCGGCCCCACTTAGCTCGCTTATAACCCCGGCCAAGCAGGTACTATGATAGTACCTGTTACCAGGTACTAAAGCGTAGTGGAAACACGCACAAACCGAGGTGAGCCGAGTAGGTGCTAGTTTAAAAGGGGCATTAGTCTCTGACTGGTTGGCCACCCCTGTTCTAAAGTATACCTGTACAGAGGGAGTGTTCCTGAGAACATACATATAAGAAATGTATAGTATCTCAGGTATAAATGAGTAAATATGAGTGCAAAACAATGAACAGGTGAAATGAACAGTGAACAGTAGTGTAGCGTTACTTCAGTCCAATTTTAAGTCAGTTATTTATTGTTTATTGTCTATTGTCTACAGACTAGTGGACATTTTGTTGTGTAGCCTGACAGCAGCAGGCAGGAAAGATCTGCGGTACCTCTCCTTCACACAGCGTGGATGGAGCAGCTGGTCACTGAAGGAGCTGCCCAGAGCCGTCAGAGTGTCCTATAGAGGGGGGACGTGTTTAACATGGATGACAGCTTAGCCATCATTCTTCTGTTTCCCACCACCTCCACTGAGTCTAGAGGGCATCCCAGGACAGAGCTTGCCCTCCTCACCAGTCTGTCCATTCTCCTCCTGTCACTGTCCGTGATGCTGCTGGCCCAGCAGACTATCCCATAAAAGATGGCTGATGCCACCACAAAGTTATAAAATTTCCTCAGGAGTGGTCCCGCAACTCCAAAAGACCTTAGCAGATCCACCTCAGCTACCTCCAGCTTGTACCCCAGCAGCCTGGGCTGGATGGTGTTGAATGCATTGAAGAAATTGAATAACATGATTCTCACAGTGCTTCTAGCCTTAACCAGGTGAGCGAGGGAGGTGTGAAGGAGGTAGATAACGGCATCATCCACCCCGATGTCAGGCTGGTAGGCTGTGATTGCTGACGGGACAGAGTGTGCATTGGAAGTGTCGGGTGGTTGTGTGTTGAAGGTCATGAAATGGGGGGAGGGGGCACAGGAGGAGCAGTGGACAGGGGGCACAGACTGGGTGGGGTGGGAGACTGGGCCAGGGGAGGGGTGGATACCTGATCTGTTGAAATCTGTTGAAGAATAAATTCAGATTACTTGCCCACCACTGATCTCCCAAAGGCTGGGACTTGGGCTCCTTGAAGCCTGAGATGGTCTTAAGTCCCTTCCAGACATCACAGATGTTGTTCTGCTGCATCTGGCACACACCTCCTGTAGCAGTCTTTCTCCTTTCTGATCAGCCTCCTCAGCTCCCTCTGACCTCAGCTCCTCTTTGTTCCCACACACAAAAACTCTCTGTCAATATGCTCCCCATGGGTGTCAAACAAACAAAACAAACACAAAGAAACATCTGCACTGCGTTGTTGCTCCACGGGCTTGTTTTCTGTGCAGTGATCCCTGATTGTGTTCATTGTTGTTTAGAGGTGCTCCGATCAGGGTTTTTGGAGCCGATCACCGATTTTTTAAATCAGTATCGCCGATACCGATACCAAAGC
>JBAJHX010000001.1:29643192-29655755 GCA_037176925.1 Amniataba percoides | reverse complement strand
TCAGGTTCTTAAGCCGTCCCTCTACATCTCCTCTTGCTGTGGCGTTGATGATTCCAGATGTATCCTCATCAAACTGCTGCCACAGCTTGTGCTGCTGATGATGTTTTTACTGAATACACTAAAAACATTTACAGATCATGGCACTATATGAAGTATGTAGTGATTGTTAGTGATCAATGAACGCATCAAAGAAGGAATGCTCCTTTAGTGCTGGGGTAATGCATTGACATAATCAACATAATTGTTTATGGAAAAGCATTGACGCATTGCAAGAAACTAAGCAAGTGAGCCTCATGGTGCTTTGTAACCTCTTATCATATCAGTACAGCAGGAACACTTGAAGTGAAGCATCCACTACAGGATATATTCAGATGATTGGCACATGGATCGTGCTTTTTGTAGCAGTCAGTTAAAATAGATTTTCCAAATGTTTCATCACATGTTAATAGTAATTTCTGTGCTGCGGCTGTTGAGATAAGGTTAACATTCATGGTTAACACCATGTGTCTTCAAATGTTATTTAGTTATTTTATAGTTTATAATCTGTTTACGCTAATGTAGGAATGATTACTCCTAATGGCTTAATGGTAGATGTCATTAAATCATTTCAGTTATTTTCTTTGCCACACACAGATGCTTAAATAAAGTAGCTATCTTAAGTTCACATTACTCCAATGATGAATCCATGTCTTTATCTTTTTAAGTGCTAATCCATCTCCAGTTCAGGGAAAGGGTAGCAATGACATACGGTGATTAAATTAATCTATGTGTCATAGCAACCATTTTGCAATTTGAGTATTTGTATTTAGTATTATTTATTATTAGTAAAGAGTATTCTGATTGGTTATTATTATTGGAAGAGGCAAAGCAGTGAAAAAGTTATTTTTGGATCAGCTGTTGTAGCAGTTTGTAGTTCTGTTATATCCCAAATGAAAACTGTAATTCATCCAGTTGTTATCTTAGACCAGTTAGTGTCGACTGTGCAAGACTTACAGACACAGTCCCTCAAAGCGGTGGTAATTCACACCTCACTCAGAGGTACAGAATATAAATTCTGGGGAAATTTATATTTTATAGTATATTTATATTGAATGTCCAGGTAGAGTGGTCTGCTGTATTATTTGGGACATCCATATGGACTTTAACCATACAGAGATGTCTATCACACCTAAAACACAGGATTGCTCTGCCTACCTCTACCTCTGGGGTAGGTCAAGGCACTTGACTACAAGATCATGTAATTGGAATGTTTTCATCCATCTCAACTCAAATAAGATTAATGTAGGAAGTTTATGAAAATAACCATATTTTATTTTATTATTAATCAGATCCAGGTCCAGACAAATATTAAATTGACCAATCAACACTAGAAGGTATAAACCATCAAACAGCAGCCATTTGACATACACAATATAAATAATACTGTAGTTGTAGCAGGTGGGATATTCTTTCATCCACAGCAATGCATAAAGAGGCATTTGCATACTCTTGGACCAGACCCAATTTTTTATTAGGTCAGCAGCTGCACTTTGGCCACCAAAAAAAACAACTCCATCAATTTGTGAAAAAAAAAAGTGAGTACTCTGCCTGCTCTACTCTACTCTACTGGCAAAGTCCTTACCTCGCAGTGAGGAGTGCAGTGGAGGGAACATGTAACCTAATGTTAAGTGAAACACTTACTGCTTGTGTTTTTTATTGAATATTTAAGTGACTGATCATGAGAGGGCCAGTGCCTCCCTTGATGTCCATCCTCAGATCCATCTGTACTATCTGTATTAAACTGATTAAATAAAACCTGATAAACCAGTATAACTCTAAAGTCATGAAAATAGGATTTTGCATGATTATTTCATTATTTATCTTTAGCCGGTGCATGTAATAACAGTGGTAATGCATCACAGACGGCTTTATATAGGGTAAACACTAACATACATCCAATTAATATATCAGGTCATGCAGCATTTTGGTGTCTTTGACATTAAAATCTCAAAGTTTTGTGAGTTTTAAAAAGCTTTCCTCTATACATTTATATTGATGGATCCACTGGCACAGCCATGGGGTTCAAAGACATTCCCATAACATAACCACAGTTCTATTGATCATTTACATAATAAAAAAGCAGTTAAAATAAGGGAAATGGAAAACTGGGTGATAGGCTGTCATTATCTCCATGTCTCAGTCTTACCCCATACAGCATGGCTTCCCAAATTTTACTACATATCATAATCATGTATAATAGCTGTGAGGTAATTGAAACTAATACAGACATAGGCAGTGCTGTATGTTGTGAGACATTGTGGTGGCTCCTACCCATGCCTTGTCCTTTACATACATGACATACGATAATGCTCTCAACCTTCTAATCTTCCAGCACAATGAGAACACTCCTGCCCTTTGTGCAAGTGTGTGACCAACTCTGAACCTTATTATAATCACAGCACTCCTGCTTTGAAATCCCTGCCACCCACATTTTCCTCCCCCTGTTTTGTTCTTGGCTGTTTCAAGATTTTTCATGTCAGTGGGCCCCAGATACTTAATTGAGGTCATGGAACAGCATTTGATAAGATTCCAAGGACCCGCAAAGTTTTAGTTTTTTGTCTGTTTTATTCAACTGTACAAACATCACAACTGTATATGCAAGGAACTGAAGATAACTTGGCATTTTGTGTACTTCCTCTCCTCCTCTATGGATATTTTTTATTCAGTTAATAAATAATGAAGGCTGACTGAGACATTTTTTTCAAACAATGGATCAAATTACCGTGTGTAATATTAAAGGGGAGCTTGTGGTATTGAGGAACTCAAAAGCTCATGGTCTTGGTGGCCAAAGCCAACATCTTTCTCTAACCTTAAAAAAACATTTTTGTAAAGGTTAGAGAAAAATGTTGGGAAAGATGGGGGTAATTAGACAACCCACCAAGGGCACTTTTCAATACTATATATGCCAAGAATGCAGCATCTTTGTTTATTTGACAACAATTCACAAGCATACAGTGTTAAATTCTCACATGATGCAATAAATGTGTTTTAAATTGGGTTAGGTAATAATGACCGGGACAGAACATGATATTGTCCATGTAAATGAGGATTATATAAAAAAAAAAGTTTAATGTTAGAATTATTTTCATTATTGTGAAAACTGGGACATGTTAACAACTGGGACATTTTTACTAGTGTTTACTAATGTTTTGCTTTCGGGACTCTGGACACCCAGTTTGAAACTGGGACAGTCCCAGAGAATCCAGGATGTCAGGTTATTAATACAGCTCGACTGAGCATAGTGATTAAGTTTAAGATAATCTATTTCCACTCATTCGTTATTATTTATTTTTAAACATTTCTTTTCTAAATGAGTTGAAAACTTTAGACAAGTTTTGCACACTGCCCACATTGTCTGCTTCAGTGTTTATATTTTTCCTAATTTTTTCCCCCCATGAAGGTGTGTTAACTTGTTTGCTTGCTAACATGGCACATTTCACATTATATGTATTTGAAAAATCAATGGGTTTTATCTTTAAATACTATTCTTTTATATTAAAGGAGTCAATTCATTTAATTAAAGTAACTTAAGTTACATAACTTTTGAAAAGGTTTGTTTCTGTCTAAATACAAGACAGTAGATAAAACCTGGGTGAAAGAAAAAAGAAAAAAATGGAAAGTTTCCACCTTTTAATATTATCAGAATTTTGGTACATTATTAGTGTGACATAAAGACCAGCTGGATCAGTTTATGGTGAACAACTATTTGCATGTGTTATGTGGAAGCATGTGGGCATCTCTACATGTGTATACAGTATGTGTATGTAAGAGAGTGTACAGAGAATCTATTCCAGGCTGACAGGCCTGTGTTGTCAGCACTCGGTGCTTCGACTGTCCAGGATTTAGTGGCTGCAAAGAAGGCCCTTCATGTTCTAACGGCTAATTAGCGCAAAATAAATGGTTGGCTGAAGCTGCTTGTGGGCTGCGCAGTGCTGTTAGTCCAGAGGCCTGACGAGGCTTTGTGGCTCTTTTTAGGCTGTCTGGCTGGTTGTTCCACCAGCTATTTGAGCCAGCACATCACTGTTTGATCAACCAGCTAGCCCCTAACACCAGGTCAAACACAGTTCTGATAACCACTGCACTGTGGATCGCAGCCCTTTGTCCAGGGACTTAAGCTTCAGAAGTGCTGGCTTCAACGGATCTTTGATGCTGCTGAAAATCTAAGCCACACCTCTGACCTCACTGTGGAGCTTCCCCACTCAGCTTTGTTTTATTCACAAGGGCTTTATAGAACCAGTATGGCAAAGGCTTGCTCAGTATTAGCATCCAGTGTCATTTAAAGGGAATCTGACCAGCTAATGAGGACCTTAGTCCATGGACAGCATGTGGTGGGTCATTCATTCCAGTGAAGGTTGCTCACTCAGCACTGCAAGTGCAAAGTTCTATTCAGATCAGAATCAGCACCAGCTTAATTGGCCAGGTATGAGTACACATATAAGGAGTTTGACTCCTGTTTTACAATGCTCTCCCTATACATACAAAGACTACAAAAGGAGTTTTGATTTAAATATAATTTTTACAGTTGGTAGCTTGTATACAAAAAGTTGGTGGGTTTTATAGGATAGTATATACAGTATGTACAGTAAGCATGGATTTGTTTTTGACACTGGTGAGAATGAATACAACTCCATTGTTACTATTAAAGTTTTGTTTTATTAAGTAATAAGAGTGTGAATTTTCAAAGGTAGTAACTATCTTTATCAAAGCTTGATGTCTTCTGTATGTTCTCATGCTCACAACCAAATACTTCACTGTGAAATGTATTTCCAACATCAGATTCAGTAGGCGTGGTTTCAGTGGTTTTGTTGAATAAGAGTGGATGAGTTTCTTTGGACAGTCCAAATGCAACACATAGCAATACAAATTATATGTTGGAAATTACTGGCAGATGTGATTATTTCTTCTGTCCATAGTGACCGTGTGTCATGTAGGTGTTTAAGCTAGTTTTTTCCTCTTTTTGCTTCCACAGACACATAGACCCTTGAACTGGGTCAGGAAAAATATCAAAAAAACTTTTATGGGAAAAAGAAGAAACCTGAGGAAGAGCTACAGATTAGGGTGTGCAATAGATGCCACATGTACAGAGAACACTTCCCATACAGTATGTCATGTTGACACTCTAGTAGTGATTGATCTAGACATTTCTGTGAATGTACTGAGTATTTATTTTGTAGGTCTTGAAGAACTCAGACTCGTCCCTGCAAGTGAGAGAGCACGAAGGGCCAGTGTGCATCTCGTGCTGGCATCATGTTGTTCCTAGACTGACAATCAAGAAATCATCAGAGACAAATGAAAGTCTGACTGAATGACTGCAATGTCTGCAAATTATGTGATCAACATTGGGCCCATGGCAAAGTTAATGTTAAACTCACCTGAAGAATCCTTAGGATCTCCTGCAGCGCATCTGTGGTCTTGCCTGTCCATGAGGCCTTCTGCCTGTACAAATATACCAGTTGTGATGTGTATTGGTCAAACATACAGTTGATCTGATTGCATAGGTTTACATTTGTAATGCAATGTAAGCAGACATATCAATACACATAAATATATAAACATCAGAATTTTCAACTGGGGTAGACAAAGAGGAATACATCTTTTACCTGTGACTCCAGCCGCAGAGCTGGCCAGCTCTCCAAAAAGTCTCTCACCTGTGGATATCCTTGAATGATACCTTGGCAGCAAAGGGCAAAGGTTATGTGAATGACCTTTTCTATCAGTAACTGTTTTTTCTCTGTCTTCTCGACCTCTTGTATGATTTACAGTCTCATTTGGTCAAGCGTGGCTTGGTTCTCTCCTCTGGGAAAGTCGGGTAGGTAGTTAACCTCATCTTGTCAGGCCGTCTTTATGTTTGAATGGAGGTGCTCATTCTCAGAGTTGACCCGGCTCTTCCTGTTTCCGTTGATGGACACCTTGACACAGATCTAACCAGTTTGGTACGGTAATTCCCCATTTTGAACTTCAAGCAGACCTTCCACCCTTAGCAGCCATTCTCACTTCCAAGCTTTCTGAGACACGGGTTAGCTGTTACCAGAGCTTCAGCTGCCTTGCCCACTTCCCTGTCATTTGGGTACGGTTTAAAGCTGTGAATCGTTGTTTACCAGGATATTGTGCTTTATGGACCTTGTGAATTTCAGTGCCTTTCCAGATCTTTCAAAAGCAGTGAGTCCTTCTTCAAGTACACGTTCCACTTCATAAGAAGAAGTTGGCACAGGGAAACAATCAGGCCAATTCTTTTGACGCTGGGTTAGATACATGTAGAAGTGGGTCTGTATCTGAACTTGCAGTTGAAGTGGAATCACTTTCAGGTCTTGTGACTTTTAGTATACCTTTCTCTGACAACTTCTGAATGTCCACAAGAACACTGTCCATTGAAGTCAGGATCCTCATACTGGATGGTAAAGTTGCATTCAAATCTTGGCTTGAACTTCTCTTACATTATGCTCTTCAGTTCCTCTACAGACTGTGGTCGCAAGTGAGCTCCATGGCAACATCTGTGGCAACATATACACGTAGTACAATACATTCCTGGGGAGTAGCCATCTTCTGTGTTGATGTTTCACACACAAAAATAAGTTGATGAAGTAGTTTGAATGTACTTAACTTGTAACTTTATTCTTTTAGGGTTAAGGGAACAGATTAAACAAACAATTTGAATTAGCTGTCAACAGTCAACATGACTTACAAATACTATTTCAGGATATATCTTACCAGGAAGGAGCCTCAGCACTCACCTTGTACCTAAGCCTATGAGGAAAGATCAATTACTACAGATAAATTAGCTTTGGATTGATAAAGTGATTATATATGCAAACATATGTTTACACGGTTAACACGGCTGGAATTACTGCAAACTCATATTAATCAATATTTTTTCTGGTTTAAAAAAATCTGTAATTAATGGGAAAAAAAGTATATGAAATCTTGGTGGAGCGTACTTGTTAAGAATTTTCCTTGAGTAAAATTTTAGGATATTTGTAAATGAAGTGATATACCATACATTATTACTTTATATCTATCTGATTTATACATACTTACTGAACATAACATTCCAAAATGTCTCATTGTCTCAAGGAAAGGATAAATGTTTTTCATTGTACTTTTGGCTTCAAACATATCACTCATGTAGGAATATTTTAAATTATCCTTTCCTTCCTCCTTTTAAATTCTTAAAGTAAAAACTTAATAAAAAAACAACTTACATGTATGATTTAATAAATAGTTACATTTTAATTAATTATTTTATTATTTAATTATTATTTCAGTCACTCTCCGGTCCCCCTTTTTAAAAAGAGGGACCACCACCCCGGTTTGCCACTCCAAAGGTACTGTCCCCGACCTCCATGCAATGCTGCAGGGGCGTGTCAGCCAACATCCAAAGACTTGAGGTACTCAGGGCAGATCTCATCCGCCCCCGGCGCCTTGCCACCGAGGAGCTTGTGAACTACCTCAGTGACTTTGGCTTGGGTGATGGACGCGTCCACCTCAGAATCCCCAGCCTCTGCTTCATCAGTGGAAGGTATGTGGGTGGGATTGAGAAAATCCTCCGTGACATTCCATGTCCCTATTGCCAATGTTTTGGTCCAGGGATTGGGTCGTTGAGGCCCCTGGCTACGCCTGCTTCCCAAACCACATAGCACTGGCATCTCAGGGACTTTCCTACGGGTGGTGAGCCTACTGGAAGGCAGGCCCACATTGCCATTTCAAGATGAGCCCAGCAGGGTGTCGTGGGCAAGCCCCAGGCCTGGCTTCAGGTTGGGGCCCCGGTAACGTTAATCCAGGCGACGTAACAGTCCTTGTTGGTTTTCTTGTTGGTCTTTCCATGATGGGCTTATGAACTGCACTTAGTCTGGCCTCTAGGACCTGTTTGCCATGGAAAACCGTACCAGGGACATAATGGCCCCAATGGCATAGCTCCTAGGATAATTTGGGCACACAGACCCCTCCATCACGGTAAGGTGGCAGTTTAAGGAGGGCAAACATTCACGTACTAAACTGCTGCTACGGTCAGCCAAGTCAAATAAGGGGTAGAATAGAATGTAAAGAACACAATACAATGTTTTTGAAATATGTTTTTACAATGCAGCTCAGAAATACATGTTCTCTTGAGTTTTGTAAATGAATTGACAAGTTTTGATCAGTTGGCTTAAGATTCAGCTTGCTCACCGAAATGTAGCAATATTGAATTTTCTGGAACGTAAGAAATAAAGCCTGAACATTGTGATGTTGATGATGTCAGACACTCCGTCTCTTGTACACTCAAAGATTTCAATTTAGTTGTCAGTATTTACTCAAAAACATAATCCACATATAATTAAATCAACATCACTCATTAAGAAAACTTTACAATGTCACAGTGTTGATAAGTTCATCCAGCTCTGTGGCTGCAGCATCAAAAACACCCCAATCTGTGCAGTCAAAGCAGGCATGTAACTCCAGTGATCAATGAGTCCCAATACTGTCCAGAGCGCCAGGGGTCATTGAAAGTAGTATAGCAGGTGGGGTACTTAATATATGCTGTCTGTACTCTTCATGACTGAGGTTTACTCTGTTAAAGTCCCCCAAAACAATGAGCAAGGAGTGTGGATGTTGTTGCTTCATGTACATTATCTGGTCAGTCAGGTATTCTATGGCCTCATTAACACAAGCCTGAGGATGGATGTAGACACCAACCAGAATGAGTGAGGAGAACTCCCGTGGTGAATCAAATGATTTACAGGCTCGAGGAAAGAGTCCCTAGATGAGGACTGCATGACTTTATAAACAATTTGACATAGGTACCCCAACCTTCATTTATGCTGAAGTAGATTCTGCCACCCCTCATTTTCCCAGATAGTTCCATGCTGTCCATCCATATGAGGATCCATCCATATGAACATGCATAATAATGAATGGTGAATTAGTATAACTAAACCTTTGGACCCAGTTAACTAACCCTGATTCTTACTAATGGTTTTGCAGTAATATCCATTACAATATATTCCAGAGAAAACAAAACAGTAAGTAAATTTTGTGTGTACAAAGTGAAGAACTTTGACACTGCAGTTACCTTGTGTCATGCAGTAGATTGTGGTCTGGAAGATGTGGCCAAGTCCAGAGAAGGAGAAGGACAAGCCATTTGGGGAGCAAATGATGATAGCACTGATTTGTCCTCTCTGGCAAGTCTCAGACCCACAAGGGTTGTTGGGGTATATAGCACTGGTGTCACATTGTTGATGCTGTCCTGGACTCTTGTCTTGTTACCACTTTGACCTCATCAAAGTGCATGTCCATATAAGACTGGTGGGAGTTGTGGTGATGCGGTGCAGGGTTACATATATACACATGCATTAAGTGAAGAGATGCACATTCAGCGTGCCCGGAGCAGTTAGGGGTTTGGTGCTTTGCTCAAGGGCACCTCAGCAGTGCCCAGGAGGTGTACTGGCAGCTCTCCAGCAACCAGGCCCCACTCCAAGCAGACTGGTCCGTGCTGGACTTGAGCTGGTGCCCTGTAACTGGTTCCCAAGCCAAGTCTTTACAGACTGAGCTCCTGCTGCAGAAAGTACAGTTAAAAAAATGACAATTTTAGAATGTAGGCCATGAAACACTGATATTTGCTTGTAGTAATAAGACCTGGTTGAAGTGAGAGTTGGTATGACATTGATTTTTGTTTGACCTGAAATGAAGAAGTGTATTGATGTACAGTAAATATATAAGCAACCATCTTCCATTAAATCATCAGTTTGTGTCAAACATTCTGACAAAATTGCAATTGTTATTCATGAAACTTACTGTCATGTCATGTCACTATGTTACAGGTATTGCTTATCTGGGCGGTGTCTGCAGTGCCAAGAGGAAGTGTGTGTTAGCAGAGGACAATGGACTCAATTTGGCTTTCACCGTTGCTCATGAGCTGGGACACAAGTAGGTCTCACTGTGCTGTTTTAAAGTTTTAGACTTTGAATTTGACTTTTTTGACAGTGTATTATTATACTCTTCATTGTTCATGTTGCTGTTGTGAGAATACTTGGATAGTGTACTGTTCAAGCTTAACAAGCACCAGTGATATTAGTGAAATGAGGTGTCTGCATAGAGCCCAAATGATATAAAAAAAACCCACACACACAACCCAGCCAGAGCCTGTTCATGCTGTGTCCTTTCAAACAAATATAGATTGATATACCACCAGAGTGAATGAAAGAACTTATTTAATCAAACTGGATTATAAATTCATCCTTCCACTTCACCTGATAATACTAGTGTGTGAGGGCCTGCAACTTAAAATTTATTCATACAAACCACTGTTGCAAAAATAAAAGAAGATGATACCTTCAGTCACATTTTAAAAGGTTAGAGAGTGTCACTGGAGGTCCCAGAGGACATTTCTTCAAATAGGGCAGTTTCTGGTTAGAATAATCTTTCATGAAATTCAGAACATTTTAGTAAACTGCATAATTCACTTTCTTTCAGAGAAAAACATGCTCTGATAAGAGTAAAACTTCACCCCTACAAAACTATGCAACATCTCTGTAACCTTTGTACAAATAAATCTCAGTGATGTCAAATTTACACTTAATTTACTCCATTGCAGTTTGAAATGACATTTAACCAATTTTTATTCAACAATTCCTCAAGATTTCAATATACCATAAAAAAATCATAAGATACAAAAATATGATGCATTTAACAACTTTATTTTCAGATCCCAAGTTAGGCCAAAATATCAAAACATGACATGGAAAATGAGCAACTTTAAAATGCTGACCATAGATTATGGGACACCATACAAGGAGGACTCTAGGGTTCCATATTTCATCTTAACATCAAACGGTTTCAAATAACACAACTTATTTATGTGAAACACCTTTTAGACTATGTCTGGATGCAGCCTAAACTTAAAGGCATGGGTCGATTATCAAAGCAAATGGTGTCCATCAGTTTTCAAAATAATAATACACTGTCATCTTTCACTGCAATAGTTTTCATCTCATAAAAACAGGCATCTCAAATGCTACTTATGTATAGCTAATGAAATCTTGGCAGTATTCTGCACCATGATGTTTAATGCACTTGGCAAAAAACACACAGGTAGACAATTCAAGACCAAAATTTGATATTAATAATATTATTATAATATTTGGACCTTCTTCACACTCACGTAGTGTCACAATCTTTTCTGGACCCCCAATACAATGCCATATATTATTTATTTTTAAGAAATTATGTTTGGCTTTGTAACGCATGCACCACATGTGGAGAATTGGACCAATGTTCCTTTTACTGCAAGGGTAAAGTATCATGAAGTGATGCTTTTGTAAGAGCTTCATTGCAAGAAATAACTGCTTTGAATAGTCGATGACGATGAATAATCATATGTTTGAGGTAAACGGTCATGCCTTATGATAGGACTGGTGAAAATACCATGTCACAAATCTGTTAAACCAAAGGTAAAAGATGCAAGTACTTATCATCTGTTTGTATTAAATCCCCAAATAGCAAAAGTATGTTGTGCCGCAAGCACCAAGATTGTATAGTATTCAACCCCAGATCATTACTTCCATTACACATTTCCTTTGCTTTTGGTGGATGGTTTTGCTGCTCATTGAACCATGATCAAAAGTATGTATCCTACTGGCCAGTTATTCAGAATTCAGGAAGTTGTCTTGAATGTAGTGAAATGTAATCTCAAACTGAGTCACTCCCACTAAAATATCATGTATTTATATACAGACAAATGTATCTCCCCTCCTTGAACTGCCACCTTACTGTGGTTTGGGGTTTGTGTGCCCGAATGATCCTAGGAGCTATGTTGTGGGGGCCTTATGCCCCTGGTAGGGTTTCCCATGGCAAACAGGTCCTAGATGACAGGCCAGACTAAGAGCAGTTCAGAAGCCCTTCATGAAGCAGTTAAAAACAAGGACCGTTACGTCGTCGGATTGGAGTCACCGAGGCGAGCGCCTGGTGGCCGGGTCTTTGCCTACGGGACCTGGCCGGGCTCAGCCCAAAATGGCGACATGGGCCCGCGTTCCAGTAGGCTCACCACACGCAGGAAGGACCATGAGGGGCCGGTGCAATGTGGTTTGTGTAGCAATCGTGGTGGGGGGCCTCGACGACCCAAACCCTGGACTAAACCTCTGGCGATAGGGACATGGAATGTCACCTCGCTGGGGGGAAGGAGCCTGAGCTTGTGTTGAGAGGTACCAGCTAGAGATAGTCGGGCTCACCTCTAGGCATAGTTTAGGCTCTGGAACCCAGCTCCTTGAGAGAGGCTGGACCCTCCACTACTCTGGAGTTGCCCAGGGTGAGCGGCGGCGGGCTGGTGTGGGCGTGCTCATAGCTCCCCAGCTCAGCTGCTATGTGTTGGACGTGAGGGTCGCTTCCCTGCGCCTTCGGGTCGGGGATAGGTTTCTTGCTGTTGTTTGTGCCTATGGGCCGAACAGTAGTACAGAGTACCCGGCCTTCTTGGGGTTCCTGGGAGGGGTACTTGATAGTGCTCCGACTGGGGACTCCATTGTTCTACTGGGGGACTTCAACGCTCACGTGGGCAA
>JBAJHX010000001.1:29581340-29593094 GCA_037176925.1 Amniataba percoides | reverse complement strand
GGCCAAATTGTGAAATAGCTACGTTTTGCACTGTGGACCAACGTTCCTATTTAACGTTTTGCTATGAGACTGGGTTGTCACACCACACTGACTTTATGTGCACTCATACTCACTCTGGCAGAGTTCTCCATGGCTGCAGAGGAGCTGCAGGAAAAATGACATGTTGACATGCAATGAAGCAATGGTGTCATTTTATTTTCTGTAAGTGTTAACAGTATGAAAATGTGAATTTTTGCATTAACTGGAAAATCTTACGACAAGGTGTAGGTGGAGGTTGAAGTGGACCTGGAGGTGGACGTGGAATTATAGGTGGAGGTGGACGTTGAGGTGGAACAGGTTTGGACCCTCCTCCTCCCATGGCTGTTAAGAAAGACAGTCATGTGTAAATGTGCATGTATTTAACCCAGTGGTGGAGTATTCAGAGCATTTACTTAAGAATAAGAATCAGTACAATGATGTAAGAATAACACATTACAAGTAAATTATCTGCTTTTAAAAGTCTACTATTCTATTACAATACACATTTTATCAAATTCAGCCCATTACCTTTTACCTGTATTTTCTTATTCCACTCCTTTTACTCCTAAGAATGTGCAGGGTGTGAGATGCAGGACTTTCTAAAAGAAAAAAAAAAATCACTAGAAGACCAATTAGAGACTGTAATAATGTGATACCACCAGACACACATTCACTTTGGAGGCCAACTTTGAATGTTGTGTTTCAAATAGCAATCAGCTGAAATCTGAACAATCAGTTTTCTACAGATTCATCTCACTTGAAATTGAACTGCAAAGTGTTTCACTTGGTAATACAACACACAACATCAATGCCAAATCCAGAGTGTTGGAACTGCATCAGAGTATAGATATAATGTACATGGTAAATATAATGTATATCAGCCTTCATCATATCCCAGTTTGTCTGATGCAACAGAAGATCCTGCACAGGGACTTGACAGTGTAATTGTTTGGAGGACATGATGGGAATCCATTTCTCCGGCTTCCACATTGGATATCTGCACCATCAGCGTACGTACTTACTGAAACCTTTACGACAGCAACTCATGCAGAAAGTTAGCGAAATACAAATCTGATATAATTACTTCTAAACTGAGACCTAACCTGAAAATCTGATTTGTCAAATCTGAGGTCTGAACAAAGCCGTAGTTGCTGTGTGTTTCATTCCTGTCTTGTCATGTGGTGTTTTATTTCAAGTTTCTGTCAACTTTACACCTGTACTATTTTTTTACTTTTTTATTTATATTTATTTGTTTTAATATATATAGTTTAAATTTGGGCCCTGCGACTGACTGGCATCCAGTCCAGGGTGTACCCCGCCTCTCGCCCTAAGATAGCTGGGACAGGCTCCAGCACCCCTGCGATCCTGTGTGCTCAAGATAAGCAGGTTAGAAAATGGATGGATGGATGTTTAAATTTGACATACTGTTTTGGAACAACTGATGTAATTTGATCATGCTGCCATCATACATTTAAAGCAGTGCTGGTGAGATGAACAAAGCTTTGCAGTGCATAAAACATTTTTTAGATGTTGTATGTTTTTGATTAAACTATCACAAAGAGAGAGAATCAATCAGCATTTAATAAAATGGGTTAAATGAAAAAAAGAATTACACTCACATTATTAATTTACCTACCATATCTATGGAGATACAGACATAACAGAGACTACTTACCTGGTTTTATGGCTCTGGACAGAGAGATACTGTGATGTAAACAACCCAAAAAAATGTTTTTATAGGGTCCCATTTCACTTTCTTTTTTTACAGTTTTGGGTTACACCCAGATAACGATTATAACCATGTGACTTATTGGAAGTATAGTACGGTGCGCGTTATATATGAAAAAAGATCAAAAATAGACCATTCATTGACAGTGCGCCTTGTAATCCAGTGGCCCTATAGTGCAGAAAACACGGCATTCAATTTGACATAATACATGTCACTATTGTCATTATTGTCATGTCATAGAAGTTATTGACAACTCTTTCACTGCAATAAATTAGCTAATGCTGCACAACTAAAATGCCCAATTTATATTTAGGGGTCAAAGCACCAACACTATTGCAACCATTACACCATCTAAGGTACAGTGTCGGGTATGTGCTGCGTGCTTTTGCTTTTGTCGTTTTATCGTATCTTAAAAACCTGTATTGGGGGGTATCTGGGACTTTCTCTCTCTACACTGGCATGAGGAGACATTTGTGTCTTTTTTTGGTGGTAATCCAGGTTTCTTGTTTCCCTCTCTATATAAGCCTGCATGTGGTTTTCCTCCACGCTATCTGCTCTTCCACTTACAGTTTTGGGTTACACCCAGATAACCATTATAACCATGTGACTTATTGGAAGTCCAGTTTCCTTGACTGGAGGCTCTTTTTAAGACTTCTAAATATGACACATTATGTTATTTGTAACAACAACAACAACAACAATAATAATAATAATAATAATAATAATAATAATAATAATAATAATAATAATAATGATAATGATAATGATAATGATAATAATAATAACAATAACAATAATAATAATAATGATGACCAATCATTACTTATGTTGTCAGTTAGTTTTGACGACTGAAATTGTGATGCAGCATATTTCATCTGTGAATACTGATTTGATGCCTCTTTCAACTCCCCATCCCACACGCCTGCCCATCCAGCTGCTCTGACCTACAAATGCATGGGGGACCAGTGGACCGTGTACTGTCGTGTGATCCGAGAGAAGAACCTCTGTCAGGACATGAGGTGGTACCAGCGCTGCTGTGAAACCTGTAGGGACTTTTATGCCAGAAAAATACTGCACAAGAGCTAATGACCAAATGTACCTATGTTTCCTCCAAATAGCACTCCATTTTGTAAATGTTTTTAATATTGTTAAATATTATAAGAAAACAGTGTCTATTATTGATGCAACTTTTTGTATTTATATAAGAAAATGGCAAGTACACATAAGTGTACATTTTAAATGGGCTCATAAGCTTCTAATTTCGATGAAGACTTGAAAATATCAAATATTTCTAATGCTGTACACCAAAAAGTGGGAAAGCCTTTAGAACACCAGTTCACGTGGCTTAATTGCACAGAATGATTGAAAAACGTGTTTGATTTTGGAAAGATTTTTTTTTTTGCAGGTCCATCAGATTATAAAAATGTTTTGCTTAATTATGTTCACCTTTGTATCTAAAACTCTATTGTGCTGTATTAGTTCATTGCTGCAGTTTATATAGTTTATATATAAGTTAACTCATGAGTAAAATATGATACTTAAGGGTAAGTATAATACCGCAGTGATGTATCAGTGTTAACCAGGAGCCATGGTGAAATACTGTAGAATTACAGTAAATTGACTGAGCTAATGATAGAAGACCCACTGATCCACAGGTCTGTTTGAGGACTGTGGACAGCTCATGTAGCAGAACATAGTGACAGCATAAACATAGACTCAAAGTGTACATGGTTGTATTGTTTCTTTTAAGATGCAGTCCAGTTGATGGATTTAATAATGGCTTGGCAACAATATGACTCTTTATTCTAAGATTAGTTTTTTTTTTATTCTAAGATTAAATTCAGTACTTGGATCAAATGTGCATCTTGGTGCAAATTCTAATTTTGCAGTTGCAGTTGTCCTTCAAATAGAACTGACACCATTAACTAGCCTGTACACAAACTAAGTCAAGGTTAAAATGCTACATTTTCAATCATTTTGAAACATCACCTAACTGTCTCAATATCCAGTCAAAAAGCTCTAGATCATCTCATCTTTTGCAAACAAAACAAAATAAATACAGGTCATTCCACAGCACACATCAGGATGCTATTGAGAGACCACCATGAAGATCACATGATCAACAGGGGGAGCCAAGCTAGCACTAGTGCCACTGACTCTGATCATCTTCTAATAATTGAAGTATTAGCCAAAATAGTAAGGTTACAAAAAAGTAACATGCAGATACCTGTACATTAAAGCAGTCACTTGACAGTTGCCAGTATTACTTTCTTTGACTTGAGACACTCCATGTAAGTTGACATGACTCTGCCTGCCATGTTTATATATTAGGATCAGACTACTTTATAGACAGAATCAAAATAACAAGAATATATCTAACAGAATGGATAAATACAAAGGCATGTTAATCAATGCTTGCCCCCTCTGACAAGTTCAGTGCAGTAAAATTAAAGGGGAGAAACAATAATTATAAATTAGTAATTGTATTAAAAGTCATTACATTGTCATGCTGTTAAAGGAATATTACTATTACCCTGTAAACCCTTTTCAAATGGAGATTACATGCATCTGTGTGGGTGAATGTCTGCGTGTGTTAACAAGGACTCTTTTCCAAGGGGTTGAATGGTGCTATCTTATGACCTGTTTCACTACTGTGGAATTCAGCTTATTGTCAGTGATGGTTCTATTGTCATTGTTAACAGTCATCTGTATTTGTATGTTGTAGGATTATTTAACAATTTTGCCAATGTAGTGCAAATATGCTTAATTATTCCTGTACTGTATTTTTATTTGGTTGCACATACAGTATGTTTGGTACATAAACTGCCACTACATGTATTTTATGGTGCTGATTTGGAACAGAGTAAATAATCTGTTTAGGGATTTAACTTTGTCTGTTGTTCTTTGAACATGCTTTGACCAGCACACTGCCATACACTGTAGTAGTGTTCAAACAATTAATAAATACCTAGTCAAACATTATATTATATTTATTATTTATTTACCCTGTATAAGTCCAAAATACCTGCCACAATGAATACATTACAGAGACACTTGCATAGTTAGACATATCAGAACCTTTACACAACCACCATAGACTATAACGTAACATAGCATAGCATAGCATGACAACCCTAACCTTCAGCAAATATTCCCTTTAGAGAATCTCCCCAAAGGTTTGCTAAACGTTTTTGAAATAACCGTAAGAAAGCCACTGGGGAATATTTCGTAAAGGTTATCGGTTTGCTAGGTTTTTAATGTCCTATCTCATCCAGCCTGTGGTTCAGGTGTGAAATGACTCTTGACAAGTGGCTCAACTTTCTGAAGCAGGATAAGATCCTTTAGTGATACCACAGTGGGAAAATTTCACTACTACAGCAGCAACAATTCAAAAGAGACTTTTAATAATAGAGACAAAACAAACACAAAAACACCAACAAACAATATGTACAATAAATAGTAAATAGTAAAAATAAGAGAAAAAGAAAGCAACAGTATTTATATTCACAGCCTCACCCAGTTAGATGTGCAGTGGTGAAGCGTTATTGCACAGGTGAATATGGATGTATGGCAGATAAGAATTTACAGTGCAAGTAAATGAGTGGAATGAAAAAAAGACCATAAAGTGCAATGCAAGGACATCGGTAATCATCAGTGCATTAATGAACATCAGTAAACATCAGTAAACATCAGTCCTACTGTGATGTGGAGTGTTGGTTACAGATTCATAGACAGTTTGACAGTGTTTGAGATGAAGGACCTGCAGAAGCCTTCCTTCTTACACCTTGAGTCTGTTACTGAAGGAGCTGCTTGTCCATGATAGTGGATAGTTTGGCCAGAGTCCTCCTTTCCCTGATCACCTTGATAAATTACAGGGGGCAGCCACAGACTGAGCTGGCTCTTCTAATCAGTCTTTTGAGCCTCTTCTTGTCCCGCTCAGAACACCACCAACATGTTGAAACATAAAATATAAAAAGTAATTATAGCTAAATGGTCTGCTAAAAAAAATAAAACCTTCTCCCTATTCTGCTCTGTGAACTTGAACTAATATGATGTCAGCTGAGCTCAGTCACCTCCTGGTGTCTTCAGGCTCACTGGGTGGAAATGCAAACAATGATCAAATAAGTGATTTGTTTTTTAATCAACTTCAGTCTCTTCTCACTCAGGTTTTCAGAGGCACCTTTATGTTGTTTTTCTCTTTTAGTTTTACCATCATGCTTAACTCTTCCATTTATCCAAATGTCACCAGAGATGGGGGAAGGCGCTTCACCCAGATAAGGTAATAATGTATGGGAGTGAGGTCCATTCCAACACAGCACATGGTTACCTTTATTTATAAAATATGTGTACTTTGTGTTGGATTGGATTGGAGTTGTCATCTGCTCCAGATCACCAGTCACTGACTGACTGAGAGGGTTGATGTTGTTCAGTATTTTATATTTGTTTTTCATTGAACTGAAGGGTGGTGAGTGGACAGTTATTTCCTTACCTCCTTTGTAGTACTCCATGTAAAAGAAAAAACACATAATCAAGTTTTTTTTTTTTTATAAAGGAAATGTTTATTAAATCACTAACTACACGCACCACTATCAACTACTACACATGCAAAAGTATGAATAAATGCAACTATGATTAAATGCAATGATAAGGCACTGAAGTATGTAAGCAAATGCCAAAAGTAGATAAAACCTTAAACGTGACAAGGAAAATCATGTTACTGCACTGTCAGCAGCTGAGAGATTGTTGAGAAGCACGAGTAAGTACTTAAATTCACATTGCAGAGAGTGAGAGATTCTGCTTCTGAACCAACTGTAAAATACATGTAGCAATGTATGACAATGACTTTCACCTGGTAGTTCATTCGGCTGGGGGAGAAGTTGTTCTAGATGGGAGGGAGACGCAGTAGTGATGCAATAGCATTCTTTAAAGTGTTTCACATAAATGCAACTTTTTATATTTTTTTTTCACTTTTTAAGGTATAACCAATAGATTTGTCACTGTTTGAAAATACAACATTCACAGTTGGCTGTTCCTCCCCAACTCAAAGTATAAATGCTTCTAGTTGTCCAACATTTAGAACACAGCAAAATAAGAAAATATATAGATAGGAAAGGGTATCTGCAGATACAGACAACACTACACTACAACTACTTTGTACTGTTTTATGGGAAAATCCTACTCAGGATGCTTTACACACACTGATGAATAGCTAATAGATGGATTACCAGTGTGTTGCCAAAATTATCATTCCAGATACTATGTGGAAATGTATTAGAATTCCTCAGTTATCATACAGTAGCAAATATATTTGTGTTACATCTGCAATATTAATTTTGACTAATGTATTGAGGACTGATTAAATACTTCAAACTCTTGCAGGACTGACCACTGACCAGCACATTTTTTCTCAAGTGTTCAGTACAGATTCCATGTTGATGCAGTAGCAGGTTCAAAGCTTTCAAGAGCAAATCTTCAAAAGATTTTCTGGATATATCAGGTCAACTCTGTGATGTCAATAAAATTTCAGTTTATATATTCTATAATTTTGGAGACTATACATTAGTGGCACATCATATAAATGTACAAAGATGTAATACAACTGACTTGAAAGAAACAGAAACGTGTTTTGTACTACATTATGTAGCCCAGATAATGATCAACTGAAAATGTGCAAAATGCACATGGAGCACATACTGACAGGAATTTCCATGTTAACATCAATTCAAATCTGCCCTGTGATGGGAAGAAAATGAATCATTCAGTCTTTGAATGATGAAACAAATTTGAAAGTACTTTTAAATCAAGAAAGCATTTTTACAGTCTGACAGTATAAATTATTTACAACACCTTATAGAACTCAATGCCTTTAATCCCCCTGTCATGGTAAGTCCCTCTGTTCCTCCCTCTGCCAGGTAAGTGCTGTGAGGCTCACAGTAAGCATGCAGTATCCTGCATAGGATACTCTGCGTCTGAAAGTTATGATGCTCTCTTGGATGTCTTCCAAAGAATGCCTTTCTTTCCTCTCTTGAGTCATCCACAATACTGTTACTCATCAAAATGGCCCAACCGACTACTCCACAGTTAAGACATTATGGTGAACAAGTAGGTTTATCTTAATATTTATTAAATGATCCACCAGTTTCTTCAATCATTGCTCCTCTTCCACTACACATACAGGACCTTTTCATGGTCATACTTTGCCTCATTATCATAATATTCTCCTATTTTGTGAAGAAAGGCATATAGTCTTGTTTTGGTTCATTAGTGTTATATTCTGTGCACAGTGCACAGTGGCACTCACACCTAGGATGTTTTTCATTTATTTTCCATTCCCAGGAAAGATACTGTGGCATCTGTGGTTGCTGCAACAAATCAAGTATAGGGGATTGCAAACAACTGCCAAAGCCGCTATGCTCACTTCACATCATGCTCTCTCTTTTTTAATGTTAAAAATTGCAGTTCGGCAGGTCAAAAAACAAAAACTACTTAACCAGTTTGCCTGCCAGTTTAGACAAAGCAACATACAAAACGAGGGGGAGTATACAGCTCCTGAGCTGAAGAATCAGCAAGAAGAGCTGCTCAGAGGTTGCTTCACTCAGCCATCCAACCCAGTAGCACACAAGGGCGTGAAATACTGCATACTGGCTATTGAACAGAAACTGTAGCTACTGTTAACTGCTTCCTATCTTTTTGTGACATATTTCCTTTCACTACTAGTTACTCTGTGTGGCTGCTTGATCCAAGCATGCTTGCAATGACAATTCTAACATGCTGATATTTTGCAGATAAAGCTGACCATGTTCATCATCTTAGTTGAGTGTGTTAGTAAACTAAGAATAGTTCATTAATGCTACACACAAAGTACAGCTGTAAATGATTAGTTAAGTAGCTATTCGGTCATAAGTTGTTGAATTTTGACCTGATGATCACCTATATCAGGACCATGTCATCTCATAAAGAAAAACACAAATCTATCTATTTATGTTTCACTTATCTACCTACCCAGTGATAGCTGATCTATCTAATGTGGGAATCACATATCAGCTGTCAGCAACATTAGCTAGAATAAAAATAACTAGAAAAAAATAAAATCAGTGTCCGTGTCAAAAACCCACATCAGGCAGCCCATCTGCTATAAACTATGCCAAGTTAAACACAAAAACATCTGAAAGAGAACAAAGATACAAAAGTCCAGTGTTCCATGGGCTCAAGTCCAATCTGGAGATAATCTGCCGTTGTCCCTCCTCTTTTCCTCACAGAAACATTGATCCTGAGGTCAGAAGCTCACAATCAATCATCTGCTAGATCCTAGATGGTGGAATCTGTGAAGTCTCGTCTTGCAAATCCTTTCTGAAAAACATAAAGACACTCTTCAAATACAGGCAAACAATGTTATAGCGAACACGGCGAACAAGTAAACAAACATGGGTTAGACATTTACATTTAGACTGTGCTGATATCTGTCACCTGTTGCACACTCTGTGAGCACTGTGTATTTGAGTCTGATCACTTACACTCATTTAATCAGCTTCCAGTCAGTTCTTTTCATTTTGAAATGATTAAATTATTTTGATAACCTGTAAGGCTTTACATTTTAAATCCCTAGAGCAGGGGTCCTCAACCTCCGGGCTGCGGACCGGTACCGGTACAACAACACACCCCTCCCCCGACCTCCCTGGTCCGCGGTGAAATTGTCAAGCGTTGACCGGTCCATGATGATAAAAAGGTTGGGGACCACTGCCCTAAAGTACATTGCTGAACCTTTACCATAATTTCCTTCAAAAATTCTTCAGTCATCCTTGCTATGTCTTCAAATTTTCTTGTTTCAGATTGTAATGTTTAGTACCCGTTGGTTTGGACGGTGTTTGCAGTTTGCTTATAGTTAGGCATCACAGAGATAACTGGTTAGAGACAGCAGACTAAATAACTAGTGCAACAGCCTTCATTTATTGCTCCACATCACAACACTCCTTTTCTCAGGGTAGCTCAGAAAATGTTAAGTCTCTCTTTCTTACACATGAGGGAATATTTTGTCACAATTAGGTAGACAGGCAAAGACTATGGTTCATTTGTACTGTAACTTCTTAAGACAGAGCTTAATGTGAATCACATGAGACTGGACTGAGGTCCAGAATCACAACAGGATATTATCAAAAGCAACACTTTCACCATGGCCACCCAGCAGTCAGATAAACACACAACTTTTGTTTGCTGTGTCAGGTTCCACTGGCCTGGGGCTCATGTGTGTGTGGGTTGGTGAGGTGGGGTGGGCGGTTGGTAGAGAGGAGTTAGCATAACAGTGTTCAGGGACTGCCAAATCCACCCAACCAAACTCTTCTTTTATTCATCCCAAGAGGCACCAAAGAGACAAACCCAAAATACCCTAGCCAGATTCTCTGCATTCCTGCTGAGAGAGGTCACTCAAAAAATTTTTCTAACAAAACCTAGCCAAGGACCAGCAGTGATAGACACAAGTAGGATATTCAGGAGAAAAAGCAGGATTATTCCCAAGAAATTCAGCGTCATCACTATGTTAAACAAAAAAAATCTAGGTTTGTTACATCTCTACTTGTGCTAGTCAGTTTTTCTTGTTGTTATTTTCATTTCCAATAAAAAAAAAACTAAAAGCAGGCTTTACAGGAATAAAATGTTATCTCATATAATCAGTGTGACAAGCAGATTGGAGAAATATCCTTCTATAAAAGGATCTGCGTCTCTTGTTCATGCCCAAGCTACTTTAATCCTGTAAGAACCTCACTTTAGATGTTGATCAGGTCATAAACTGGGGAAAAACAACTTGCTCTGTTGTTGTGTTTTAACATATTGTCAGACTTTTTTAGTTCATCCCCAATGTCAGAAAAAAATACATTCAGCATTGCTTGTGGTTTCACTACTTCATTACTGGAAGGGCTGATATAATAACTTTGAATTGTTCCGAATCCACAGGCTGTAACCAGGTCATAACTTTTAACGCTGCTCTAACCAAGCTGCTCTAATCAATCTCTAAAGACTGGAATAAATAATGATGTGTTATGCAAAAGGGATCACTGGTGGTGATGAACCCACAGAGTAGCAACCAACTCTACAGTTTCCCTCAGCTCTTTGGATTGCTACAATGTTTGTTTTGGCACACTCTCATTGCTCTTATCAGTTCTGTTCCCAGCAACAGCAGGCAGTGGTTTTTTAACAAACACTTTTAAAGGGGCTGCATGTCACAATTTATTTGTGTTAAGTGTTTTTAAATAGTTTCATTTATTGCCAATGCATTATACAACCGGCTACTACAGCACTAACTGTGTGGTGGGACAGTAGATACTTAGCTCTGTGACACTAATAGATACTGATAAAATCATTCTATCAATCACATATTCTGTTTCACTGCACATATGTTCTATTACAGAAGCCAAAGACACTAACTGCTGTTTCACTGTGACTTCAAAATCTCACTGTACACAATCTGTCCAGTAACAGATTGTTCTGCTACCACACCCCAAAAGAATTCTTGTATGTCTGACAAATTTATTTCTTCTGCATTTGCAGAACCAAGCATTCCCAGATAAGGAATGGCTGGAGCCTAACAAGACGCAGGCTTTCAGAACAGAGTTGGGGGTGGGGCGAGAGAGGAGGTCAAGTGGGATAAAAAACAGATGTGGGCAGATGTAAACTAGAAACCAGTCTGGGGGGATAAAGTTTAAAGCACAGTGGCCAACATCTGCACATTTTGTTCTCCACTTTAACTTCACAGTAGCAATAACATATTCAACAAAATGCTTAACAATGTAATGTTAATGTTTTTTTCTGTTGTGTAAAAAAATTTTTTTTAAGTTTTTAAAAGTTTTTAAGTCTCACTACACAATGAGAACATAATAAATATGCTGGGGTTAATTTAAAAAAACAACCATTATCCAATTAACTCTTTATGACCTAAAAAGAACCACAGAACAGTGCATATTTTTACATTTACATGCTGTAGTGCCATTTTTTGGAGCATTTTAATTTACTATACA
>JBAJHX010000001.1:29565193-29579700 GCA_037176925.1 Amniataba percoides | reverse complement strand
CAAGACAAACAACCATTCACTCTCACATTCACACACTACGGACAATTTAGATTAGCCAATTCACCTAATGCATGTCTGGATGGTGGGAGAAAGCCAGAGTACCTGGAGAGAACCCACGCAGACACAGGGAGAACAAGCAAACTCCACACAGAAGGAGTTCAGGAGTTGCTTTGTTCCAGTGTTGCTAATCAGTATTTCTGCCTTTAGGTTTTTGTTACCCTGAATCTGCCTACCTAGCCACCTATCAGCCTCCAAGTTACATAGCCTGTCTGTCAGGCAAGTACTTAAAACAACAATGCCATCTATGTCTTATGTGGCAAGAAAATTCCACTCCTGTCTGAGCGACCCATCAAAGACCTGAGGAGACACAGGGAGTACACAACAGAGCTCTCCAACAAATGAATTGGGGGAACTCTGTTGAAGCAGGTCTCAGAAGGCCAGGAAAGGATTGACCAAAGCCAACTCCTGGGATTGGACAAGGTATGTAACTGCCAGTTCTATCTGTACACTTGCTGATTACTCACATTTACTGACAGTAGCCCTAATCATTCTTTCCATCTGTCTTTAGGCCTTGGTATCAGTAACATTGGATCTCACCAGTTTGTAGTCTTTGTGCAGTTTGTTGTACTGGAACATGTTGCAGAGGACAGTTGAAGCTGCTCGAGCGGCTTTTAGACTCCCAGGGCTAAGCCAAGACAAAGTGACAAACAGTTAGAAACGCAGAGGACTAATGAGGAGGAAATACCACAGCAAAAGCAGAGGGGAGAAACTTGGTGATAAACACTCTAAGATGACCTGCCAATTTGGAAAGGTTCATATTTCTGCATGGCAAGTGGCCAGAGGGAAAAGGCAGTTATTGCTCTAGAATATGTAAATTCATAAACAGGAAACAACAGGCACTGTGAGTTCATAGTTTTTGTATAAGCTACAGATTACAGGGGCTAAAAAATATTAACCACTTGTAAGACACATGAAGTCTTCATAATTAACATTTTTGGTGTATTTGAAATTGAGAATTACAACAATAAGTCCTACCTGTTATCAGGAGATGTCTTTATGCCCACAAGTTTCTGAAGGCCGTTGTAATACACAATGTCACGGGCTGCCAAGGAACTGCAGATGACCAAATGATTGAGGGCTCCACAGATGTTGACCACCACCTCACTGGATGGTGATTTTTGGAGGGAATCACTGGGCAGCTTGGACACCAGATAGCTCACCATGGTCTTAGCTTCAATGATAAAGTGTAGGGTGTTAGTCTTGCAGGGCTGTCTTTAGTTAAATGCTCTCATCTGTCAGTAATGTCATCTGTCATCTCAGCATTTGAAAGGTCTATCTCTGTTGGTCTGCATTTTCAGAGTATCTAATGCTCATTCATAGAGCCTGTTCAGCAGACACTGCACAAATTTTACACTGCACAGCTGCACCAAGTGAGCTCTTCCATGAAGAGACTCAACATCATGAAAGCTGAAGGACCAGATGTGTCTGATGTCTGGTCATATTTTTCTGGACATTTTCAATCTGTCCATGCAGCTTGCTAGAGTTCCTGTCAGCCTTAAAACCTCCATCATTGTGCCTGTTCCTATAGAATCTGCTGTCACCTGACTGAATGACTACCGCCCTGTCACTCTAACTCCAGTGATCATGAAGCACTTTGAGAGGTTCATACTAAAGCACATCAATCAATGATCAATATAAGTTTGCATATGGGGAGAACAGGTCGACAGAGGATGCAGTCTCCATTGTACTTCACAGCCCTGACCCATCTGCAGGTTCCTAACGCCTATGTGAGGATGCTATTTGTGGATTTCAGTTCAGTCTTTAACACAGTGACAAGTTGATACTGAAGCTCCACAAACTGGGACTGCTCTCATTGCTATGTCACTGGATCACGGACTTCCTCACCAACAGGCCTCAGGGTGTGAGAATGGGGTATAACACATCCTCTACACTGGTCCTGAACACAGGCACACCACAGGGCATGCTCAGTCCAGCCCTTTCCATTCTCTTTACCAGTGACTGTTCTGCCATCAGCTCCCCAAAAATCCCCATAAAGTTTGAAGACCACACCACCATAGTGGGTCTCATATCAGACAATGATGAGATCAACTACAAAGAGGAGATCCAGCACCATATTCACTGGTGCTTAAACAACAACCTTATTCTGAACACCAGCAAGACCAAGGAGGTCATAGTGGACTACAGGAGATCCAGGAGGACAGAGCATGTTCCTCTCCTCATCCACGGGGAAACAGTCGGGCGTGTCAACAGTATCAAATTCCTGGGCATCTGACCTGGTCCATGAACACAGCTCACCTGAAAGAGAAGACTCAACAAGACTCTTCTTCCTCAGGAAGATGAAACATGCTGGACTCAGCAATTGACAAACTTATACAGGGCCACAATAGTATCCTCTGTCTCACTCCAACAGTGTGGTATGGCAGCTCCAATATACAAGACAGAAAAAAGACTCAATATTACGAAAAAAAAGAGTGCATCAGCTTACCAATGTGATCTTTGTTGGTAGAGTGTCTGGCCAGATTTTTCAGCAGGCCAGTCAGAGGCCTCAGCTGCATGTCACTGTCGGTATCCAACAGATCCAACAGGATGGGCAGCATCCTTTCCCGCTCAATCACTACACCACACAGCACTGATGACCACTGGCAGAAAGGGGCAGAGATCACATGAGTCCTGCTCTACTGATTGTGTCTCTCTTGTTGGTTTTCTGGTTGAGGAATTCAATTCCAAAGCAGCCAAAAAAATAATCAGACAGTTCATTTTGGAATATGAAAATAGATGCATAATAGGTCTATGGTGTGTGAGATCTTACCCTGTTCTCTCCTGCGGTGATATTTTGTAGGGCTCCTATGGCAGCCTCCCGGCTGGTGCAGTTGCAGTCGCTGTTCTGCAAAACAAGTTTGTATAGCGCCACCATCTTAGGGTGCCAAAGCCACTCAATCCCTCTAGGCTGTTGGGTTACTTCAGACAGTAGGAACTGATTCAGGTTATTCTGCCATGGGGGTGAAAGAGAAAGAATATTTTCATTTTTTGTAACATAAAGTTTGTTCTGTTTTCTATCTATACAGTGTCATAGCACTGTTCTTGTATTGTGTAAAGCTAGGCAGTCCCAGTGAAAGTATGATGCAAAAATCAACTCTCTTTAGTTGCTTAGTTACATAATTGGACAAAATAGACAAAGGTGTGTGGTATTCATGAACATGTCTGAAGATTGTCAAGAACATCAAGCATGTCCAGTTGACGTTCTTTAAACTCTTTTTTTCATGACTTGAATGTCTGAGAATTTACAGACATTTTCAAAGTGAGTTTTACTTTGATGCACATGAACACCATCTGTAATCCATTCTTTACATTTATCTTGTGTTTCTGTTTAAGGAAAGGCTTAAAACATACTACCCTCCAAACTATTTAAATGCAGAATATAACTCTCACTACAGCCCCATGAACATAAGTCAACAAATAGAAAGCAATTAGCCATCTGCTTTTAACATATTTTGACCAAATAATGACTTTGACCAAAAGCTACAAGACTCTAAATTTCCATACCAGGTTTCGCAGCCAGGAGTTGTCAAACAAACTACCTTTCTCCAGACTAAAGTGTCTCTTGTCAGATGAACAAAAAAGGATACAGATCACTATCCTCAGGCCTTGCTAGGTAAATCAAGGACAAAATTGCACCCATTTCAACCTGCAAGGGCACATCACATGTAAAAACAGGTCTCATATAGTTCAACAGCTCTCTTTCGCTGCACTCTGAGGGTGACTATGAACACTGGGCCTGATGTTTACTCTTGATTAGCCTCTTCTGCTTCATACTTGAAGTGAGTAATGGGATCTGTTGGTTATGTGTGCTGTATTGTAAACTGATCCTCCCCATAGACCCGAGGCTACTTCTAGGGTTTCTATGTATCTAGGTCATGATCTGGCTTTTACTACAATACCTGAAAGAAGCCTGGCTCGATCTAAAGTGTGACAGGCTAAGACAGTGCAGGTAGGACTGGTAGGAGCCTAGTGCATGACTAGTGAGAAGGTTATCACTGATGTGTGTGTACCATTTCTACAAGACTGGTGCTTATCTGAACCATATTGGCAGCTCCCCAGTGGTAAGATGAGATGGTCTTTTGACATGTCTGTGAAGATTCTCAATCATCAGACAGTCTAGAAGGCTGACAAAACATCCAGCATGTTTGTGATTTTGCAAATTCTGGTTATAAAAGTACTATAACTTTTAAAAAATGAATACATGAATATATAAAATGAAGTTGAGGTTGAAGAAGCTATGCACAACAACTGTTTTGATACATTTACAGGTCAGATTTGCCTTCATTTGACTAATCTGATTAAATATTGAATATATTCTGATAATTCTATCAAAATGTCTAGTTACACTAATTGCCAGTTACTAAAGACCTAATAGCAATTTCATTTGATACATCTTGCAGACATTTGCATCAATTTGTGTTTCTGGCCAACTGCCAAAGGCAGGTCTAATAGTTACTTTCTTTTTAACTTTGTTTTAGTCTCCTTCACCTCCAGAGATATGCTTCTTTATTTGCTAAATGTTGTCGTATGCTCAACAGCGAGTAGCTAACTTTGTCTGTCTGCTCTTTGGTTCTGGGTGTACAGGGGGTTTTCAGAGGTTGTCATAAAACAAGGTTTATGAGAATGAGTAATGAGTTAAAGGTAAAGTTGTTTGCCATAAAGATGAAAGAGGTTAAAACAGCATTTTGTTGGAATTTAGGGTTGTAAGGGATCACAAAATCTATGGCTCAGTTTGTATGTCACCTTTGCAGTCATAGGTTGGTACACAGTGGACCAACTGTGGAGAACAATTTGTTGTTTTGTATTCACAATTATCTCCAGAAGCTAAGAACATGAAGCTTTCAAAAAAACAGTCCAGTCTGCACGTCATCTATTTTGTGAGAGACACTACAAGGGGATGATCACCCCAGAACAATATCTTGGGAGCAATCCATGGGAAAATCAGCAGTGCTCATCAGCTGCCCTGGCCTGGTCTGTCATTTCTTTGCTATTTGGATGGCAGCACGTGGCTGTCACTAGGCAAAGCCAACTGACATACTATACCTGATACACAGCAACCTGTGCATAGAGAAAAGAATCTGGTAAAACTACTGCTTTAGAATTTATCCTCTAGGCATAAATAGACTTGTTTTGTTTGTGTCGCAAGTATGCCTGACCAAGTGTCCTGAATGGTTCAGCACAAATACACAAACTGTTACTTCCCTTCTGGATATACGCTATTGAGACAGATGATTTAATAACTGGTGACAGGTGTGTAATCTTAAACCAGTGATGAATGTTACCTCAGTATTTTTCTTGCTGTACAGTGTAAAGCAGCTGATAGCCTGACTGTCACTGGAGGCAGAGCCTCTTACTGGGCCCTCTAGACGGAGTTGGACTGAGGGTGGAAGCTCTGTGTACAGCTGGTAGGACAGATTCCTCATCACACACAGTGAATTCTCCAAACCCTAAACATAAAGAAAGACAGAAATGAGCAGAGTGGACAATTGTTGATTGAAAGCACTAATAAATAAATAACAACAGCAAATTGTATGAAACCTGACTTGAATGTTTGATGTTTAACAGGTTACTGACTAACTCTAACTGCAAACCAATAGTGGTGCATTTTGAGTTATACAAACCAATAGTGACTGGTTTGTAAAACTGAATCCAATACAGCATTATAAGTATGTGCATGACACCATGATAATAAACGACACACTGGGACATTAGGAACTTTCTTTAATCTACTTGTGTTAGGAGCAAGCCTTATCACAAATTAAGTGTTAGTTCAGATATTTCAATCAAAATTACAAATGTTAATGCAATGAGACAGCAGTTAAAAAGACATGCCTGACAATAGGCCCATTAAGTATCCTCTGTGCTTTCCAAGGTTTTAGTAAAATTTGTCTACTTTAATCAGTCGTGTGCAATCAAACATTTACACTTCCCCCTTACAGTTTAGGTTATTTCTAAATTATTCAACAGTATAATCCCATTCACAAAACTGTCCAATAAAACTATATCTTATAAATAAATCATTTTATCATTCAATTTGACTAACTGAACCATAATTGTCTAATTCTAAAATTTACAAATTTAACATAAAATGAATCCCACAGGATTCTGTGTTTGACCCAAAATGCTCTTAGAGGCAGGAGGTGGAGCCAGAGGAGTCTGATTTTATCACAGATAATCTATGTCATGTTCTACTGTCAGGACATAGTTTTAGTGGAAATGAGTCATTTTTGAATAGGTTACCTTCTTCTACTTCTACTTTGACCTAATACCTTGATAAATGTCATTGGATTTCGGGAGTCTTTCATTTTGTGTCATTTTGTGGATTTTTGCTCTTTGGTGCTCATAGCTACAGATGTGGCCTGTCAGTGTGGTGTGCTGTACATATAATAAGCAATGTGATTTTTAAATATGTGTATAAAAACTACCACGGGCAATTACAGTGCATGTTAAGAGTTACCTTGTCATCTCCTCTCTCCGCTTGCTGAATGTAAGACACCAGAGAGTCCACCAGGCCTCGCATATCTCTCATCTTCTGTCTCGTCCTCTCATTCACTGAGCTCAAGTTCCTTTATCACACGAAATCAAAGAAAGCAAAATTTACACCTAGGTCAGACCACCCAAAGATAAAGAGAAAAGTTGTCTAATCAAAACATATCTCTGATCTTGGAGTGATTTTAGGAAAAACTTAACAATGCTCAATGAAGTCCCATTAGTAGCACTTTGAAAAAAAGTATATTCTGCAGCTGGCTGCACTGATATGTTTTTGCATCTCCATCAAGAAATTCCTCAGGGACTAATAATAGAATTTATATGACTGCGGCCAAATTCTATATTGAGATAAGCAGCATTTAAAATGTGATATGACATTCGGAATCAGTATATATGACTATATCACACTAGTGCACAGCACACAGCCTCTCAGACCAAAACAAATGGGTGAAAATAGACACACTTCATTCATGCCTAGAATTATATATTTCTAATATGTATATTATCAGGTTCACTTCCTCTGTACTATGTACAGGCATAACTAACTACAGCCATAATAATTTATCTTGGATTATTTACTTTTTTATTTTTTTATTCTAATTCTATATATTTTATATTCTATTCTATATTCATTATGATTCTTATTTCACTTTATTCTATGCCCTTGCATTGTGACTGTCTATTTTCCACTGTGTGTTCGTCTTGCTGCTGTTGTTCCGTAAATTTCCCCGCTGTGGGACGAGTAAAAGAATCTTGAATCTTGAATCAAAGACTGACACTGAGCTGCTGAGTGCTATAGAGCAGACCTTTTATCACAGATTATCTGTCTCATGTTCTACTGTCAGGACATAGATATAGTTTTAATAAGTAAAACCCATCTTTATATCTGTTTTAAAAAGTGAATTTATCTTTGCTCTTATTATTATTATCAATTATTAAGCTGTCTGTAGACACCACTGACTCACATCCACTACCGAGCACCTGTGGCCATCCCAGCTACAGAACAAAGAACAGGTGAGCTCAGATTACAACACACACAGAGGGAGAGTCACTGCAGCCTCAGATCAAGCCCTTATTATTTTTTTGTAGCAGACTGCTACTTTAAAAGAGCCTGTATGTAACATTTTTTTGTTTTCTTAACAACTTTTTAATTGCCAATATTTGCACAGACTGCAACATCTTGTAGAATGACTTCTCGTCAAAGGGCTTGGGTTATCCAAGTAATCATTTGTCTGATAAGTTTGGTTTTTATTCGTGATTTGATGCTTTAAAAAGTGGTGAAATGCCATTTTTGACAGCTGTCAATCACAGTTAAGTACTTATGGACGCGTCGCAAAAAAAATGTAGAGAGGCCATGTCAATTTAATTTGAAAGGGTAATTGTTAGCGAACAGTCCCTAATTACTGATTACTGATTGAACCATATCAGTCATATGCAGGAAATTTTTGGCTTCATTTTTGTACAGTGGAAGGAAGTGGTCCATCATTCCCCATCTTTACAGTCCAGTTCAGTCCACACTCCATCAAGACAACAAGCATTTTAAAAGTTGTTTGCTTGTCTCTCACAGACCTGACCAAGCATGAATTCAGACCTTTTACAGCATAATCATGTTATTTCAGCATCCTGCATTAATTGTAATGAAATCACATCTAAATCAGTTTATTTTGGGATCATACCATTATCGTAAGAGGAGTCTGCTAAGCCAGAAAACAAGCAGCACACACAACAAAGACTCAGCTGGACACACACACATCTTTTTTATAACATTCAATCTAGTTCACTCATCATTACTGTTTTCATACAGCTAATGTAGCTTTGCTGATATTGCTGAGCCTCAGTGAAATATGCAAAAACTGATAAAGCTAGCTAGCAGGCTGTACCAAAAAGCAAACTGTCAACATGATGTCTTTCAATCATGTTCAGTGATGTGAACATGTGGTCTGATGCTGGCCAAAGACTGTGACTAAATGAACCAGGAATATTCTTAAATGATCCACAGTAGAAGTGTAACTAAGGTAGTAAAAAGAAGTAAATGTTAAAAAGCAGTCTGCAGGGGGAAACACTTCCCAGAACATATGAACTTGGCACTAAAGATGAGCTTTACTGGCCAGTTTAATGCTCCTTCATTTTCTAGAAGATGTCAGATTTGAATCTGGAGTATGGTTGTTAACCTTTAAATTGATTGTTTACCTATGCTAGTTCTTTGCACATAGCAATGTCAGTTGCCCACTTGAATGCTTCACTATCCTCAAATTCAAATACATTACACTATTGGATGGATGAAATAAAATACTGTACCAAAACCAATTTTCTGAATTTCATTGTCTTTCTACCACCAGTGGATGTGTTTGCTTCAGGGTGGAATCTCTCCACTACCATTGAATGGATTTGATGAAATAGATATTCATCTGAAAGTTTAGCATTATGACATCTAACCCAGAACATTAACATGCCTTGCATTAAACCAGTGTTGGTTGATTGGGGTCTTCTGAAGAGTTACCTGAGGCAGCCAGTGGTATTACAGAAGATATCTCTCTCTGATGGGCTTAGTGGGAGGCTGCTGCACAGAGGAATCAGCACTTTCTCTGTCAGCTCTGGTAGAGCTTCTTTGGACAGCTTCTCCTTTAGGTTGTCTCTGGAGGACAGATTCCACAGGACACCTGCAGCCACAAAAGGTTTTTCATTCTGCTGTCTCAATAACTGATAGATGACCTGACTTATACATGGTTAAAGATAAATCAGTGACTGCACCTAAACTGTGATTAAATTGCTGGCTGTGCAGAGTGTTGTCAGCATTCAAACCAGTCTGATAGAAAAGAATGATTACTACCTGTGATGGTCTTTCGAAGCTCTTCGTCAGGTTCCTTCAGGATTCTGACGAGACTCATCACCCCACCAGCATCCACGAGTGTAGCCTTGTTCTTAGCATTCTCATAGATTAGGTTCCTCATGGCACCAGTGGCATAGCGCTGAACATCTTGGTTATCACTGGAGAAAAGCTGAACCAGAGCTGGAACACCTTGAAGAGCATGGACCTGGGAGAGGGATAGGATCAAGAACCACATACATATGGAGAAGAGATACCATGATGACTGAATGATAAAGAAATACAAAAAAAAATCAAACATGTCCACCACGTCTTACCTGGTCTTTGGCATCATTGCCATGGTAACACTGGTGTTGTATATATGCAGCTCCCAAAGTTTGCAAGGCAACATCTGACTCCGACAAATATCTGACCGCTGTAGCAATGTCCAACCCCTGCATCCTACAGACACACACAAGCACTCAAACACACAGGCAGTATGCTTTATATTGTAATCAATTATTTTTATATTTATTTTTAACAGAGTCATCTGTACATTATTTTTTCAAAATAAGAAATTTTGTCAGTAAAACATCTGTCTGATGATGGTTTTATGCCGTAACATACACTCTACAAATAATTCATATAGCTGACCAAGCTACAAACAGCAACAGGACCTCATTTATAACCACTCAGAAAACACAGAATGGGGCATATGGCACTTCCCCAGACAAATGTAAGAATACATAAAAACAAACTTGACAGTGAATGTGTGCAGATAGTGAGGTGAATTGAAGCCAGCTTTTAGAAAATAAACTGTGAGAGGCATCATTATGTACATGCACGTACATCAACGCCTCTCACACATCTAATTTCAATTAATATGTGTCCACCTTCTCACAAGCATTCAGACCCGATGTGTTATTTGTGCTTGAACCAGAACTATTCCATGAACACCACCGAGTAAACTATTGTCTGACAGCTCTCACACAATCATTAAATATTCTCATTATGAATCTTAATACAGGCCATGTTCACCAGAGAAAACTCCAATCAATAAATAAATAGATAAATAACGTTTGTTACCTAATTTCTATTTCTCTGCTATCCCAGCGAGCTACAAAGCACCATTTCTATGCATGAATATTCATGACGTGCTGTCATTAACCATTTGTGGTTGAGTGAGAAACAACACTGGGGAGAGCACATATGCACGTAACTCACCGCTGGGGCTTTATTTAAAACAATCAAGACTTGCACACATGGATTCAAAGGTTTGTGAATATGAAATGGTTTTGGATGGAATTCTCACTGACTTTTATAAATGAGGCCCCAGATATTTTAGCCTTTGCAGGAAAAATAATGAATAATATGTCTCACTCTTCCAGTGGGTCATTGCTGTGTATTGATGCTCCATCCAAGACATCCACTCCTTTACCAACACTCCTCACACTGCGGAGTGAGGCAGCTCGGTATATGGGGGCTTGGTACTGCCTTGTCCTCATGACATGATTGGCCCTGGATACATGCTGCTGCCACTGTGTCTGCCAGCCATCCCCTGCCATGGGGACCCCTCTGCCAGTCCCTGTCCAGCCCTCGTGGCCAAAGGCGGAGCTCTGCTGCTGATAGTGCTGCTGACGGTTGGCAATACGGCTGATGGTGCGGTGAGAGGGGCCTTTGTAGGTATACTCATAGGGCAGCTCCTCCTCCCGCCAGTAGCCTTTTTCCTGGGCCAGTGTCCCACTGAGGCTACGTCTTAGTGTGCCAGGGTGAGTCATAGTGACTGGGTAGGAGACATTCTCCGAAGGAACCAACACAGTGAGAGGAAATGCCTCCTGGTCTGTCTGGCACAATGACTTTGATCGTCTGTTTCCTCTGTGTAACTGAGAAGTCTGGAAGCTGCTCTGGACCACGCTGGTTCCTTTAGTCCTCACCTTGGAACTGGTTTCCACAGCAGAGCGAGACGAGAAACCAGAAGAGTGCAGGGGTACTGTGGGTACCTGCATGGTGGGGTTGGGGAATGTAGGCAGAAGTAAAAAGTTAGCAGACACACTGTAACAAGTAAAGGTAAATCCATAGCTTTCATTCTTTAGACCCCTGTTGTTAAAGAGGTTACACCCAGGTAACATTTCTGAGGGTAACCCCCACAGTGAGGGTAAATTAATGGCCTAATTTTAGACCCTGGTCCATGCAGTGGGACACAGGTCCCGCAAAGGTTCCTTTTTCCTTGGGAAGGTTTCTGTGTTGGAAATGTGACAGACACTGTGTTATTAGTGCCAGAAAAAGTTGAAATCCTAATAATAGATGCATTTATCACTAGAGTCTTTTGTTCTTAACATCATGCTGCAGGAAGCTCATTGCTGCCTTTGCATTCTTAGACTGGCCAACTGATAGCAACAGACAAATGTCCTGTTTATATTTTTCTTCTGTCTTGACATTGTACTCAGTTGGTCAGCAGTCCTAGTCAGCATGTACATTCTCATTGAAATAGAGACAAATAAACCAGAGCTAAAATATTATTTTTACACAATACTGGCTCATTGTTTTTAGGTGTGTGTGTGTGCACACTTGTCTCACAGGTCTTCAGTTAAGAACTGAACAGAACCATTCCCTCAAGTTACCTTAATGCTAAAAAGTAATGTTCTAAATTGCCAATGTTACAATTCAAGTACAGTTCCAATTTGTTCCAACTTTGGTCTTATTTTCATAGTTTTGTATGTTTCGATATTCACCTGAACAGCAATAAAACTGAAATCCTCCTCATTGGCACCAAATCCTTCCTTTCAAAAGTTTTTCCCTCACCATCGACAGCACCTCAGTTTCCCCCTCCCTTCCGGTTAAGAGACTGGGTGTCATCCTCGATAGCACCTTATCATTCAGTTCACATATTGATAACATCACCCGCTCAGTCTGCTTCCATCTACGTAACATCAACCGTCTTCACCCCTCCCTCAACCCCCACACCACCTCTATTCTTGTGCACAGCCTTGTCACCTCCCGCCTGGATTATTGTAACTCTCTCCTTTTTGGCCTCCCACAAAAATCCCTCCATAAACTCCAAATGGTCCAGAAATTTGCTGCTTGCATCATCACCCAAACTCCATCCTACCATCACATCTCACCCATTCTGCAAGAACTCCACTGGCTTCCAAATAAATACAGAATAGATTAAGATTCTCCTCTATACATATAAAACCATCCATAACCTCACCCCCCTTGCCTCTCGGACCTTCTCCACATAGTCATCCCATCCCGATGCCTTCAATCCTTCTCTTCTATCCATCTCTCTGTCCCTCCTGCCCGCCTCAGCACCATGGGGAGCAGAGCGACTGAAAGCTCTGGAACATACTGCCTCCTGACCTCCACAATACCGACTCTCTCCCCACCTTCATATCTAAACTCAAAACCCATCTTTTCAAAACAGCATACTCATTGTAACCTTGCATCACTTTTATACACACACACACACACACACACATACATAAAGTAACTGAAGAAATCCCAGGAAAGTCTCTCTGTCTACTGCTCGTTGTACATGCTTGGAAATCATCCAGATGAAAGGGCCCAGGACATCCTGGAGACATCCTGCCTTCACTACTTCAATCTCCTCCTTTAAACTGAAGAAGCAGTGGATGTACTTTGAACATCCTTTGAGTGTCTGAGCTTCTCACCCTCTCTAAGACTGAGCCCAAGAACCCTATGGAGGAAACTCATTTCAGCTGCTTGTTTCCATCATCTCATTCTTTTGGTCATCACTCAAAGCTCATGAGCATAGGCGAGGGTTGTAAAATAGATAGACTGGTAAATCAGAGACTTTGCATTCTGACTCAGGCTCTCTCTTTGCTGACACAGCACTCATTCCAACTGCTTCACACTCACAACTGCATGCTGAAGTGCAGGGTCTGATGAAGTCCACATAACCTGATCATCTGCAAACAGCAGCAATGCAATTCTGAAGTCTCACACACTCCTCTTCCCCATGAACACGCCTTGACATCCTGTCTATGAATGTAGGGTCCATCAATCAGACAGTATCTAACAAGACACTCACCATAAGACTCTGGAGCAGCCTTTATGACTTTATATACTGTCACCAAAAAGCTTTAGCATTAGCAAATTGGTTAACTAAATGTGGAAAAAAAGCCAAAGATCCAAAGAATTAAAAAGGGCGTGTTGGCGTGACTCGTGACCTGGCATTTTGAAAATGGTTGTGGACCAGATATCAGCAATTAATTTAAAGAGTGCAATGTTATTATTATCCAAACAGAATGTGTAGTCAGAACTACAAAATAAGACAGAAGTTTTAATAATCTGAAATAATCTTTTAAAAATGAATGGTCATGTGATGACTTATCCCTGTCCATGATAGCCACATTGTTCAGTTAGCGCCTGGGTATCTCCACAACAGATAGCTTGTGTGATGAATCTTTTGAGTGCACCAGTCAGAATGTCAAAGTCAACTAAACAAAGAAAACTAATTTGGATGCCACATTGTTAAGCTCATTTAACATGGTACAAAATAAACAACAACAAAGAACTACCAAATCCTTCCAACCATATAAATCACTGTAAATGTACAAAAATGTACAAAAACTTTTTTTTTCTTACAGTACAGTATTTCTTTTAACTGTTTTGTAATGTACAGTAGTGCAGGTAGTACTCACAGCCATGACACGGCTGGGTGTGTGTATCAAGGATCTGGAACTGAAACCATGGGTGCGAGTAAAGCTCTTTTCCTCAGGAAGGCTGTAGTCTGGAAAGAAAAAGAAAAGAAAGAAAAAACATTTGTGCTATTGAACAGTATGCCACAGTGTCATCTCATGTTATCCTGAACTGAGCTAGGGAAAAAAGAGGAGATATCATCTAAACTGTGACACTTAATTCTTTATCAATTAGAGGAAAATGGTTTGAACTGCTGTATTGTGCATGGACTCCATTGTACTTGCTTGTAAGTGTAGTTATTATAGCAATATTACTTTGGCAAGAATGTTTCAAAGGGTACCAAAATATGTACCGTATTTTCCGCACTATGAGGCGCACTGGATTATAAGGTGCACTGTCAATGAATGGTATATTTTTAGAGGTGCTCCGATTGATCGGTGACCCGATCGGTATCGGCCGATACACGTGGTATCGGCATTGATCGGACGTG
>JBAJHX010000001.1:29527812-29553839 GCA_037176925.1 Amniataba percoides | reverse complement strand
GAAGTTTTTCCTGACCCGGTTCGAGGGTCTAAGGACAGAGGGTGTCACAGCTGTACAGACTGTAAAGCCCTCTGAGGTAAACAATGTTACTAAATTTGAATTTTGAAATTTCCTTGATTGACAGTTTTCATAGTATTAGAATTTTAGCATTCCACAGGAAAAAGACAAGACCACCTGTTTTTTTGTAAAATACATTTAATCCCTTTATATTTGGGCAAACCAAAGCCTTCCAGAGTAGAGGGTGTGAGAGTTAAGCAGCAGTGGGTCTTGAGAGTCAGTTACCAAATGTAAAGGCAGCATCATGGACATTACTGTCAGAGAAACACAGCCGGTGCCCTCATCACTGGGGAATACTCGACTGATGAGTGTCATTTTTTAATGATTTCTGGGGAGAAAATAGGTGATTGTTTTAAGGTTGGATTTCCTCTCAGTCAGCACTGCCACAAAAATCTCCACTCTTTGTCTAGACTCCATTGACAACGTACCAGACAAAGATATCACAAACAAGAAGAACAAAAGGCATACATTGTCTTTCTACAGCCTTCATGATTTTCATTAGTACATCAGAGCTGTAAATAATACAAGACACTTTTACTGATTCTCAGTTTAGGTATGAGGCGTTAACAAGACAAACGTTTTAGTTGGGTGACAAAAGCTTTGGTAATATGGAATACACAAGATATTAATTAGAGGGTGTGTCTACAATGTGTGATCTTCGTGCAGTTCCGTGTTAGTGTCAGCAACAGCTGGATCTAGTAGGAGCAAACCACTGTGGAGGAGTAAAAACTCCACTAGTAGTGTGACTGTGCTGCCCTATACTTGTACAAATTATATCACTGCAATCAGCCTGAGACGGTTACAAAAGTGACTTAAAGGGAGCAGACACAAACCACAAATACTTGTAAAAAATTATGAAAATGTGAAACAGACATCCGCAATGAAATGGATGTGGTTAGTTATTACGAAATACGGCAAGTCAGAGAACAATAGTTACTGCTCACATGCAGTGTGATTTAATTGCACTGATGTTCATGACATTGTGCCCATCCATGCACTGTATGTAGGTGCACACAAATACACTAGCTCAAACTGTTTTTGGATTCCATACAGGACAAACCAACAGCAAAGCAACATAGGCAAGACGGGGAAACCACCACTGGGCGGCTCAGCACATGAACTGCTTTTATCCTGCTCTTGCCCTGCAAGGTTGGTGGGTTGTTAAGCCAGAGTGCAGTACAATGACACCACCAAGTCAGATGAAACAGGACTAGACTCAACCAGACAAGGCTACCAAAATTCAGAACACTGAATCGAGTGGCTTGAGGCTGCAGTTTCACCATATGTTTTCTCTATGAGCAAGCAACAGTCAATCAATTTTCTATAGAATTGAGCAACCAGGTGCACATAAAACAGCCAAACACAAATAAAAAAATAACCTCACAGGACCAAAATGACAAACAATCAGGTCACACTGAGTTTGGTTCCAGCTCTGAAGATTAACTGAGATTCCTTCTTTTCCTCCTGCACACATCACACAGCGATGGGCATGTGAACCAAGACGTTTATGTATGTTCACCTGTACATAGCAATAACACTAGTGCCTCACTTGTATTTCTGTTTTATTGTATTTACCGGCTATTGGTTTACTAACTTCCATCTTTTCCTCTCGGCACACTTGACAAGTTACCTCGGTGGGAACCGCTCATTGCAGAGAAACAACCACCGATTCTCCAGTCTGCGAAATTCTGTCGTATGTGAGACCGGTCCATGGTTAAAAAAAAATTTGGGGACCACTGGTATACACCATCGTCTGGTTCAGTCTAGGACAAGGCAAACAAGCAGAGTGCAGGAAGAAATCCAGGAGAAGGATCTACTGTATTACAATATTCATGCTCAGGCAGTCACAAAGCACTGTTAATATATATATATATATTTATATACAGTTTATACATAAAATGGAGAAAAAAACATCCATAAAACTGAGAATATAAGAGCATGATCATAGGCAAGGAAGCACTAAACAACTAATGAACACTGGTCAGCGTAATTAATGTATGACAGTGTGATATAATATCTACATATCAGGTTAGGATAACACTGGTTCAATATGCATAACAGCATCTGACCAACAAAAATGACCTGGCAGTGTAATTAAAATGATCAGTGGGGATGGTTTACATTGTCTTCTCAAAGAGCTGACTAAATCCAGCAAGCAATATATGTGACAATAAAACAAAAGAAAAAGAATGAGACAAAGACAGCAAGGTCGTCTTTCCTTCATCTGCGTCTACAGACTGAAAGCCTGACGCTTAGTACACTGGGCTGTTGCGGATCCCGCAGCACAACACCATGCTGAAGATCATCTCAAAGATCTGTAAAGATGAACACAGAGAGACGTGTTTATTAAATATCTATATCTTCAGTAAAAATGTCATGTCATCTGGCAGACCAGCCAGTTGTATTAGAAATATTCAGGCTAATTCTACATTACAAATGTCCAAAGAAAGTAAAAGAGGAGTTTGACAGTTTGGGAGATTTGCAAACGTCTTTCCAATAATTAGACAAGAAGATGTGAAACACTGTGGAGTTGGTAGGAGATTAGCTTAGGCTTACACGAAAACTGGAGGCAAAGAGGCAAAATGTACACAACACCCCCCCAAACCTCCAAAAGATGAATTTCCATGAGTCAAGCGAACATGTAACCTAATGAACCTAATGAAAGGTAAAAAAAATACCTGCTTTGTCCACAGGGACTGCTAATAATGAAAGGTTCTATAGAGCTGCTTTTAATACATTCAGGACAGTCAACGTGAAATCTGGTGTCCCACATTCCTTATGCTTTTGGATAAATGTTATTTGAAGTTGGATGTCCGTGATGTGCAGGTTCTCACCATTATAACTGCAACCACCAGAGCGGCGATACCAATCAGATAAATCTTATCTGAAAACAATTCCTTGATCCTTTGGTGACAATTCTGCAAAGAAAACAGCCAAAGCAAGTAATTCATATCTGCTGCAACCATAATGTCAAAACAAAGTTACTTTGTACCCAAGTACTATCACACATTACAAATGCAGTTTATAATGAGATTGATTTGCCACTTGGGTTGATTTCAGACCAAGATAGATTAAAGACAGGCTTTATTCCCAAACATAGGAAGACAACAACTGTTTATGTTAATGTTTGTTATTCATGAGTAAAACTGTTATCTAATTATTTAAGCTGTCAACATAAATGTGAAGAACCCTGGGACCTGGACTCAATGTGACCACATTTGGATTAATAAATTGACTGATATTGATATTCTTTGGTCTGCATGGTTTTGATGGGTGCATTTACCTATCACATGGGGATGATGCATGCTGTTATGAGCTTTGGTATCTATTTGGCATGTGGTTGAGATGAACTTCTTGTAATTACTTTGGTTCCTTCTCTTGAATGAGATTTTTCTGTAGTTTTTATGCTGTTATCAAAAATAGGTCAGTCATCATAATATTCCAAATGAAATGAAATGAATTTATAAAATCCATGTGGAGGAATGCAATGGTGCATTAAGCTTAAAGCCCTGCTATGCCATATATGCTATGCTATAATCTATAGGCGTACTCAGCTGCTAGTGTGGCTGGAGACACACACCTACTGGAGACATATCTCCATTTTAGAAATATATTATTATTTCATAACAGCCTGTATTTATTTATAAATTTTATAGTAGCTTGCCCTCATATTTTTCTATTATGTTTATGATGAATAATGATGCATTTTCAAATGACTCTTTATCTTAAACATTAAATTTGAGATGTAACCTCTTCAAAATGACAGTGTTGCCTTTATTCAGTTCCTTACAGTCTGATGAGGATGTTGAGGCATTAAGGTGCTGATAAAACTGCTTAGATGGGTAATCACACTTACAGTTGTAGTTCCAGAACTGGGGCAGAGGTCAGTCATGCCGATTGCATCTGTAAATTGTGTGAAAACAGAGGTCCCGTGTCCTTTGCCACAGCAGTTCAGCTGAAACCCAAAAACAACAGTGACATGATTATCCTGTCCTCTTGACAGTCCTCCATTCTGGATGTGCTCTTAGTGTGCTCTTCTGATAGTCAGCAACTTGCTCATTTTAGTCTAAAGAGATCATAGTTTTCAACCCTTACACACTTGTGATCATTCTTCACACAGATTTTTCATATTGTTGTGTTCATACCGTCTCATGGAAGACCTTGAGCACAGAGGCAGCAGCCTTTTTCTTGTCCCGGTCACTGAGGCTTTGTGTGATGGCCTGGTCATACACAGAGTCATAGAAGTTGACCATCTCTTTTGACACCTGAAACAAGACCAGAGAGGTTTCTATGTGCTCGGCTTCAAAGGTAAAGGTAACTTACACCTAATATCTCTGTTCAAACTCAAAATTGGATCTGTAAGTTTGAGTGAACTGGTTTGTGCATGATCAGAAAGCAAATAAAGAGAAGCACCATACAATAAACATGCAATGATATTAAAGAAAATACATATTGTTCTAGGAAAGCTGGTATGCAGCTATGTGGAATGACTCCATGTCTTGAAAAAAAGGTGGACCAAGTCCAATTTAGTTTGCTGTGGATGAATCTAGAGAGCTCAGCTTCTGACAACAACAAAGAAAAACAATATTCAGTATACTAAGATTTTTAACCTATAACCTTTAAAATGTTTTCCTAAGCTGTATTTCTTATCCAGGTAGCTGGAAATGACTCTCCTGCTCTTTAAACAACAAAAAACAGACACTTTTTTGTATGAAAGAAATACAGTTGCAACAATATAGACAAACCTAAGTGATAATAAGACTTTGAAGGTATTTCCAGAATTGAAACTGTATTTCATAATCCAAACAAAGAGGGTGGCCAGAAATGATATGTGTGCTCAATCTGATGAGACTTGAAATAAGATTAAAGAGTGGTAAATGATGTTAAATACACCTTTAGGGTTTTCACTAGGAATTTATTCAAAAAACAACCTACAGATATTTAGCTCTGGACATTTATAAAGTTGGTACGTAATAACAACCACAGTAATGAGGAAGTAATGGTATATTTTGTTTTTATATCAATCTAAAGTGCCAAACTAGACATGATAAACCAAATCAAATGTGGGTTCTGATTTTTCAGGTATTTACTGTGCCTTTAGGCTCAGTGTTTCAGGTTTATTTCAACATGTGGCATGCTTACAGTGTCTTTGTGCATGAAGCCCCAGATTCCAGCTGCAACTTCACAGGCGAACAGGATGACCAGGCAGGCAAAGAACTACAGGACAGAATACAATCATCAGATAACTGGTCCATTTAGAATGTAGCTGATTGCTCAATGAGACAAATGAAGATTTTATTAGGTTAAAGGGGACAATCATTATCACTCACCAAAATGCATTGTGTGTGCGAGGTCTAAAAATGTGTGAAATAATATTTTCATGTTTTTTTTTCAGCAATGTTCGTATCCAACCACTGGTAAGACTATGAATTGCATTACCTGTGTGTATATACATATGTGTACATGTGAGTAAAAAAATGACGGCCCTGTTCATAGAAAAAAACCCAGCTCATTACTAGAAGTCTACAACTGCACAGGGAACCTTTAAATGTGACTGTGACTCACAGTTCCCAGAAGACACTGGGACTCCTGAATGGCTCCATAGCACCCAAGGAAGCCGACCACCATCATCACTGAGCCAACAGCAATCAGGATGTGGACGCCTGGATAGACAGACAGACAGACAATACAGATTGAGTGATTAATATTCATCGCAACACGCATACAGTGGTACAGGTAAACAAGCAAATAAAAGCTCTGGCTGAGTGTTGTGTTGATACTGAACATACTGGATAGCTCTTTGCGCTTTTAAAATCAATCTGCATGCAATAACATCTGAGCAACAGCAGAGGGCATTGTCTTGTTTTTATGCCAGTGAAACAAATGAGTCATGCCTTAGTTATGTTCACAGGAAGTTGTTTCAGTGTTTTGTTATAAAGTGCATGATCATAATCTAAAACACTAGATTCCATCCAGAGCATGGTGCTTTAAATCTTGGTCTGAATGCAGGGGGTGGTGGTAAACTCTAAAACAGCACTTTTTAGTATCACATGGGGAAAAGGAGGTAAAAAATAAACTTATTTCGGCTGAATGATGTGTGGAGAGATGGGACTGGAGAGGAGGGACATGGTTATACTACAGCTGTGTGATCTGATAAATAAATTCAACCAAGCACAAATAAAAAAATTCACACAAACATTTCTTCTTTTTGAATTTGTTCAGTATTATTTGTATTCCCCAACCCTGTGAGCAGAACATGGATTTAATCCACCAAAAGTGACTGGACTTTAGTTCATTTTTGTTTAATTTCATTTTTCATCAATTCATGTTTATAATATACTTTTTATTACATTATTTTCCCCAATTACACTTTTTTTTCCATACCACAACAACATCACATCTCCTACCAGTAGTTTAAGACTGAGAATGCCAAACCACATCAGAGGAGGGAGGAGGGGCTGTATCAAACTGGAAAGCCACAGTATAAGAAGAGGAGGGAGCACTTGATCAGTCTCCAAGATATCGATTATAAATTAGCCTTAATGAGTGTGAGTGGCTCTGTGGGTAGAAAATCAGCGGGGAATGGATTGTACAAAGTACAGGACGAGTGCTCCAGGACGAGTGCTCCAGAATTTAATTATGTCTGAGCTGACATGTCTGAATAATGCTGAGCACAATAAACATATGTCCTGCTCAAGTAACAAGGAGGCTGAAAAAAATAGCTTGAACAATAACAAAAAATAAAAATGAACAGGAAAATTGATAAAATCATATTTGATTCAAAATGTCTGAGATCATTTTTTTATTTGAATTTCTTTAATATATTTTTAACATATTTATTCTATTGGGTCTTTTTATGCGATTTATTCAGAACACTTTGGGCCTCCATAAATAACTAAACATCCACCTCAGTTTTATCCAAGCGAAAGACTGATGTCAGAGAGCAGGGCTTATTATGCGTATTGTGCATTGTATCAGGCTGGGAGTGCAGCTCTCTGTTCAGTTCCAGCACATTATTCAGACATGTCAGCTCAGACATAATTCAATTCTGGACCACTCGTCCTGTACTCTGTATATCCCATCCCCCACCTCTTCTCTACTCACAGAGTACCTCATTCACTCACACACTAAGGCTAATTTACAATCAATATCTTTGAGACTGATCGAGTGCTCCCTACATTTCTTACACCATGGCTCTCCAGTCTGACACAGCCCCTCCCTCCCTCATTACAGTTTGGCAATGGCAGTCTCTTTTTCTCTACCACCCATCTGTCCTTTCTATTTAATGCATTTACTCATTTCAAATTATGCTCTCAATAATTCTATTTGCGTAAAAGTATTTTCCTGCCTGTCTTGATTTAATCTCACAGATCCATTCCATTATGGTCTGTCTGGCTCCATTCACCCAGCCTGCTGCAGCTCCCTTGTTTAGTCTGAAGAGGGCTGGTGGGTTACACAGCTGTCCATGTGGTATTATAGATAGTACTGAATACTGAACTGATTACTGAACTGATTGAACCACTGAAGGAGTGTTCTCAAACTTAGCTTGACATATCTTTAAATTCTCATTTGAATTTCTGAACTCTTGTATCAGATTTAAATACTGATTGCTACAAGACCTTTGCTTGTTGCACAGTGTCTGAAACTCCGTCACAGTTATTGGGTGGAACTTGCTGTGTCTGACAGCTTGTTTCCTGTTTGCAGAATCGATAATGCAACAGTCACAAACACCTCATGCAGCAACTGCCCAAGCGTGCAAAGGTGAGAAAATACATAGGATTTAAATTTCAGCTTTCACATGTACAAATGAGAACAAAACCATCAATGCCTTATGGGAAAGTCCGTATGATGATTCTAATTCAGCCTATTGTGTTTTTTCATCCGCTCACTGCTGAAAATAAAACATAGTACAGGTCATATTTCCTTAAGTTGATCAAGCTAGTACAACGAGATACATCTAAATATTTTTCCAGATGTATCGAGCTGCTTTGGTGAAGTCACATCTATTGTTTATAATATAATGAACCCTTCCTTTCTGCTGCTTCCTGTGCCTTTATATTTGCTTTATTATTGATACTGCAGTCCAGCCATGTAAGGACACTGGACATTATCAGATTGGGGTGAACGCAGTGGAAAAGACTGTGACTATGGCGTTCCTTGGCGGAGACTGAAAGACTTCCCAAACCGCAGACACTTAGTTAGCACTGCTGTTTAAACAGTAAATGCTACACAAAATTACTTTTACTCATGTCAACACACTCAGATCTAATCAACTTAGTTCTTCAGCCTCAGCTGGCAGCTGTTTACCGGTGATAAACTCACCTGCCTGGCACCAAACGGCTGACAGCACAGTAATCAAACAGTGAGCTATCTATATCTAGTGGCTAAAGCTTATAGTACAAAGGTTCAAATCCAGATATGGGCAAAGGGAATGCTGGACTCAGGTGACAGAAAGCATGACTATAAACTAATGATAATGTTGTGATGAATATGCGTCTATAAACAGACAAGTGTTGTACTTACTGTTGTACTTTTCCCCATAGTGAAAGAAAAACATGCAAGTGTACAAGTCACTACTTTCCGTCCACCAGTGGACCTATCAGACAATCCCGTAGACTTTGTTACTAGTCACAATCTTGTAGTTGACTTCAAATGTAAAACCATAACTTTAAACTATATACAGCTTTAACACCAATATCATCTGTACACATAACTGTACCATTATATCAAAAACTTTACTCAATGTGATTATTTTATTCCCTCTTTACATTACAACAGACTGCTTGTTCTCCTTTTCCCCACAGATAATTATTACAGGTCTAGTTGGAGTTCTAGAATCTGTGGTTTAATGTTGGGAGGCTATAGTCTGGCAAATGCAACAGAAAATGGTAATGAACATGTAGAGCACAGCTTTGGATCATGGGTAAAAGCATGGGGGGCTGAACGGTTTGATGAGGATGAAAAAGATGTGACTCATGCTGTGGCCTTCACAGTCACCACATCTCAGCCCAACGGAACAGCTGTGGGAGATCTTGGAGCGACGTGTAAGGCAGAGCTCTCCACCACCATCATCACAACACCAGATGAGAGAAGAACTTATGTAGCTCTTCTGGTAGAATGTGGTGTTCAGACACCTTAATATCATTTGTCATCTGAATAATTGGTGTGAAAAAATATTAAAACCATCTTTCTATATAATGCACTTGAAGACAACAGTGCTACCCACTATGAGTTCATAAATATAAAGAAGTATTACCTTTCTGGTAGTTTGAACAAAAACAAAAAAAATATAAGCTTCCTAAAAGTAGAGCCGTTTATTGGATCACAAGAACAAGTGTCTGCTGGGTATATTTCTAAGATTTCAATTGCTTCCTGTACAAGACGATTACATTCCAAACAGAGCTCAGCTATGTTGGAACTCTGCGAAAAGTATTCCTCTGACTCCAATTCTATTATTCTAGGGTGTTACTGTAAACTGCTGGAAATGTATAAAATTCCAGTAGGTCAGCTGCAGCTGTGGGACTTCCCCACAAATACGACAGTGCGTCTTTTTGGTTTCATATCAACCTTTCTGGGAATCACCTTCAAATGATTCAGAATCAAATGACTCAGGGCTGTACAGGCTTGTACACTACACTACGAGTGGGGGAAATAATGGATTCTGCAATGCACTGCAATGCTTTATTGAATCATTCTAGTCTATAATCGATTATCAGTGCAGTTTTCAACAGGCTGCCAACAGGCTGAGTTTGGTGCTGCTGCTACGTAGATTTGTGTGCACCACTTTTACAGAAAGCAAAGAAATAAAACAACTGCCAGCTTTTTTAAAAGTTTCCAGTAGGTGCCAGGAGTCTCTCAGTGACCAGCATTATTTCACTTACTTATTCATTTTCTCCAGTGTAATGACACTAAGTTAACCAGTTAACAGTCTTCAGAACAGCTCTACTACTCCCAATGACCATTCTCGTGACAGTTACTAACTATGTGACAAAAGCTGTAATGATTTCGTAACCTGAAAAGAACTGACCCTTCAACTGTTTTGCTACTGAGACATCTGATGTAATTGGAAAGCAATATGACTTAACAGGAACTAAAACATCAGGTCTAAGTCTAAAACCTAATGTACAGTTCCTTCAATTTTACAATGAAACCTGAGCACACCTCATTAGTTCAGTTCATTTATGTTGTTTGTACATGGGCATACTTCAGACTACAGACTTCAGTGATATCCAGGTTGGTAAAAAGTAGGTCTAATAACTAACTTCCTGTGTGTCTAACTCTGGGTAGTTTTGTCTGTAGTGGGTAGGGGTGAGAGAAAGGAGAGAAGCAGATGTAGAACTCCACATACAGGGAGGAAAGATCTAAGGGAAAAAAAGGGTAACTGAGACAGTGTGACTTCAACACTAACCACAACCAGATGGGGAAGTGAGGGAGAGCGACAGTGGAAAGAAACAGTTGAGTGAGGGAGAGGAAAACTTTCACAGAGGAAGGAGGAAGAGGGGTGGAGCTGGTGAGGAGGGGGAGGGGGAGACAGGAGGGCCAGTGAAGAATTTTTTCCTATACTGACTAGACTTTTCTCCCCTCCTCAGGAATGAGAGGGAGGGCTTATATAATGGGTAGGATGCAATCAGTGAGGCTGTTCCCTCTCTAACTAGTGAGGATTTTATTTATTTATTTTTATAGAACAACCACAGATATGCTGCCTTTGAGGAGAGGAAAAACAACGATCCAAACACCCTCCATCTGTCTCTCTAACTACATTTTAGGTGCACATAGGAGACTCCTCACATTTATGTTGTACTAATACCAGTTGTGAATTTTCCTATTATCTTCTCCCTACTCACAAACCAGCCGACTTGCACAGACAGGAGAAACTGATAAGGGTAATCTGGATGTTGATGGCTTGCAATAATTACACTGGCTAATTTAATGTGGGAGCACAAGTTTTTCATTAGACAAGTCATAAGATGAACAGAGAGACCTCTGTTACAAAGCACTAATGATCTGGGAGAGGCGCTCCCCATTTAATCTTAACATATTTTACACCAGTTTAATATCCTCATGTCTCTGAGCAATTCACACTTGTGAAACAAAGCTATGGTTGACTGATTGCTGTTCAACAGAGCTGAAAAATAGGTTGGTTAATGGATTGGGTTAGAGGATCAAGAGAAAATCAGTGATCCTCAAGAAAAAGTGTTGGTAGAGTGGTAGAGTGCAGTTCAAAGCTTTCAGCTGAAGGTGCTCATAGCTTTTAGCTACCCATAACATATTTTACTTTTAAGTGTCTGACTGGAAACTATTCTATAAGCCTATCATAAGTATGGTGGTCATAATAACGTTCATTATGTTTATAGAAATAAATTCGATATACACAAATTAATTGCACTCTATGATACCCCTTGACTCTGCCAGTAAATATACAACCATCTAGCAGCACTCAATAGATGCCTGTTCAACCCAGACTGACTTTGGGGCCACCAGTATCACTGCTTACAGCTTTCTGGAGAACCACTCGTCCAAACAATCGTCACCTCCGTGGGTCCCCCGCCAAGTGTGAAGTCAACTAAATGAATATTTTGAAGGTAAATGGAAAGACAGAGAGACAGAGGCTGTCTTCGGCTTCAGGTCTTCAGCTAGAGGAGTCATTGTGGCTCTGCACTCAAGAGAACACTCTGGACCACTGGAGCACTCTTATGACAGTTTCTACTTTTTAGTTGAAGTTATAGGCTTATGTTCAGTGATAAAAAGACAGATTTGGAAGAATGATTGTTAACTAAATTATTTATTGATTTGTAATTCAACGCTTTACTCATATGACACAATAATGTATTGTTTTTGAGATGACATTCTTAATTTGTGGCTTTTTGAAGCAAATACTGATGGATATTCAGTTAAGTCGATCAGCATATCCTATAATTAAATAGATTATGATGACAGCCCTAATAACTTCATTTTCACATTTAGCGTGCATTCAGATTAATCAAATGTATCATATAGGTACTATTCAACTATTTTACTTCAGCGTTGCCTGATAAATGTTTTTTGTCAATGTTCTGTCTCTCAAAACCTTCAGTTAAATGAGGTTTATAACTATTGATTAGGTCTTAATAAAAGGAACCTATTATCTTACTTATTAAGATACTTTTTAAGTTACTTATTAATAATGAATGCCATATTAATCTTAGAGGAGAATCAAGATGTGCTCATAAACAAAATGAGATCCACTCACTCTGTCCATCATGAATTAAAGTGGACCTGTCATTTTAAAGTATCCTGTATATCACTGGTTAATGTGCCATCATTTTTAGCAATCATATTACCATCAACTATACATTATCATACACAGACACACACACACACCTGACAAGAAAGTACTGACTGATGAAGAACCCACAGATGCCACCAGGCTGAACTGTGCTAAGTTCTTGTCAAGATGTACAACAAAGCAACAGAAAGAATCCTGACTGGAAACACTGTGAGCTGCTATGAGGTGTGAACAGCAGAACAAAACCACCAACCACCAGACCCATCAGAGGAGGATGTCTTGTTCCAGTTCAAAGCTAATTCTGTTGTGGTTGGTACCCATCTACTGAGAATGAATGATATTGGTGACATGAGGTGCCTGTGCAGAACCTAAACCTTAGCCTGCTGGCCTCTGGCAAACGATACGCTGCCATACCACCAGATGACAGAGCAGTTTCTCTCCACACACTGAGACTCCTTAACTCCACCTCATCCTCTGCACGCCACCATAATTAAATTACACTGACCTTTAGACCTTTTATGCTGGTTTTGATAGACTTGCTTGAACTCTGTTGTGGCTCTGACAGAAATATGTGCTTTATTATACAGATCAAAATCTGCAAGGATATATTAAAGTTAAACTTGTATTTTGAATTTTAGGCCAATGTCAGATCCTGTGGTGAGGACCAGCTGATGTGGATGTTAATTTATTCTGCACAGTGATTTAAAGAGCAACACCAGATAACTGTTACTATGTTAACTTTTACTCTGGTTAGTGGAATCTGTTAGTGTTTTCTTTTAACTGTTAGTGTTTTCTTGAACTGTTAGTTTTTTATTTGTTTTGTACAGCGTCCTTGGGTGCCCTGAAAGGTGCTTTAAATAAAATGTATCATTATTATTATCATTATTATTATTAGAGCAGTGCTGTTAGGTGGAAACATTGCAAATGGGCACAAATGGCAGAAACACTAATATTTTCCAAGTGTGATTCAGCTGTGAACTATGTTGAGTGTAGCAACTGATGCTCTTTAGCCACAACGCTCTAAACAGTCTCTATGTCTGGGAGGGAGATTTTCTGTAAGACAAAGACAGTGTGAGGACTGAACACAAACACAGAGAACAGAGATGAGATACATACTGATGTAGAAGGTGCTGGGGGCAGGATTTCCATCAAATTCAAGCTCCAGTAGGTTGCTGGTCTTGGGGTCATGTCTCAACCACAGGGCCACACCCAGGATTACACCTCCTGCAAGCTGCGACATAAAACACAACAGTACACTGTTTTAGATTTGAATTTTACAGCTGATTCAAAAAGAATGCCTGCTGCTGTTATTACAAATACAGCCAAACCTTATCTGACAAAAAACTTTCATTAAGGGAGAATAAACATGTATGCTTTTCAACAAAAGTTTGACAGAAAGATTTATACTGCTCTCATTTCTGCATTAAATATGACGCAATCACCAGCAGCTGGTGACTCCGTTTAGTTTATATCTTACTTGTCTGACCCATTGAAAACATTATACTGAAACCAAAAAATAGCAGCAATAATCCAAAAGCATTGGTGATTCCTTTGGCACAGTCAGACACAGAAAAAGCTGTTTGAATGTTCTGGGAAGAGAGACTTTCCTCCCAGTCTGCTTTCATCTTTTTTCCATGAATAGTGATGCTGCTGGAAACGACATGTTTGAATTGTATCCACAGACACACCCAACTTCAGTTCATTGTCTTCATTCAGGTTGACACCAATCGTTGTCTACTGTTGCGGCAACTAATGCTTCCATACAGTGGATCTAAATTTCATGGGAAGAACCTCCAGCTCTAGTCTCTTCTGTGTTTGCCCTTCATACGCAGCAGTGCTACATGACGATTAACCTGACTAACCTGGCCAAACCAACCAACAGGCCGCAGGTCATCATCAACCTGTTTGCCCACGTTTGCCCCTACATCCTGTAATAGATATAGACTATTCTAACAGTAAATGCGTGGGTCACAGGGTGTCCCAGAGGGGAGGGGGGGTGCAACAGCCTGGCAGGAAGGGTGACATGTTGTGTTACTTGGTGAGTTAATTAGTAAGCTGTAACGGTGCTGGTGTTTTATAGTAGGCACAGAGATATTTGGTGGCAAAAGGTAAAGCAGCGTCTAAGAGGCCTGTCCTTCTTTTTTTTTTTATCTTACTTACCCCGTTAAGCAATTTCCTGGGGGAAAGGGAACCCATGCTGTAGTGTGTTAACTTGTCACGAAAACACATTGTTCTGTGTGTTTCGGGTGGTTTATACATCAACTTCCTTGAGACTTTTTATGTGGCCCAGGATAAAAAATATCTCTCTAGAGTCAGCATTTCCTTCTCATACATTTATATGAGGAATATCTGAATTAAACTGACCGACACTAGTTTCTGTCTTTATAAATAGATTTGAACCTCCCTTGTCCGCCCCCTTCCCCCTCCTTTCTTAGTGATGTCCATTCCAGAGCTGCGGCCAGCTGCTGCCTAGCAACCAGATCAACACCAAGAGTGTAGAAATTCAACACACACAACTACAACAGCACCAAAGACCGTCATACTAACTTTGAGTTGAAATGCTCACTCTGTTGGATGAACCACAGACCTCAGACACATTCAAACCAATTTTAGAGAATTACTGAAACCTGAACAAAGTGTGACTAATAAGAGACTAAGAGCAATCAGTCAGATGACTGACCTTTCTGATGACAGATTTATACATCATCACTTACAACACGTGTGTCAAAAGCAAAGGAGGGGTAGATTTTACTGGACGTAGTTTCACTGTAACCAGCCCGTCAGTCTGTCTGTTTGGCATTACTGTCACAAACAGCAGAAAGGCCTCACCCACCTCACTGAAGATAAAAGTTCCTGAGTGAACACAGACATCATATGAAGGATCTATTGTGAACATATGAGTATTTAGTATGTTCAGAATCCAGGGTGCCTCTCTTGGACATGCAACAATGTGGGTTTGTTTGAGTTTCTTTGCATGTCATCTGGTTGGTACATTAAATCAGGTATAGGCACTTCATAGGCTTACTATGGTAGTAAACTGAACAACTTAACAACACAAATGAAATAGAGTGACGCAGCAGATTTTCAGTAACTGATCCTCAGATGCCAAAGAGCTATAACAGTTGGTCCTGCATCAAAGATGATAACAGCGTCCGTCATACCACTACAATGACTCTCGTAAAATGAAACAATTTTATCCTTATTTCAAAATGTAACGTGTGATTTCTGTATCACATGTCATAATTTGAAATGAGAATAAAATGGTTTCATTTTACGATCATATTTGTTTCTAATATGATCAGATCAGCACAGCTGAGATTTCTTTACTGGCGTTCACTCCAGTGTCTATTTCTGCCCCTTGTCCAGAGTACAGGGGGTTGTAGAATGCTGGGCATGCTGTAGAAAGATGAGTGGGGGGTAGGGTGTGGTCTGCAAACCTCATAAGACTCCAATACCCCTCACAGAGGCTTCCCTCCCCCAACCCTGTAGCCTCTTAACCCTGTCGGCGTCCAGTGTGATGTATGGAAGCAGGTTGTGTTCTTTTTAAAGAGCCAGCCTCTGTGGTTATAGTGTTTCTTCATATGGACTAAATTTGTCTGCCCTGAGAGAGCAGTGTTCTTCAGAGCAGCCAATAAAACTAAGTCACTAAGTCAGTGTAAGATATTCAGTGTAAGATATCTGAGAATACAGAATTCAGTGTAATGGCTGCATTTACATAAAAGTGACACATTGAATAAGCAGCTGGATTCAGGCTGTAAGATAAGACAAAGGTGCTCTTATTTTGAAAATTAGAGTGAGTACCGTTACCAGGTCCTGCTCCCTCCCTGTTGTGTCGCGCCTGTTTCCAAAACCCCTCAGAGTCACTCAACCTAATTCTCTCTCTTCAACTTGTTCTCCTTCATTGTTCTTCTTCTGGTGACATTTTTTATGCAGTGGATCTCAAACTTTCTTTGCACCCCTTTGGAGGTAGAAAAAAAAGGTCTATATAAGTCTATCAGTATAAACCTGTAAACCTAGGGGAAACACTGTCTATATGTATTTTATTACTCTTGTACTATTATTCATTGTTTATTCTTACATGTTTATTTTTTGTTGTTGTTGTTGTTTGTTTTGTAGCATTGTTGTAGCATGAGATTTAGGAATTTCATTGCCACTGATTTCTTGATGTTAATTGTTGGGCAAATGACAGTACATTGAAATCTGGAAATCATCTTCTACCACATTCGGTGTGATTCCTAGCCTGAGATACGTCTCATCATATTTTCTTGTCTTGGATTTTGGTGGTCAATCATCATTCACATCAGCCGACATCATTCTGTTGGTTTGGGTTTTTCTTTTGGCCACTGTAAACTAAGCTTTGTGGAGTAATGAAAAAGCGTGTCTGTAGTCCAAAACACGCACAGATGGAGCTCAGCAATACAAATAGAGTCTTCAGGAGGAGAGTCCACAAAACTGTGAGGTAACCTCAAGTCACCTGTAGTTAGGTACAACTAATGGGGGAGTCAATGGTGAGGGCCTGGAGAGGCCTGTGCCTTCACCTGTTCCCATCTTCATGTGCCTTCTTTGTGCAGCTTGTCCAAGTAACAAGCATGGTGAAGCAGAGATACATACTTCTGTAACATGCTAAAAGTTGAAGAGAAACTATGCGTGGATTTCATCAGGAATTTCATACACTGCCAGTCAGTCAAGAAATAATAATATCTCTCTGTAGACAGAGTAAAGCAGTAGAGTTCAGAAACTTGGAGAATCAATGCCACAGAGCATTGAAGCTGTTCTGGCAGCACGTGGAGACTTGTGCTGGGTTTTCCTGTAGTTTGTCAACTCTGTGTGTGATCATGATACAAATGTTCCCTATGTCAAACTGAACAACACTAGGATGAAACAAAACAAATAACTGAGCAGGCGATATATATTGAACTATACTGCACACGTGGAACAAATGTTGGCATGCTTATTTGGTGGTGAAAAGTGACAGATCTGTCTGCAACAAGTATGACTTGATGTAATGTGTGCAGACTTTCTCTGTAATGGGGTGTGGCCTGTACCTACATCCCAAATGACTGAGAAACCCTCTTGCTTTAATGTGAAATTCACATACTGGTCACCCTCTCCTCACCTCCTGAAATTCTTTACATGCCAACACCGGCATAAAAAGTCTTTGCTGCAATGCAATATGCTGCCACCGAGCAAGGCTCTGTGTGCAGGCCCACAATCATGGTGGATTAATCTATACTGTGACGACTGTATTTCTGCTCTCTCTGCCAACTGTCTCAACCACTGTCATAACTTTCCAGAGCTGCAAACTCCTGTGTTAAACTGTGTGGCAGTTTGCCATATGCAGCTAAGCCTTTAAATGTATTGATGTGTTGATAAGGCCTCACTGACTCAACATCACAACCCTGACTTCTTTCTAAATCAGTCTACTAACACTGACCAACTGGGTTGTGTTCTCAGCAGCAAGAATGCTCTGTTGGTGAAAAATAAAGATGGAAAAGTATGAAAGTAAACAGAGAAGAGCAATGAGAAGTCTAAGAGGAAGCTCTTACACAAGGAGGGTAAAACTAAACACCCACAAATGATTCCATCATACATCACCCAACACAAGGCCTTGACTCACCACATGGAAACCACCAAGAGTCCCCCGCCTCCACACACACACACCAGGTGGATGGAAGATGTAATCCAAACAAAGCAGCTCGAGCTAACTCAACATGTCGACAAATGGTCGTGGGTGTGTGTTGTACCTGAGCTTGTGTTAGTGAACGCTGTAACATGGTGGTACTGTGTGTGTGTGTGTGTGTGTGTGTTCAAACAAACTGAAACTTGAGGGGCGACAGACGGTGCTGCTGCTCTGTTTCATTTAATGCTGAAACTCTGCTGTATGTAACGTGTGACATTCACCGACTCGTCTCCGCGTGTTGGAGGCACATAAATAAACCTCGCTCTTCTTCCCAGCGACCCCCCCCTCCTCACTTCGCCACAACCCCTCCGGCCCTGAACGCCTCACGGTGAAAACGCTGTGGATGTGAGACAGCGGCGGACCGTTCACAGACAACAGAGACCCCCACCAGCACAGAGGGGGGCTACACCAAGAGTGAAAACAAAGGCTCTTACCCAGAAGATGAAGTTGAAGAAAAACAGCATGTACTTGATGCATTTGGTGCAACCTTCGACTCCCATGGTGCTGTGCTGCGTGAGACAGGCGGGGCGCGGAGCTCTGAGGACGGCGGCGGCTAACGGTCTGCGGCAGTCTGTGCTTCTTCACTTGAGCTCCAAGACCGAGGCAACACCCTTCTGCTCCCTCCTCCTGAAACAGCTCAGCAGGATGCAGGCCCGACAGCACGCTGCACTTCCTGTTTCGCCTTCAAAATAAGACACCGACGTGTACTGTAATATACTGCTTTGCATTGAGGGACACGTCTGGCATCAAGACAGCAGAAATCAGAGTCAGCTTTACTGGCAAGGTATGTGAACACATTTGACTCCGGTTTTTACAGTGTCCTCTCATATTTAAAATGTCAATGACATAGAAATAAATGATAAATAATGATAATAATACATTTTATTCAAAGCGCCTTTCATGGCACCCAAGGACGCTGTACAATAAGGGGAAAAATAAACACAAAAGGTTCAAAACAATCAAAGATAAACAACACAATTAAAAAATCAAAACATAAAAGACAGTGTGGTGAGGAAGTGATGCAAAGCAAGGTTACAATGAGTATGCTGTTAAATTAATAAATAAAAACAACATAACAAAAGATAGATAACAGAACAAACATAACAAAGAAAACTTGACAATGGATTGCAGTAGAGTGGTGAAAGTGCAAGAAGCCCTGAAGATAACATGTATGCATGTACATACTTGTTGCTGAATAACAGAAGTGGCTGAGCATTGGGCCTTGCAGTCAGAGGAGAGCAGCTGTGGAGCCTGTTGGCCTGCCACCAGTTCAGTTCAGCTGGCCGTGCTTGATGGGAAACAGCTAGCTAACAGATAAAGCTGAGCATGTGTTAGAGGTTTTTACTCTGTACTCTCCATTTGGTTCCAAAAAATAAATGTATTTAAAATGAGAAAATTTCTGACATCAACATTGAGATATACATGCTTTCTCAGATAACATTCTTACAACTAAAACATTACAGAAGGATAGGGCTGTAAGCTATGGAGGATTGAAAGTGACAAAATAAAATAATATAATACATAAATACACTATTAAATAATTCATTAACTGTGTCATGAATTAAATATGGAATTTAATAAATAAATGTGTAATTAAATAATCAAAATAACTATTCAGAGATGCTATTTCTCCAATGACAAGCTGAGGAAAAAACTCTTTGTGACCACTTAAAAAGAACTGCAATGTTCCAGTATGAGAAAGCAAGAAATATTATAAGGTAAGAGCAGTTTTTTTTGTTCCACTTCCTGTTGAGTTGAGTTAAGCTTTTAACAATTCTGCTATTCTATCAATAAGGGACGGCATATTTAGAAAGTGCAGGTTTTGGATATTATTATATCAATTTTAGCTTCTCTTCATCCTCCCATGCGTGTCATATCAGACTGCGAGGTGCTTCTGGTGACTTATAAAATAAAAAAAAAGTCTAGTCCCTTTTTACCTGATCTCATTAAACCTTATGTCCCATCCCATGCTCTTTGCTCTTAGAATACAAGAAGGCCTCGATTTACATCGGCGTTCCGTTCCTACAGATGCAACGTAATGTGATTTTCACCATAAGTCAGAGCTCACATGTGACAGATACACACATACTTGTGTGTACATCATGTAATGTTTGTAGCATGATGTTACAAGCGTATTGAGGTGCTGCCGAACAAACAGCCGCAAAAATGAAAATGAGAATGCTGTATAGCACACACACACACACACACACCATTCAAACACCCACTCTATGTCACTCACCAACGCTAACACAGTGATAAAGTCATAATCTCGCATGTAAAAGCAAAGTACAGTATTTGTTTTACGTTGCTGCACATCGGAATGATGGAACAAGACTTTACTGTAAGGGAGACGGCAACGTAACCATGAAATGCCGTAGGTCGATGGCGTCATAAATCGAGGACCTCCTGTAGGCTACTGAAGAAGTCAGCTGGCAGCAGGCCCTATAGAGGCCCTTTCCTCTGAAATCTTCCTTTTGACAGTCTGACTCAGCTGAAGCATTTAAAAAAAAAACACACATAAAGCCTGTTTTATGTGTGTTTTTATCATAATTTTATCATAAAGCCCAATTTACAGCACCTTCAGTCCTAACCAAAATCAGATGAAACACTGTAAATTCCATGTTACTGCCGGAGTCCTGGTCCTCTTTGTTCTCTCCAGTCTTGCAGGTTCCTCACTGATTCTGGTTGTGGTCCAACTGTCTGAGGTTCTCTGGCCTGGTGGGGACATGATCTGTATCTGTGTTGTGGAGAGAAGCTCGAGTGGACCAGAGCTCCATATGACGACATCTAGAGATGCACCTGGACTCATTGACTCCTTTCCATTACCTGTGATTAATTCACACATGGACTAAACGCATGAACTCAGTATTTCTACAGTTTATTGACTGATGACTGGTGTTCTCTGTATATCTGGCATCTATTGCAAGTCTGTCTGTCCCAGGGAGAGGGATCCCTGGCTCTGCACAGGTTTCTTCTTTTTCCATAAAGTCTTTCCTGACCTGGTTTGAGGGTCTAAGGACAGAGGGTGTCACAGCTGTACAGATTGTAAAGCCCTCCGACACAGAAAATGTTTGTGATTTTGGGCTTTAAATAAATAAATCTGAAATTTGAAGATCAGCTAAAATAAACAAACAGATGTCAAATTCACATAGGCTGCTCAATGTGAGGTACCATGCCCAAGTGAATTCAATCCCATCAGTTCGCTTAAATTTGTAATCAGAGAAGGCTTTTGACAGACCTTGTTGTCCCTTTTTACCCTTTTCTGTTTTTATTTGGTGAGGTGTTAAACTTCACTACCTGGATATACATATATACAGGTATACATATGTACTCTACATTAGACTTATTTATCCAGAATATTACATACTGTCACATTGCCCTTCTGGTGTTGCATGTATATAGGTTATCAGATATAGAACTATGATAATCATTACAATTCATCATTTTAATCAAGTTTAAGTCTCAGCTGAAATTTGTGAATATATCAAGTAATATGATGATCACTAACTTCAAACCTAGCTCAGCCACTCACAATCAAGGACTGGAATTTTCCACTTTATTAAATAAAACTGTGGCAAATCCAGTAGATTAACATAGAATTCAGAGAGCTTGATGTTGACCCCTGCTCACCTTCAACCTCAACCCACTTCAGTGAAATCTCTCTGTCAACCCTGGAACACAGTGTTGTACTTTCAAAAGGAGGAGAAATGAGCTACACTGAGTATTAGCCTGAAATACAGAGAGCTGAGTATCTTTGCCAGGGAAACTTATACTGATGACTATTTGTTTTTATTATGTTTTATTTCTAGTGTTTTTGATCATATTTACTTTTCTAATTTTGTAAAGTGCTATATAAATATTCTTCTTCTCCTTGTTGTTGTTCTTCTTCTTCTTGACTTTTTTACATTTTATTTATTACACTCTGATTACTGTTATTATTTGGGTTGTCAGTTAATGCCACTTTTACTCTGGTTTCCCCCTATGGTAACCCTATCATGTATTGACAACTACTCAAAAACAGAATTAAGATGGCTCAAAATAAGCTTTAACATTTGAACTGGGCACATCTGCCAAATGTATATATTTTTTGCTGTCTAAAGACGATCTAGCCAAATTAAGTCTCAAATTACTCAATCAGTGATATTCCTTAGATGTAAATCATTCCTAGCTTGTTTATCAGGTTAATGGCAGATGAGTGGATCTTTAAAATATTTAGGTCTTAGTCAGAGAATTTCTATGACTGTGCCCTGATCAGATGAGTTGAAATGAGTTTATAAAAGTTTGTTTTTCATTGAGCTGACTGGATACAGAGTTCTAATAACAACAACTTGGTGATACACATATATTTACCCTGCATCCTTGGAAATATTTTATAAGTATCTTAAGGGCCCCGACCTAATCCACAACCTACACCTTCAATACCGGAAGTTTGTGGGCACAATTATCAGATGTTTGCCTCCCCTACAACACATTAAAAACAGCATTAGACCCATGCCATGCAACTGTGATTTTTTTTTTACATATGATGGCTTTACATGTCGATGTACAGAGTATAAATTGCTAAATTTGTTAACCATATCAAGTCTGCGACAGATTTTCTATACCACTAGGGGGCAGTACAGGTCAGCACAGGAGCAGATATCTGAGCAAGTTGAGATCTGACTTCCAGCAGCAGGTGACAGTCAAGCAACGGTCCCGTTCCTCTGCCGGCATGTCTGTAATAGTGAAGTTGAATGATTACGTGCTAATTTGAAATTGACTTAAACCAGTAGTTTATTAGACTACAGGTTCTAAGTACGGGGGATTCTCAGTCAGTGGAAAATGTATCTATGAAATGTGATGTTTTCTAGTGTCTTTGTTAATTACATAGTTTTTTCATTGCAGGAGACTAAGGAGATTTTGAGACACACACATAGTTTTGATCCAGAGAAATAAAAGAACCTGCCTTGTAAAACTGAAACTTTCATTCAGACTCGTCCCACTGCGTTCTCTTACACTTCTTCATCCCTCGGCCTGCAGAGTTTTTGGAAGAACAAAAGTCATCTGCTGTCCATCTGGCTGCTGTGCTGGGGCGGTAATACCCCCTCAGCTTCCCAAGCACCCATGGACAATCCATTTTCTCCACCCTTCTGTGCCGTACCCTTCAGTTCCCGCCCCCCCACCGATCCTGATCCCCATCCCAGGACGAAGAGGTGGATCCAATGTCAGTGCCCCAGAAAGACCCCTCTCTCTGGAACATGTGGGGGATCAGCAGCAGTGTTGTTCTGAAGACTCAGTTTCATTGTTTGGGAATATCACAGTAGCGTGCAGATATCTGTTGCTTCCCAGGTGTTAGCTCATAGTGAACCAAAACTTTTAAGACAGCAACCAGCTGATGGTCTCTCATGAAGAGCACGAGAATGATTTAGTTTACAGACTTTACGTTTCTGGGTACCTTGTAATGGCCCTCAGTCATTGTTTAAACGACACTGAACAGTGTAACACTGATTTGAATGTTAATAAGTTTATTAAACTTTTCAGTCAAAGTAATCAACTTAGCACTTTTTTAGTTTTAGCCATTGTTCAGTCATAATATGGTTCAAACCTAAATAATACTGTACATAACATTTGGTAACACTGATAAAAAAAATACCAGTAGCCGGTGAAAAAAGTGTGAAGATATTTCTCGTGGAAGTTGGTAGAGACTATAAAAGACCAAAGAAGAATGAATATTGAATAGCAACATGAGACCTAACCCAGAGTATACAAACAACAGCCCATCTTTCCTTTGTCAGCAACTGCTTCTGTGACAAAGCCAAGAAAACAGAAGAAGAGAAATGAAGAAACGTAAGGTCAAAAGAAAGAATTAGACTGAGAGACACTGAACAGGGGATATTTGGAGGTCAGCTGGTGAGCAGTGGAGAGTTTATATCTAGCTTTAAGGATGGGATATATATTTTATTGGTTGTTCATTCATAGCAAACAGTCAATCCTAAAAACAGCAGCTATATGCTATAAGAGAAATGCCAGTTGTTCATGTTATTTATCTCCTGTACTATTTTTATGTCTCCCTATAATTTTAAATGAGAGTTGCAAACATTTGGGATAAACCCAAATACATGTTCACTTCATTTGTATAAAGTCAGGTCACTTTGAGCTCTTTCAAACTGAGCACACCTTTAAGGAGGTGGTCTTCTACAAGACAGGTTTTTATCACGTTCCAGGTTTTCTTTTGGTAGTGCTCAAATCAATCAGTCCTAAATGTTGCAGGTCTATTTCAGAAAATGTTGTTTATTTATATATATATGTACATGTGTATATATCTCTGAAAGTGCTCCACTACTTCTTAAAAATAGCCCTAAAGATACAAGTTGCTCCAGGTACACATACACAGATACTCTGTGGAGGAAGCTGAGCAAGTGCTCCACCTCTACAGATCAACCAGGTTCTCTGCTGAATATTGTCGCCTACATGCAGCACACAGGAGGGACTGAAATAACCCATTGTGCCCTCTCTGAGTGGTACTAGATTTCTGCAATGTGCCAGAGAAAAAGGATAGGGGCCACTTGTCAGAACTGGGTTTTTCAGCTCCTAAGTGATGAGGAACAGCTCTGCAGGCTCACTAATGTACAGTAAATGTGATGGGTGGGTTGAATTGTTGAGTTATGCAAGGCTTTCAGCCCTCTGTAATAGTGTAATACTTTGGCATGTTGCGTAACAGAGTTGTCCTCTTCGCTTTTTCAATGTAGGCCCAGCGATACTTCCACTGTCCCTGGTCCATTTCCATCAATGCCCTTTAACTTTGCATAGTAGTATTACAGTGATTAATTCACCTCTTCAATAATTGTGAGACTTTTTTTCAGGTACCACCATTACTGCCATTTTTTATACAAATTGCAGTTACTGCTGAATATGACTACCATGTCCATTGCTTGTCTATTTTATCATGCCAAAAGAAATAAAAGACATCAAAAATAAAAAAATATTAATCAAATACTATTAATCAAATAGGATATTTTCCACCTCTTTGGAGCTCATCTGCCTCTGTGTTGTGTTGTAACTGTCTCAACTGGTTGCTTATCTGTTATCTGTTGTATTTGTGTCTGGTTTGTCTGCTTGCCTAATGGTGGTGCAGAAGTGAAGGAGTTAAGCAAAGGTTGGCCTGAACCCTTAGTGCTCAGCCTGTCAGCTAGGCCCACATGGCAAGATAACCTCTGAAAACAAGTCCTGCATATTGAGCAATTTAGTCTCTCATTACAATAAGTTTGAACTCCTGACAGTAACTTGATGGCAATACAGTGACTGTGCTGATTTACTCTAGAACCAACTCATTAGACATGTTTTCTTTTGTTTGTCTTTTTTGAAATTACAATCATTCTAAAGGGCTGGTTCAAAAAATAACAGAAAAAATGTTGTCTTATCCTTGTCAAATCTTGTGCTGTTATCATTTTTTGTAGTGATTTATAGTAATGTCTTCAGTACAAAATTCACCTCAATTCAAGCGAGAGTTGTGTACCAGAGATACCACTGTTTTTTTTGTTCTTCATTGTTGTGAGAAACTAATGAAATTATGTTCTTCTCCAATGCAGAAGACATAGAGACAAATATAAGGACAGATGAAACCAAAGCTACCTAGGTATGATATATATATGATATTTTGTGATTTGAGTGAACTCATCCTTTAAGAATTTATTTTCACCTCTCTTTGAATAACTTGTTAAGAGGGATATCTCCTTGATACCCCATGATATCCTCCCAGTATGTCTGTTAGAATCACATCAGTTTTTCTCTGCATAACACAGTACTACAAGGCCCCTGAGGAGTCAGTCTGGATTAGGATGATAATGCTGCAGAGATGAGCAACACAACAAGAATACTTGAAAATCATCCTCTTTACATCCTTTGTGTAGTTAAATGTTCCAAAGCTCTCTAAGCTCCCTAAGCTCGCACTCTTTCTGTATATAAATGCATACACAGACACATAGACATATTTTTACGTGTGTGTATATATATATATATAGATATAGGTATATATGTGTATATGCA
>JBAJHX010000001.1:29501725-29514918 GCA_037176925.1 Amniataba percoides | reverse complement strand
CACACACACACACACACACACACACACACACACACACACACACACACACACACACACACACACACACACATTCACAAAAGAAATAAAATAAAATAGTCCTTTCTGGCTCTTAAAATAAAATCCCACCATATGTCCAGAAAAGCCATGGTGCTTTAGAGACTCAGCAGAAGAGAACAGCTGCATGGACAGAGACAGTGCAGGGATGGACGAGGACTTGTTGGCCTAATGCGGTGGAAAACTAATCAATTAGCAGCAGCCAGGCACTAACTGACACTCAATAGGGAAACAAGTGGTGCTGGTGCCAAAGAGTGTATAACAACAGGGCTAAGAGCAGCTCTGAGGAAAAGGGAACCTGACGGCCAAGTGAAAGCAGATCAGACTGTAACATCAGCCATTTCCCATTTAACAAGGCAATCATGGCACAGGGAAATTAAGGTTCTGAATTCCTGATGGGAAACATGAATGATCACAGATTCACAGGGCAAATTTTATTCATTTAAGGTTAAAAATAGATATATTTTCTTAAAAACTGGCAACTTTCTACAAAGCATCCCCAGACTGAAAACACTTCATGTTGAAAAAAACATAGTGAAGTCAAGATTATGAACACCACCGTTAATAAACTCTCATCATTAATCATTTTATTAATGATTTTGTTTTTTTATTTTTGCTAACTAATATTTTTTTTATCTCTAGTCATGTGGTTAGTTTGCAGGTTCAAGAGGACACAAATGACTTCTTCCTAATTAAGGTACCTTTCATAAAGGGTTAAAAAGTTATGTACTAATATTAATGGATTTCTTAATGATTAACAAATCATTTAGAAATTATTTACAGAATGTATAATATGTTATGACCCATTACTGTGATTATAATCTTTGTAATTGATTAATAAAGGATTAATAAATGGTTGATAAACAATAAATAGGGCATAAATAGAGCAATTAGTTGCTATTTATTCACACTTAACAAATGTGCTTTAGTCAGAAATTAGATTTGAAAATTGAGAAATAAACAACCAAATTCACGCGTGTGCGCACGCACACACACACACACACACACACACTGAGGACATAAATATCTTATTCCACTTGGAACACACAGAAAATAAGAATTTAATGAGAGAACAGTCTTCCTGGTGCTACTCAGACATCCTGCTAATAATGCCAACTTTAACCAATAAAACCACCAGCCATCAAAAGCGCACTGCCACATTGACTGCACCTGGCCCCACTGCGATCACTGGCTGTCTGTGCATATATATGTGAGTATGTGTCCAGTACGGGCAATTATAATAATACGGCCTCATGAATAAATCACACCCTGGACTGAGTTGTATATGTGACAGCAAGGTAGTAAAATGTTAATTGACGACAAGTATTAGTTAAAGTGAGCTTACCACACATGAGCTGTTCAGCACACAACGTGATCCCGCCTTAGCTTATGATTTAATGTCACTCCACAAAAAAAGAGGAAGTACTGTGACACACAGCACAAAAAAAAAAATACGTGTGATGTTCTTTAATATGAAATCAAGTTTAACATTAAGTATTAAACTTTTTCTATGCAAACCCATAGCTATAAAGGGTTAGGGTTAGTCAATGAGTGTGTGTTTAACACTTACCTTGTCTCTATGTGAGTTATAGCTTTTAAGACATATCTAAGTAAAAAAACTAAAATCATGAGCGTTCCAGCGCATTGGAGCTCAAAAGGAGAAGACAAACCCAGGAAAAGCCTGGGCAAGTGCAAGTAGTGACAGGCTGTGTTTGAGCCTATTAAGACGCCATACAACCGAAAGACAGCGTGAAAAACTCATTATTTCATACTCATCCAGAAGTCAGTCATGAGCAAGCACACATACACACATAAACGCATAACTTTTCATGCACTATAGTGACCAGAAGGTGCACATTTTTTGCCTTTTTGTCTTTAAAGGAAAAAACATCTTAAAAGACAATGAGCTTGTCTGTGTGTGTGTGTGTGTGTGTGTGTGTGTGTGTGTGTGTGTGTGTGTGTTTTTGGGGGGGCTCTGCTTGGCTCAGAGAGGGAGTAAATGAGGGGAACATGTTAGTACACTAAGTCTGAGAGAGTTTGGCTCCCAGCTACGCTCTGATTAATATCAGATCTTCTCTCCTCGCCTGCCTCTTGACAATCTTGTCACATCTGGCTGACAAATCCTCACAAGCCTTTTGGTGGCGCAGAGCAGACGCAAGAGGTTGTTGCTGCGTGTAGAGTTTGGGGGTGTAATGGGGGTAGGTTGGGACCAGGAGGGGCGGATCACAGCTTGAGGAGACGCTAAAGGGGGTAGGAACCTAATGAAGCTGATGAGGTTGGCAGGCTATAGTCGCCACGCCAACACACATACACAAACATACACAAAGCAAAACGTAACTCTATAAAGATGAGCAGGGCCCCTATGCCTAATTTTCTGTTAACACACACATGCGTGTGTGTTGTGCCGCGGGGGTCTTCGGTACTAAATAAGAACAAGGAGAAATCTGCAGGAAGACATGAAGGTAGAAAGACAAAACAACAGATGGAAAGAGTAATATAACAGCAGGAATAAATAGATAAGACATGAATGTATAAAAGTAAAGTCTAAGAGAGCCATTCCACTTGTATTTCTGTCACACACACACACACACACACACACACACACACACACATACACACCTATGTACACATTCATTCAGACACAAATAATTGATCTAAATTATTTGTGGCCTCTCACTCATCAGAAAATGAAGAGGCAACTTGTTACAGGAACATAAAATGTGGGAGGAAGTAAAAACACACCTAGCAGAATTATGACAGCAAGTGATAATAATTCAATATTTTAATGATTCTATTACTTTATTAGGTTTATTATTTGTATATTTGTAAAACATAGAAAAATTGGCCTGAATTAATATCTAATATAAAACTGAATTCACTTTGTTCTAAAATATTAAAAGGAAAGAATAAAGAATATTTCCAATGATATGAAAATTTATATATTTATTCCTCCACAGTAATTTTTTTTAAAACTAAGGTTAAAATATTTTTTAACATATTGGTCTTTTCTTAACACCTTAATCTATTGTTAAAATGATATTTATAGTAATATTTAAATGCACTGATACATGTATCTCAGATTTATATTATGTGAAAAGATGCGGTAAAACAATTAAGCACTCTCAATTAAGAACTCTTTCTTTCAGCTTTGATGATGAACAGTATTTGTTCGACCTGAATTTCACTCATTCTTCATTCATTCATTAAATCCATTTTCATCACATATCATTGTGGAAGTTAAACTCCAGCCTTGTTGGGATGCTCCGCTGTGCTCTGACACGCAGTGATCTAACAGTAGTCTAATCTAACAATAAAGTGAAGCTGTTTCTCCTCCAGTGTTCAGCACTGTTTACACACCACCACACAGACAGCTCGACTAATTGTTACATTATGGCAGCAACAAAACATTAAGCTGCTCTTAAATTACATTCCAATAGTCTGTGGCCAGCAGCCAGTGGGCTACAGGAGGCCAGGCTGCTCTGTTCTCTAAACTACAGACAGACGGACGGAGAGACGGATGGATGGAGAACAGGTCCAAGTGAGGACTGGAGGCTTTTCATCTCACCTGAGCTTATTGTCTTTAAGACAAATGTGGAATGATACAATAAATATAAAGTTGATATTATTTGTCAGAATGAATAAAAATATGGCAAAAGAAAAATAGTATGATTTCAGAAAAGAAAGACAAATTGAGGAGAATCACACTTGACTGTGGAAGTCTGACTTGTTGGTGGTGAAGTTATTGTTTTTTGGTGGGAGTTGTCTTTGGATTCTTGGAAGGCATGTAAGGACAATCCTTGTTCACGCTGACTGGGGAAAAGACACTCTCATTTTGTTTTAACCAGAAGTCACATCAGAATTTCAAGTGTTTAAGAGTGAAATGGAAATGTCAGCTTTTCAGATGAGTTCTGAAAACTTTCAAGATAGCTGACAGTTTCAGAAACTGTCATTTACCAAAGTCTGACATCAAATAACTGCTCACAATCAAATTCTTATTCTTTGATTAGATATTTCTTAATTTAAAAATGCCTGTTTCAGACTGTTTTATTTACTTAAAGTTGTTATTGAGCTGCTTGTGTTAAGGGAACATTTCACTTGATTGTTCTTCATTTCTTCATTTTACTTCATTTGAAAAACTTAGCTTTTATAGTTGCATGAAAAAAGTGGTGGTGGGAAGAAGATATATTTCTCAAAAGTAAGTTATCAAAAAACATATGACTTTTTGAGTTTTTGAAACTAGAATAAAGAATATTTCCAATGATAAACAGATTTACAGATGACTATTTGACAACTTGTTAAAACAAAAATATAGATAAATGCATGATAACTACTGAACCACAGCAAAAGTCAATCAGCATGTTTCTACTCGTGTCTTGTCACACATGAAGGAAGGTATGCATGTGTGTAATCATATAATATATATCATGAATTATTTTCTTAATCTGTGCAACTAAAAAGAACCGTGTGCACTACTCCCTTATGTTCATCTGATCTGCATAAACCCCTTCCACTTTCTCTTTGCTAAACATATCTTAAATATATGCAGACAGTGTGAGTGAGAAGAGCCGGAGCAGGCAGAGAATAGCAGTGAAAAGCCGTCTGTCTTACCTCAGCCATTGTCATTTAGTCTGATGTTTCCAAGGATACCGTGGAGTTTGCCATTCCCCGCGAGTCCCACAAAACAACTGGCTCCAACTCTCCTGTCCGCACAAGTACTAACGCCAAAGAGCCATCACACCCAGCAGCATCTCCTTCAACAACACAGACACACATGTACTCTGCTTCCCTGTCTTCTCACACATACACACACAGCGAGCCACCAACACTTACTCCACAAAAAGGAGAAGTAGTAGTCACTGTGCTTTTACCCTCACTGCACAGATGCACACACACACACACACGCCGCCTCTGCTTTCTCTCCTCTAATGTTGCCGTGGACTGGCTCTAAACTACTCAAGATGTTGAGTGTGTGTGTGTGTGTGTGTGTGTGCGTGAGTGTGTGTGTGTGTGTGTGTGTATTGAAACTGGGCACAGGGGATTGGAATGAGATCCTCCCACTCGGCATTCTCACCTCAGGAGCTGCTTGCTCCCTCCCTAGTCTGTGCATGCAACACACACAAACACAGACTTGCGTGCACATAGAGGTGTGCTTGCTTTTTCACACACGCAGACACACACACACACGTACCCCCTTAGAGTCACAGGGCAGTCCCCTCACAGCTGGCTGGAAGAGGGCATGACACTCATCTTTCACAGAGATTTGATCAAAAGGAATCACAAAGGCTGGAGGCTCTCCTAATGCAGTCAGGGGAGACTCTCCCTCTTTTTTCCTCTCTCTCTCTCAGTCTGAGTAATGCCCTAAATCAACGCTGCCCCTCTTGGTGCACAGAGCCCAGTGTGTGTGTCTGGATTCACCTTAACACAGCCCTGTGAACAGCCTCCATAACAAGTTATGCCTTGTGCCGTCAGGAATGTGTCAGTGTCTGTGTTGAGTGTTTCTCGGGAGGAGGGGGACTTCACACATGACAAAAACTAAATCTGTGTTATCTTTAGGAAAATGTGTACCTTGGGTTCGGTATCAAACCCAAACATTTTTTTATTCTGAAATGTTTCCATAGCACTGACTGAAGTATTTCTAAGCTTTAAAGTAACAAAAGTTCACAATGAATGTTTAGCCAGATTTGTAATTCTGGGTACTTCTATCAGTTAATTTAGATTTAAATTCAAACTAGACTAGACTAGTTTATGAAGAGAAAGTTTTTTCTACAACCTTTAGAACAAGTGAAATTAATTCAGATTTTGTAGGGAAAATCTTAGAACTGCTAAAGAATCATATTCAAAACTCAGGTATCATATTAGTTCTTGTAAAGAAAGAATTACAAATGCTCAGCCATGGTATAGCAGCTAAAGACGTGGAGGGACAGTTCCTGCAATAGCAAATGGGGTATGTGTCTGGTGGGCAGTGTAAAGCTACAGTAAATGTAGAAAATACAATGAGCAGATCCCTTTTTCATGACTTTCTGCCTCCTATTAAAGATCATGACTCAAACAGAAACAATTGTATAATTGTTCATTATTTATTAATTATTTTGATTAATCATTAATTATTATTATTTATTCGTAATTTCTTTGTATAACTTCTTAGACAATACTGAAAAAACTCCCATGGTGTGGTCTAAGGTGGCATCTTCAAAGGAGTTGTTTTTTTTGTCCGACCAGCAGTTCAAGGAGATGTTTGGCACCTTTTTTAAAAGAACGACTTAAACAAATATTAAAACAGTGCTGCTTATTTTTCTGTCAATTAGTTAATCGACAAACCATTTTAGCTTTAAAATTTCTGTCACCACAAGTTGAATGTTGGTGCTGGTGCTATTTATGTTTAAAGCTGGTAATTGCAAAATGACACAAACACATTAGAGAAGATCTTTTATTAACACCACTGAAATGTTGATAGGGTGAAAAAAGGGGCTGCCACTCAATATGTAGGAAGGGTTAGGCTTAGGGTTAGTTTTTGATGTTCACTGCAAGTTCTATTTTCTTCAGATTTGCTCCTGCTTCTTTCCCTTCTGTGGCAGAGGAAAAGCTCTGATGATTTTAGCCATTAGAGGCATCTGCTAATCCACAAATTACACAGCAAGTTTAAACAGGTACACCTGGTCTGCTCTACTTGTAGGCAGCTGAAGGGAGGGTGGTGTGGGGGTGACAGAAACAGTCTGAAACATACTTTAAATGTGAAGAAAGTAAAGTGACTTACTGACTTCTTTTTCTTTTTTGAGAATCCTAATATCAATGACATACCTATTCACAGCTTCACATTGAACAGCTTCTGTGTAATCCCATTTTCTTTTGATTGTGTTTTTAGTTTTACCCACTAAAACAGTTTGTGTGTGTGTGTGTGTGTGTGTTTGGATGAGGGGGGGGGGGGGTTCCTTGCTCAAAGGTAACTCAGCTAAAGAAGTGCTGCAGGAAGGGCAGAGTATTACTCATATACTTTCCCCTCCCACATTCTCCCAGTGAGGAACTAAAGCTACAACCCTCCAATCATAAACCTGCTTCTCTAACCTCTAGGCTAGCAACACCCCCTGACTTGACATTCAGAAATTTGCCAAGCAGCCTTGCTAACTGATAAAAATGCAGCTAATGGCCCTTGAAGTTGGACATTAAATCTGCATTACTTTCCACAGGAGATCAAAGCTGTTCTTATTCGTGAAAAGCCTAAAATGTTATGAGGTTACATATATGGATAAGAGACATCCCGTCAAGGCATGTAACGCAGGGTTGGAAAACCCTCCATTTCCCTGTGGCTGTCCGGGCAAGTAGATCTGCTTACTGGCCTTGTATTTATTCCATACCTAGGGGATGCATACCAAACACAGCCCCAGACCTGGCCTGGATTAGGTCTGCACTGCTTGTCAGATTGCTGCTCCCTGGGCTGGAGCGCCACAGACGTATTTGTGCCCCCGGGGCTGAGTGTAGAAGCTGCAGCTAAAACCACAGCAAATAAACTCCATGTGCAGAAGAACAGGTCATGCTGCCTACTTACATGTCTGTCATTAGCTTTTCTACAGAAAAGAGTGAAAGGGGCATGAGCAGATGAGCAGCTTTAGGAGGGCATTACACTCTTCTTTACACTTTCTGATTATTTGATGAAGATGAGCTAAATACTGTGAGTACGTACCCTGTAATCAGTCATTATTGGTTTAATGATACATTTGACTGGTCGGGCTCTTATTCTAGGTGTGTCGTTATTCAATATAGCCACTCTGAGTCACCTAGCAATAGAAAGAAGATGCAGATTTTGGTGTGTGACAGCGCTTTGAGCCGCCTGGAAATCACAACTGTGTTACAACATTATAGGACTCAGTCATTTACCCCTGCCCATGTTGGTATCCAGTATGTGATGCAGACATGCAACAATGTGTGATTATGTGCAAACGAGATGGAGAACGATATGACACAAAAAGGTGAGGACAGCCTTTCATCATGCAGCATGAGGGAAGGTCAGGACTGATCATGTATGTGGGAGGCACAGGGCTTTCATAGAGATTGGTTTTATATAAAACAACATTAGTGGAAGCAGAGCTGGCCACTGAGTGCTCTTCAAATGTTAAAAGAAGACCACAGGATACTGGTGCTTATTATGAGTATATTCTTCACTCTTTAGTTAGTTTAATGTGGAAAGCATAGAGAACATACAAATAAAACTAAGTAATAATAAATAGTGTAATTCAAAATATATTGATACCAAGCTCAGGGCACACATGGAAAAAGGTACACAAAAACAAGCAAAAAGGTTTGTTTTGTTTAAGGATCTCAGATTTATAGGAGATACTCTTCTAATTTTAAATACAAGAACAGTGTTTGTCTTTATCCTTGGGGCAGTGTTATTTCTGCACCTCACTTCCCGAAAATTATTTGATGGTAAGTGTGTCCAGTACAGGCCTTTGGGGACAGGACAGGACTGGTAAGTATTTTGGCACAGTGGCTAAACAGGGTATTGCAACTTGTGCAATGTACATTGGCCAAAAAAAAAAAAAATCCCATTGATAATCAGCAAAAGCATGAGTGTTAAATGGTGAGAATCACAACCCTCTAGAAATGACCTTTTAGTTACAAGAAATCAGTTAATAATTTCAGTCCCGTAACATTTGAAAAATGTAGAGCTACATTTTTATTTCAAAATTTGATTTATTTAAATTTATTTATTCTCATAGGCAAAACAATTTTCATTTTCTAAAACATGCTCCAAAATATTAACAAAAATATAAACACTCAAGCAAGAGATTGCAATAGATTAAAGACATGAAAATATAAAAATAAATAATAGTAGTAGAGTAATAAAATAAATATAGAAACATAAACATAAAATTGGAACACTGGAACTTAAATTATACAATAAGTTATACAACTAAAATATACATTTTACAACTAAGTAAATATACAACCAAACAGAGATATACAATAGAATATACAATTGAAGTGACGATGCTATGAAGAAGTGATGGTGCTGTGAAGTAGCAATGTATCTGTGAACAGAGTTCAACAGTCTTATGGCTTGCAGGATGAAGCTCCCCTGAGCCTGGTGGTTCAGGTTCGAATGCTGCAGAACAGTCGTCCAAACGGCAGCAGACAGAACAGTCTGTGACTGGGTGACTGCGTTCCTTAATGATTTTGGTGGCCTTCCTCCTTCACAGTTGGGTGTAGAGGTCCTCCATGGAAGGCAACTCCATCCTGGTGATGAGCAGCTTTCACCACCCTCTGTAGAGCTTTACAGTTGAAGGTGGTTCAGCTGCAGAGAATCCTAGAGTCTATGTTGAACATCTGCAGCCTGCGGAGGAAGAAGAGCTGACTTTGTGACAAAGTCAGTGTGGTGAGTCCAGGTCAAGTCCTTGCTGATGTGAACCCCAAGGAACCTGAATCTCCTGTTGACTCTCTTCATCATAGTCCTATTGATGGAAAGGGTGGCATGTTCTTCTTTCTGCCTCTTTGTTTAGTCCACTATTAGCTCCTTAGTTGCTGACATTGAGATGGAGGTTGTTGTCCTGGCACTAAGATAACAGGGCTGTGATCTCCTCTCTGTAGGCTGTCTCATTGTTTCCAGTGATCAGGCCGATGACGTTCGTGTCGTCAGCAATTTTGACGATGGTGTTGGAGCTCTCTATAAAGCTTGTCCAGGGCCTTATTGGCGTGTGGTGGAATATACACTGCTGTCATGATGACCAATGTAAACTCCCTTGGAAGAGGTCGGCATTCAATCACAAGATGCTCCAGGTCCAGAGGACAGCCAGTAGAAATAATCCATGTCTTAGCACCACTGGTTGTCCATCATGAAATAGACTCCTCCTCCCTTTCTCTAACTCCTGACTGAAAAGACTGGTCCTGGCAGCGAATGGAGAGCCCCTCGAGAACAATGGCAGAGTCCAGGATCAACAGGTTGGGCCAAGTTGTGAAAACCAAAACATTACATTTCTTAATGTCCCATGGAAAAACCATCCTGCTCTTGAGTATATCCAGCTTGTTATCCAGGAACTGAACATTAGCCAGAAGGATACATGGTAGAGCACGCTGGTTTTCATGTTTCAACAACTGTTTTCTCTGTAGGGTGGTTGTACTCAGCCTTAGAAATTGGGTGAGGAGCTCACACAGTCAAAGGGTGACCAGAGTAGAGCCACTGCTCTTGTGCATCAAAAGGAGCGATTGAAGTGGTTTGGACATCTGATAAGGATGCCCTCTGTGGACCTATATTTGGAGATCTTCTGGGCATATCCAGTGGGTAGGAGGCTCAGAGCAGACCCCGAACACACTGCAGGGATTACACCTCTCTTGGGTTGGGAACACCTAAGTGTCCTGCCTTAGGAAATGGAATGCTTTCCTTGGAAGTGGGACATCTGGAGTACCTTGTTTAACCTGTTGCCCCATGACCTGACCCTTGATAAGCTGAAGAAAATGGATGGGTGGATGTTTGTAGTCCCTTTGTTTTACAGCTCTACAATGAACAGAATTGTAAGCAGATTCAGAAAATGAATAAAAGCTGTTTTGATGCATCAGCTCAGTGTGTCTTCAGTTCTGTCCTTTAAGTTTTTGGAATCGAGCTACACAATATACTTATATGAGCAACAGTGAAGCTCAAATCTCTCCTTAAATCATCTCAAAAACTTCTGCCTCTTTTTATTTAACTCTTAAAGATTTAAACTACATCTTGAGGAACTGAAAGATGATTTAAGTTGGGGGTGGCCACTGAATATTACATCACTTCGTTCAATCCTATGACTGCTTTTGCCCAGGTTGAATTTAGATCATTAGCACTGTGTTGCCACTTTGTAACCTACAAATTATCAACTCAACAATAACAGTATCCTCTCTGGTAGGACCATTAATTGTGCTGGCATGTTCCTCTTAACCTTGTCCAGAGACAATCCAGTGGACATGCATCAACTAGCCTAGAGTGCAATGATTACAATCTGAAGTTTTGCCAACTGCAATACAGTTGCAATCAATAGGGAAAGAAGACAAGAGACAAGAGAGAGAGTTTAATGAGTTGTGGCGCAGTGCCCCCAATTAAATGGAAAACTTACTTGACAACATAGTTAAATTCTAGCTATATCCATGCACCTGTTGATTTGAGGAATTTTTATTTTTTTAGCTTAAGATGAGGAAAACTCCAAGTTTTGCATCCCAGAGAGGTAACAAACTCAGGGTCTGTTAACAAGACTTATGAATTTAACTATTGGAAGGTACACTGCTACTGGAGGGTATTCTTTGACAAATCTTGACTTTCTCCCTGTGTTCTCCCTCCTGTTGGCCAGAGGCTGTTGACTCCTCACTTTACTCGATCTATCTTGCAGTTGAACTAATTTGTATAGGCTTAAGTCAGGGGAGGATTTTAAGATGTGCTACAATTTGCTGATTACTACCAAATTAAATGTTACCACTTTTTGGCCTGGCTCCAAACATGCACACTGGCCTTACACTCCAAATGGGAACACAGTCAGATGATGGTGATGAAATTTGTGCTCTAAAAAGTAAAAATATATCCTGCTGTCGTGGTGGACATTCACATGGTAGTACTTGCAAATCAATGATTTGCAAATACTCCAGTATGTGAACAGAATACTCGTGCTTATTTTTTCCACTTAATGCTATTAATAACTTAGCTACTATATGAGGAGCAGAGATGCAAGAGCTCACAGCAGCTAAGTTTGTGACAGTTTGGACTGTTCACTTGTGCCATATGGTGGTTGTTGGCAAATACTGTTATGGCAAGCCATGAAGTTCAAATAAATGTGATTTTCAACACGTTAAATATATGTAAACAACACAATGACAACACATCAAGAACACATTAATGCGCAAATGCAAACAAATGTATTGTTAATGTGGTGTAGACATTTCTAACAACTAAACAACGTGTCAACATGCTAAATACATGTAAACAACATGGTGACAGCACATCAACAACATGTGGTCTCAAACATCAATTTCACATAATTTTTAGCATGTCGTAAGTTCCCATTGGCTGCTGAACACTCACGTTAAACCATTTGTGTAAACCAATGGGTGTTCAACTTGTCCTGTTTGTTGGATGTTAACAGCGTATTATTTGTGCCTTGTCAATGGGTTGCTGATGTGTTGTCAAAGTCTTACATGCATTTAATGTGTTGAAAATCACATGTATTTGAACTTCATGATTTGCCATAATAATGCTGGAATCAGCTAAATAAAAGTCCCTCCTCCATATGAAAGGAGTAACACGTGTAACTAGCAGTTTTAGTTTTATAGGACTGTATGTGGCATATATAAAGATAAAAGCCATGTCAGATAAACACTTGTTAATTCACTTACAAAAGAAACACAAACCAAAACCATTAATAATGAGCAAAGCAGTGTAGACTGACCTCCTTTGACTGTACCGTATTTTTGGGACTATAAGGTGCACTGGATTATAAGGTGCAATATCAATGCAATGTCAATTGAACGGGTCTACTTTCATACATAATATGCACCAGATTATAAAGCGCATTAAGCGAAACAAAACAGTCAATACGTATTACTCCGTAATGCTCCGACAATCCATCAAGTGGTGTGGCTTTGTAGCTTACCAAAGTCGTACTAAAACATTTTGACAGATTTTTGAGCTCTGTGTACCACATAAAATCAATTCGAGGTCAGTAAGCACAACCAGAATTCATACATAAGGCACACTGGATTATAAGGCGAACTGGATTTTTGAGAAAATTTAAGGATTTTAAGTGCGCCTTATAGTCCAGAAAATACGGTACTTCTAATGTTTTGTTGTAAAACTATTAACAGTGTTGGAACACAGACCATACATCATTCCCTTTTTAACTGTAACTGCCATCTATCATTTAAACTTAATTTGACTGAGGTCATTAAACATATGAGTGAACATTAAATGTTGTTTTCCACTTGGTGATGGGAATCACATATAGGGTCCTCTGTGATGGGGTCATCCTCCAACATGGCTCCTCTCGGTTTTTGAATCAAGAGCAGAGCTTTTAAATGGGGGGGGGGGGGGGGGGGGGGGGGGGTTGCGGGGGAAAAGTGTTTATCACACCAAAGAAAAATAGTCAAAGGCCCACCCCCCCACCTCCACTTTCACGTTCTCCAACAACCCCCAC
>JBAJHX010000001.1:29470467-29483872 GCA_037176925.1 Amniataba percoides | reverse complement strand
ATAATAATAATAATAATAATAATAATAATAATAATAATAATAATAATAATAATAATAATAATAATAATAATAATCTAATCCAAGGGTCAGCCAGCCCAAACCTGTGTCCTTGCCTGCTGTCTGGCTTGCATTGGAGGAAAACGGAGCCTTAATATCTCATCTGATGAAGGCAGTGGAGAGGATTGTCTCCAGGTACCTCTGACCCCTAGTGGATCCCCTGCAGTTTACATACCATACCGGCACTGGGGTGGACGATGCTGTTCTCTATCTGCTGCGGAGATTCCTAACTCACCTGGAAGATGCTGGAAACACTGTGAGGATTATCTTTTTTTTACTTCTCCAGTGCTTTTAACACTATCCACCCCTCACTGCTCAGGGTGAAGCTGGACTGAGGGCCAGTGACCAGCTGGCTGCATGGGGTACCTCACTGACAGACACCAGTTTCTGAGGCTGCAGGACTGTGTGACTTGACAGGAACTTGACATCGAGAGAGTGAGCACATACGAGTACCTGGGTGTTCATTTAAATAACTGAACTGGACTGACAACACTGACTCACTCCATCAAGATGATCAATGAGAGGAGGGCTCTGTCCAAACTGTTCACTCTCATGGACAACACCTCCCATCTTCTGCTTCAGACTGTGTGGGTCTTAAGCAGCTCTTTCAGTAACAGACTCAGCTATCCAGAGTAAGAAGAAAGGCTTCTGCAGGTCCTTCATCCCAAACACAATCAGATTGTTTAATGTTGCACTATGAATCTGTAACCAACACTCCCATATCACAGGACTGATGTTTACTAATGTTAATCAATGCACTGATGATTACTGATGTCCTTGCAATGCACTTTATGGTCTTTTCTTCATTCTACTCATTTACTTGCACTGTAAATTCTGCTATACATCCATATTCACCTGTGCAATACCGCGTCACCGCTGCACATCTAACTGGATGAGGCTGTGTATATAAATATAGTTTTCTTTTCCCTTATTATTACTATGTATCATTTAGTGTACATATTGGTTTTTTTTTTGTTTTTTGTGTGTTTTTGTGTTTATATTTATCATTTATTGTATTTTTTAAATTGTTGTTGAGCTGTTGTAACAGTGAAATTTCCCCACTGTGGAATCAATAAAAGGATCTTATCTTGTCTCATCTTATCTTATTCTGCCTGTTCAAGGCAAGATTATTTTCCTTCCCCTGCAACTAGCCCACCTTGGGCACCTGGAGTTGTAGGTGTACTCTATCCACGTGAGATGGTTTCTCCAAGATGTCTGATTTTGTGCCACCAGACATTTCAAACACATTTCTTACTCCTGGGCTGGGCTGGGCTCCGGGTGGCAACCAGAGGAGAGGCTGACAGTGGCACCAAGGATCTGACAAAACTCCTTCCAGAAACATGAAATAAACTGTGTTCCTCTGTCTGAGACAACGTCTGTGGCTAGACTGTGAATGCAGAAAACATGGTTAACCATGACTGTAGCAATTTGACTTTGGCAGAAGGCAGTAGGGGAATCAAATTAAAATAATTTTAGTTACGGTCCAGCGGAGGCAGACACGTGATCCAGCATTAAGTGTGACTGTATGGCACCAATAGTGGCTGGAGTAACCCCACTCGGGCCTGCCTCAATGCCTTACCATGAAGACAGACAGAGCAGGCCGCGATGTTCTCCGCCATGTCTTTGCCTATTTTAGGCCACCAGAAACGCTGTTGCACCATGAAGACCATTCTCTTCACCCCTGGATGACGTGTGAGCAATGAGGTGTGAGCCCGGTTGCAAGGACAGCCCTCAGGGACAGGTTCATCCTGGCTAGTTCACTGCACTTCATTTTCTATGTGCCAAGTCACAGCTCCTGCCAGATGTTCAGGTGGTAGGATGGTTTCATCTTCCTTGGCTGCCGGTTCAGGATCATACAGGCGGGACAGAGCATCAGGTTTGGCATTCTGAGAACCCGGCCTGTAGGAGAGGGTGAACCTGAACTAAGAGGGCCCATCTTGCTTGATGTCAGTTCATTCTCCTGGCTGTACAGAGGTATTCTAAGTTCCCCACTGAAAGGGAACTTTTGGAGAGGTTAGTGCATGAAGGGGAGCTGCCACCACGCTGAAGTTCCTTATGAACTTTCGGTAGAAGTTCACATAGCACAGAAACTGCTGAAACTTTTTCTGTGTGGTGAGTGGTGGCCAGTTGGTGATGGCACTAACCCTGAGGGTCAAAATGAGTAATGAGACTGAGGAGGCATGAAAACTCATACTTCTCCACCTTGACATTGAGCTGGTAGACGTGGTGCTGGTGGGTGACAGGATCAGGGGAGAAGATCAAGATATCATCAAGATGTACAAACCCAAAGTCATTGAGGTACTCAGTACTCAGTATTTCATTAATGAATCCTTGGAAGACTGCAGGAGCATTTGTGAGTCCAAATGGCATAACTAGGTATTCATAGTGACTTGTAGGGGTATTGAAACCAGTCTTCCATTCGTCACCCTCTCTGATCCTGACCAGATGGTAAGCATTCTGGAGGTCCAGTTTCATGAAGATCCTGGCCTGCTGGAGTTGCGCAAAGGCAGAGGAGATGAGTGGTATAGGATGCCTGTTCTTAACTGTGATGTCACTGAGTGAGCTGTAATCTATGCACAGTCGAAGCGAGCCATCCTTCTTGCCTACAAAGAAGAAACCCGCCCCGGCTGGCAAGGAGGAGGGGCATATAATGCCTCAATGTACTCATCAGTGGCCTTCCTTTCGGAACCAGATATGGAGTAGAGCCTGGATTTTGGTATAGGAGCCCCTGAAGAGATATTAATGGTGCAGTCCTAGTCACGGTGTGGAGGCAGAGACATGGCCTTGGATTTATTAAATACCTCTCACGGGTCATCGTAGCAAGGTTGGACTCTCGACAGATCTGGGTAATTGCCTGGAATAGGTTCAGGAGTTTGGGAGGTCACAGCCATTCTGTGGGGAGAAAGACAAGACACCAAACAGGATACTGAACAAGACTTGTCCCAGCTAATAACCTTCCCTGTTCCCCACTGAATGTGAGAATTATGTTTCCTTAACCAGGGAAATCCCAGAATGAATGAATGCTGTGAACAGTCAAATAAATGTAAAGAAAACTTTTCTTGGTGTTTGGGTTCATTTGACATTCCTATGGGATCTGTCTGGTGGGTCACCCTACTTAAAAGTCTTCCATCTAAAGATCTAGCAAAAACTGGTTGTTCGAGTGTGTGAACAGAAATGCCAAATGATTGTGCTAATGATTTGTCCATCAGACTTTCATCTGCTCTTGAATCTATCAAAGCACCTAAAGGAGTAGTTTTACCAGCTGTCACTGCTCTGGGGTCAACTTAATGTGTCCAAGCTGCATAGGCTCCTCCCTGCAAGCAGATGGCACCTCATCTGGGCCTGGCGAAGATGTAACACTGGATTGGAACATCTCCTGAAGCTGGATGTTGATGCAAATCGCCAGGTCCACTGGGTCCTCGAACTCCTCTGGGGTTTCATGGGGAGCCAGCTGATCCTTGATGTTTTCAGCCGAAGCAAAGCCCATGATGCCTTGCGAGCATCATGGCCTGGCGACGAGACAGGAGAAAAGCAGACAGTATATACACATGATGTAATGGGCAACAATCGGGGCTTGCCAGACAATCACACCGGTGGAAAACACACAGTGGAAGGAAGTGAAGGGACATGAGAGGAGAGTTAGGGATTTCAAAATAAAAGATGAGCCAGAATAGGAAACCGTAACATGATAGACGTGGAAACTTAACACTGCTTATGTTGTACATCGCTTTGGACAAAAGTGTCTGCCAAATGAAATTGTAGAATTGTAGAATTGTAGACACAATGAGACATGACAAACGCTTTCCTGAAAAATGTCACAAACTACTTCACAGCAATAATAAAATTATGTGTGTTTGTGTGTAAACATACATACATATACACACACACACATACACACACACACCCAGAGCAGAGCATTAGCATTGCTTATGTACCAAATGGCTGTGTTTTTCATTTTCAACCACTGTGTGAACTGAAGCAATCAGTCTGAGTACTGTAAATGTACTGCAATGACATTTGTATGTAATGCTACATGGTGGATACACAAGCACTGCTAGAGGACTACATGAATGGAAGAACTAGAAAGGAACAAGCATTCAGCAAGCTAATTTCTATGCAACAACTTTCACGAGGTGCTTAGCATTGGCCGTTTATGACTGAATGCAGCCGTGTGGAGGGCGGGATATGAAGCTGATCCACGTGTTCACATTTCCAGGTGGACTGTGATTTATAAAGGGAACATTGCCTGCAGGTGTGCTTCCACACAATTTGATAAATTTGATTATTTTCTGGCGCACGCCATTTTCAGCATTTGTGCACATGTACACTTTTAGTATGAATCCTACGCACTGTTTTATAAATGAGACCCCTGGGTGGGTATGAGAGCATGGTGGGTTAGTGCTGATTCTGTGGAGGCTGCAGCTGAGAACTCAGAGCTGTGGGATGGTGGGATTGTGGCAGGCTGAAAAGGGATCCAGCACAGGGCAGAAAAACACAGCAGCTCCCCCTCACTGCTGAAGCACACCGCTGACACGCTGCCAAGTTCTCAGGGCTCCACGGCACACACACAAACACGCAAGTACAAGCACAAGAGCAAAAGAAGTACATATTCATACAGAGGTGCACATACACAGTTACATGGCAATCGCACAAATGCGAAAACACAGATCCATAGTTATACACATTTGCACTATAAAGATAGTAAATAGTATATCAAAATAGTACATACATCTCTAGAATCCACAGACACACACAGGCACCCTAATTCAACCTCACATGCATACATAACCACAAATGCGCACATGCACACAAGATAACACGCACACATATCCAAAACTACACAAAATACAGACTCACATTTCAAACTAGGGCTCTGCTCCGTTACAAAAACACATAATATCCTCTGTGTTATACGCTTTTTTTTTTCTTTTTTCCAAGTAGTATGATTCTGATTCATCACATCTGTACATTGCAGTAATTCAATACATTCTGGTTTTGAATGTACAATGGATGCACATCTCTAGAAAATAAGGTAAACAACTTTGTTGGCACTCACTTTGTGTAACTGTTTTGAATGGCTGGTCAACGATTACATCTGCTCCTCAATACACCGCACACTGGACCAAATAAAGTGCACATACGACAGGCAGACCCTAGGCAGTGATGGTCGGCAGACACGCCTCATACCCACAATCCTCAGCCCCATCCCCAGCATCAGAGTTCTCCAGGACTGTTGTACTCCTTGTATACATTACTGTGCAGCCACTTTTTATTCCATCGTCAAGTTTTCTGATGACAAAGCTGTTATGGACCTGATCACCGATGACAATGAAAAGGCTTATTTGAACCAGAGGAGCCTGTTCAGTGAAAGACTGCTCCTTCCTAAGTGTAGGATCAACAGGCTTAAGAACTCCTTTGTCCACCATGCCATCACACCCTACAACTCCTCACTTGGGGGGAGGAGGACATAGAGTATAGAGGACAGTAGAGAAGGAGGATAGCCATTTACATTCCCACTTACTTGTGCAATCACATGAAAACATAGAAACCGACTCTTTTCTTCTTTTGGTGCAATAACATCATTGTCATTATCATTCATTGTGTAATAATCTTTTAAGTTATATTCCAAAGCAATATTCATCTCTTTGTATTCAGATTTATATTATTTAACTCTTATTTTTCAATAGTCTAAATCTTAAGCAAATCTTAAGCAAAGTGTGTACTGTCTATTTTCTTAATCTGTGTGCTGCTCTTATATCTGTGTGTTGTTTCACTTTCTAATATGCTGCTGGAAATCTAAAATTTTCCTGAGGGAGTAATCCCAAAGGGATCAATAAAGTCTGTCTAAGTCTAAGTCTAAGTGAAGTAAGTAGAGGGCCTGACGCGCTGGCATCCAGATGACAACCTCCATTTGAATGTTAGCAAGACAAAAGGAGCTGATCGTGGACTTTGAAGGAACTATGTGCCCCTTAATATCAGTGGGTCCTTGGTGGAGAGCGGGGACAATTTCTAATACCTGTCCGTGTCCACATCATGGAGAAGCGACAAATTGAAGAAGCTAATAAACATACATTCTGTTATGACTGCATGATTATATGTGATATAATCACACAAAAAGGAAAAGAAGTTTTTTTAATTGCATAATGCCTAACAAAAAGGAGTTGACAGGAGATCAGAGTATGGAAAAAGAGTAGGAAAAATACTTGTGGGATGTCTGTTTGGAGCCGGGTTTGAGTGTGACCTGTGAGGACCCATCAGGGTGAGCCATCAGCCATCCGTCATGTCACTCCAGTTCATCAGTTCATGTGATGAGTTCCAGACTGGCTTTGCTCCTTGTCAACCTTCACCCCCCCCCCCCCCCCACCCCCACCTCCAGTCTCTGGACTCCCTACATCCCTCCCTCACTTTTCCCTCTTGTGTCTCATTGCCGCACATCATCAATACCCTTCACCTCCTCTGTCCACCCCCCACACCCCTATTCTTCACCTCCTCAGCACCCCTCTGGGACCCCTCACTTCAAAAGCCTGCCAGCTTAACATGTCATTGATTAGAGCAGGAGGGGCCTGCAGCCTAGGGGTGGGAGAATGCTTTTCTACAGCTATCTATCACTACTGGGGACAATCAAAGGAAGCACCCAGATCTCATGCACATATTCATTCTGGCTGGCTATGGACTTATGTGTTCTCTAATGCACAACATTCATGACATCCCACTTTTTTTCCAGATAGTTGGAATGCAAACACTGATAACAGAAATATTCAGTCATCATGCTCTGCCAAGCATCATCAATCAACAAATCATTTTCAAGTTCTATGGAAAATGTTGCTACTCTCTGCCAATAAGTGTAGGCTTTAGTAGTGTGGTGGCTAAGGGGATTTAATGGGAGCAGGTGGTCGCTGTGAGTAGCATCCTGGGGTGGTCCGCTAAACATGGGAGCCTCCCTGCACACACATCGACATGGTCATGGCCAAAAATATGCTTAGACATACTAATACACACCCACAGAGATACACACACACACACACACCACATTCCCAGGTTGGACATGTGGCAGGCCACCCAGTGTTCCTGCTCCATTTCCCTTAAAACACATCTGGTAGCTCCATTAACACGGCAAAGGAGATAGTTATTCCCTCCCTCTCTACTGAGTCCTGACTTATACCTCTCATCTAGCCATACTACCTTGGTGAAGGGGATAATTGGCCAAATGAGATGTTTGCACACTGACAACTGTTGTATGTCAACAACCTATTTAACAGTGATTATGCCTTGAGCAATGATGTTTTAGCACAGGTTTTCCCTGGATGCCCTCTTTCCTGCCCTCCTCTCTCCCACACAGAAATAGACATTCTCCTAAACACTTTCATTTCTTATCAGATTCTTGATCATTCTCAGTGTCAACTCCCAGGAAAGGAGGTTGTTCCTACCAGCTGGTTCTGTTCTAGTCCTGCAGAGCTCTCTGCCGAGTGTGTACCATGTTCAGAAGTAACAGCTACTTCAACATTCCTACACAGTCTGTTTAGGAATGAGACAAAAGAAAGACAAATCCACGACTTTTCCCCATTTATCTGGTCTAGTCATCATCATACACATTTCTGAAACACAAAATGTAATCAGATTCAGATGGCTCCGCTTGTGGTCGCCCTAACATGTTTTATATAGAGAAATACTCTAAATGTGTCAAAATACACTCCTCTAAGACATTTGATCCTAGTGCCATTTAAACTAACACTGTCAGGTTTGGGTTATGTCCACTTTTGTTTAATTTCTTTTTTACTTTTTCTAAAGATGCAGCAGTGCAGTTTGGACATGCAAAAGGAAGTAAGGCCAAGCATTAGGCTGGTTGAGGAAACCTTAAGCAGAGGCAGTAACTCCTACATAATTTCATCTGGGTAAGTACACAATCAAAATACCAAGAGGATATTTGTACCGCAGGGTATGGCTGTCTTCAACTATTTTAAATTATACTCAAAACAGAATGATTTCAATATTTCCAAAGGCACTGATGTCCCTAGCCACAGTATGGCCAACTCCTTATTTTTAGTTGCAGAAAAGTTGAGTCTCAATATGTAGTTGGTAGTGGAGCTGCTTATAGCCATGATATCATCTGTAGATGTAGAATACATTTTTAACAGATGAGAATACCATAGAGAGGAAAACTGGAACTTCCAAGTTAAATCTAGTCTATTTTCTCACCACACTATATTTTCATTTCAGGAACTTAGGATTCTCATATATAACCATGCAGCCTACAATCATAGTTAAACACATGACTGCTAGTTCCATAAAAAAATAGAATAAGTAATAAATAATACTGTTGTTAAGTCTGTGGTTGATGAAGCGCATAATAAATAAAAATAAATCATCTTAGGACAGTTCTTAGTGTCCCCAGTGCTTTTTCTGAGCATCTCAGTGTTAGACTGGTAGTCAGGAGCTTAACGTCAGTGCTGGACATCCCTACTGTCGGACCAACTGCCACCTACTATTTACACATCAAGCAGAATCAAAGCAACATCGGTATTTATCATGTGATTTAGATCACCTGATTAATTTAAGTCTCACCCAAATCCACTCCCCTTTTAAATCTGTTTGGGTCTCCACCCACTGTGAGAAAAATACCTGGCTCTTAAGCAGAGGAGTTGGTCATACACTATACATACATGACTACGAGCAACTCCTTTCACATTACGCAGTAATTTGATCCACTGATAATGTAAAAAATTGAGGGTGCCAGTTTAAATATAACAGAAAAGGGTGCAGGTCGATATTCACACATGTGTATATCTCACAAAGTGTTTATATATATATATTTAGATGAACAGATTTAAAGTTTTTACAAAGCTTAATATCTTTCCCTCAAACATGGCCAAAGCTATCTATGTTGAACTGGAAAAAAAAAGTTAAGTTTCACCCTGTAGTTACTTTTCCAAAAACAGTTTCAAGAGACTCTAGTTTACATTCTCAACGCAATCTTATTTGCTAGGGAACTTCAGCCAAGTTCCCTGATCAACAGTGTGAAGCTAGACAACTGTATGGATAGACCATGTCTCTAGGCTAAGCCATCAGAGATGTTCGTCTTTCCCCTCAGTGAAAGCGCTCCAGGTCGGTGAAACCAGAGGGGAGAGGGAGAGTCAAGCTGACCAGACCCTGAACAACTTTCATCTCTGATTACACAGCTTCTCTCTCTGGAGCATACGCTTCTCCACCCCAGCATACTGATCAGGCCGATTCTCCCCTCCACCAATGCTACAGCTTGCAGACTGACTGACTTGAGCACCAACCCCACCCCTCCTCACTCCCTATTTCTATCCTCCATCCCCCAGCCTTCTCCTACAACACCTAGGGTTATCGTCAGAAGTTTATAGCCCCCCCAAAGTCTCAGTAGAAATCAGCAGGGCTGGATCGGTGAGAAGGCCCGGGCCAGTTGAGGCCTGGGAGAGGAGGAGAGGTGCTCTGGCTCTTAAGAGACTCCCCTCCTGGCTTTTTGAAGGGGGAGGGCGAACGGAAGAAAAATCAATAGGCAAGGAGCAGAAGACCTGTGATGGCATGGCTAATCAGGTTTCTGCATTAATGTTTCAGATGCTGGGAGAACCCGTTGCCTGACTTGCTGTACTCAGGGCCTCAGCGCAGCCTTGCACAGTAAGCAGCAAACACATACACAAAAAGGCAGCTGTGTAGCTTTTAGGATTACACACATTCAGCATACAAAAGAAATGGACCTATTCATAAGAAGCACCATTTTTGTGTTTTCTCTCACCTTTTCAGTAGTTAACCATTTAGGACAATATTGCCACAAAACACACCAATTTGGTGCTTTGATAATGGCCTGGCCATATAACCTTTAATTCAAAGAACAGCAATAGTTGTTAAAAAATGGAGGCCATCCTAACAAGATATTTCCCAGAAAAATGCAATTCACAAGACTCTGTTGAAATTAACCCTAAGAAGAGGAGAATTCTTGTGTACGTCAGTGAATGTGTGTGTGTGTGTGTTTCCACATGTGTACATGAGCCAAAGAGCAGGGCAGCAGGCATAGCTGTGTTGGAGAAGCAGTCCTCCCAGACACTGAATCATAATCTCTAAACTCTACCGGTATTTGGTGTTTATGCCACAGTTTCCACATTGCTTTCCTCTGACATTAGTAGTATAAATCAGGGAGCGAAAGACAGGCAGCTCCCTTCCAGAGACTGGTACGGGAAGGGGATCTGCCACAGGCTGCACACTGCCCCACCCACCTCCACCACCGCCTCCCTACCTCACCACCAGATGTGTTCTTCTATCTGCCTCCCATCCCACCCCCCAAACACACACACATGCACACACATACAGACACATGCACCTTTATCCCACCGCTTACACTGACACCAATAATGCCTCCAACCATGCTGAAATATTCACTGTGCTCTCCTACGCTCTGGCTGTGTTGGTCTGCAGCTTTGACTAAAACAACAACAGTGATAGTTTAAGGCTAGAAAAAGTGGTGTAGCTCTGCTGCTGCCTTACAGTACTCCTCAGCCAACCCAGGGCTCATATGGGTTTGTGTGATACAAGTAATAATGATTTAATAAACTAAATAAATTTTCTTGCTCTTATACGGCCACACTGGGTGACGTGTTCCCTGATCACCACAAACACCTACTGTAGTTTATTTTGACTAAATCCCACATACACTATCCTGCTATCTGAAATACCTACTAGAGACCCAAATATACTTTTCTACACTACTGAATATAGTCCCTCAAAAATGCTGAGTTTCCTCCTGTTTGAGTTACAATTGCATAATCATAGTGCACTGCCAACACTATACTGGCCATATTTTTAGAGGGACATGGGGTGGGGAATGGCCTTGGGCCTCTGCTGAAGAACTGAAAGGGGTACTTGGGTTGGACAAACCACAGATAGAAACCACGATTATGAATAATTATGTTACACATTATCTATAATACTGTTCCCTCCAATTGAGTGCACTAAATAAAAAAAATATATTAATATAAACACTTTAATCATTTTTTCAGCAACAATGTTGTTCACCTCCTCTTTTGTATAAAAAGACTATTTCAGTAAATCCTGGTTAAGCTCTTATTCAGGAGGTGGTTATAGGGTAGGGTACGCAGCACATGCAGCTCATCATCACTTTAGATGACTGTCAAAGCCTCTCTACCTTCATGACAGACTTCATGACACTGGCCCAGACTCATTTTTGTCATAAGGGGAAAACCTAAGATACGTGCCTCCTTCCAGAAAAGCACAGTACCTTATTAGACTAATAGTGCCATGTTTGTTTTAACTTTTCCACAAGAATTGAAAATTGAAATAGTCTCACACTTTTGTTTACAGCTAAATATCTACATTAATTACATTCCAATAAGCTTCAGATGCACTTTGCGAAACTCAATTTAGCATGCTAAAATAACTATGGTTTGAGCTAAAAATCTACATGTTAGCATTATCATTGTGAGCCTGTTGAAATAAGAAATTAGCTGAAACCATCACTGAGCCTATAAGTAGGGGGTCAGTCTAAAAATATTGATACTTTCAATCTAGATGTGTGTTTTTTTAGAATCTTCACATCAAAATATTGATCCGAAGTCCTCTTTCACAAGAAATATTAATGCTTTTGGGAGAGAGACGGGACGTGTGGTGCGCTGTCCTTGATGAGTTTCTTCGTCCTCCCACGAGTGGGTTGAGATCAGCTGATGCTCAGCTGATTTAGATCCATTAAAAAAAGACTCTGTGTACTCAGCCTGTAGATGAATGATGTGTGGCCAAAATGAAAGTAAAAACAAGGAAGAAGAAAAAAAATAAGAAAAAGGGGAAAAATCAAACATTTGAGGGATGCTCCCTTTCAGCGAGTTACAGAACAAAGCTCTGAAGAGCTCTTGCAGCATGGCACTGGAGAAAAGCAGTGAGAAGTGGGACGCTTACTAATCTAAAGTTAAAGAAAAAGCCCACGTGCATGGTGCTGTGTGTTCACATAAGGCCACAATATGATTTCCAAAAAGATTTGTGAGTAAATGTAAGTAAATCTTTATTTAGATGGATCTTTTAAAAATAAATGAATAAATGAAAACCATGCTGTCTAATCAGTCTTCCACTTCACTCAGCCCTTTTGCACTTTGCTTTGCTTCCCATCAATGAACCAAAGTAGTATGTGAGCTTGGAGATGCCCACACAGTTACACACACCTGTCAAAGCCATAATACCCAAAGGATACACGGAGCAACTGTTCAGAGTCTCCTGTAAGCTTCATGTTTACTGTGTTGATTTTAGGTCATCTGATAATTCAGGTTTAGTGAGAATTTGCACAACTAAAGTACAATATCAGCTGCATCTGTATTATAATGGATCTATGTGGCCATCTAACAGAAGGTCTGTGACACTTTTAACTGAAAGACCATAGAGATGTCAGAAAGAATGCTCACATGGTGCATTTTCCTGAAGAAAACCATCACAAATTAAGTGATATACAGAGAAACTAGGCAGTATTCAAGTGCAGATCATTAACCACTTTGAGGCACAAAGGGTCTGTCAGCCATTTTTTTGCCCTGGGGCCACCGTACAAGTTAATCTGTCCAGGAGCATTTTTTTTTACATAAAATTACATTCAATATATGACAATCACAAACATTTTTCAAGAGCAAGATTTGACATAATACAATTACAATTAATACCAATCCTAACACCCTCAAAGAGAGACAGTGAATCTGCTCGATGTGGCCTGAAACATTCCTTACAACATAGCATAAAGGTGATCTCACTTTATTGATAAGAGCTATGTGGGTTCACTTGCCTTACTTTCAAGGCCTCTGAGAGGAGACTGGATATTGAATTGTTTTTCACACAAATAATAATTCATTCCAGAAAAAAAATGACACAAAATAAAACATTGTGACAGAATGTCTCCACAACAGTAAAACAGTAACAATTTACCTTGGTACAGAAGAGGACTGGGGTCACCTGTGAAAAGTATATTTAAGTTCTGAGAATAGTTGAATTCTCATATAACTCCCAGAATTCTGATTTTAAACCCAACTCAAAAAAGTTTCAGGGGTGGAACTACAGGCAGCAGGTGATGCCAATAATCATGTCCTGAAGCATTGATTCATCAGCACAAGGTCTCATTTTTTAACTGTAATTACACAAAGTATTGACCTTAACCCTTTAAGCGCCAGGTTTTTTTCAATAAAATATGTACTTTTGATATGAAGATTCCAAAGGGCTGTAGCATGAAAATTGTTAGAGATAAAGCCATATTGTAACTGAGAAAAATGTACTCCCACCCCGGCCACGCTGTGGTGAAGCATGTGCTGCTTGGTGACTGTCACAGCGCGCAGACTCGCTGCTGCTG